>VXBJ01001593.1:140519-219694 GCA_013400055.1 Nycticryphes semicollaris | reverse complement strand
TAGATACAGTATATATTTATAATATATACACACACAATATATATATTTAGCAAAATGCCTGCAGAGGAAACTTAGAATAAGAAAGGCAGTGCTGGTATTCAAATTCCACAGGGTAGACATGACGAAAAAAAGCTGTAAAAATCTAGTAACCTTTCCATTAGGTTTAAAAAAAACACCCCTGAGGTAAATGAAATATAATTTTTTAATTGAAAAAAATATTGATTTTTCTAGTTAGAGATGCTGACTCTCCCCTAAATCATTCTGGTTAAGAATGATTAAGAAAAAGATTCCTGTTACTGCTTATATTTTCTGAATAAGCCTCCCAAATCTTTCATGTGTATCACTCTATTGTTTTTGTAATTATAAGTAGGGAGTAATTGTGCAAAGACAATTAAAATAGCAAGTAGGAGTAACAAATATTGTACCATTAGAGGAAAAGACATCATCTATTAGAATGTGAAAAATGTCATCTTTCATGTTAAAGAAGTTAGCAATTGCTTTCAGAGTTATTGATGGCCATTATAAGCCTTGCCTTAGAGTCACACTAGGAGGTTTTAGTCCAAAATTTAAATTTAGGGAAGAGAAATCCTGCAAACCCATGGCTCTTGATTTTCAGAGGGGTCCAAAAAAGCCACCAGGCCATGGAAGTTGGGCACCCAGTGCCCCTAGAGCTCTCAGCGTTTGTGGAGACGGCTCTGTATTTACTCCTTGACCCGTCACTCCCACCAGCCAGCCCACATGGACAGCAAGGCACGGCACCCCTCGGAGCTGTTGGTGACAACAGAGAAATACCCAGTAAATGGGGTTGGAAGGAATTTCTTTTTTTTTTTTTTCCAACAGATCATTTTAAAGCCCTAATGACCAAGGCCCAGGCTCGTACAGTGAATCTTCTAAGTGTCTCTAGGAAAAATACTTCAGGCAGCTTCAAGAACAGATTTGGGGTAGGTGAGCAAACCCACAAATGTTGATGCTGCCTGATTGCCAGAGCCTTCGAAACTGGACAGAAACCTCTCTGGAGCTGGGTCCTTGCAGAGCTTACCCAGTCTCAGCCATTCTGCCTGGAAATTCCTCCTTTGGGCCCTTTGGGAAATTTCAGTGTCTGCATTAGTCCTGGCTGGAGGAGCAAACCCACCAACCTACTATTTAGATAGCCACAAATATAAGTGGTAAATACAGTATTTAACAAAAGTTTGGGTCTTGAACTTGAATTTTTTTTCTCTTCTGCCTCCAGCCTCAGCTGCAAATGCACCCCTGCTGATTGAGAGGGCTCAGTGCTGTAAGAGCAGCTCAGATTTGCTGCAAGTCCCAGCCGCCATTTGGTTTTAAACAAATCTGATCATGAAAAGTATGAACACTGCACTCTAGTAACTCTGAAACCACCGTGAGCGGGGTGCTCTTAATTCACGTGCTACGGAGTCAAGCAGAGGTCGCCATGGGTGGGCCATTAAGAACTGAAGGAAAAATGGTTTCAGTACCAAAATGCCAAACAACGTAAAAGCCAGGCAGCCGCATGACAATATGGTTTCCATCCACACACCCCTCCTTAGGTAACACCCAAACCTGCACATACTTAAAAGCAATGCGGTTAATTAGGAGCATTCCCACAGAGGAAGGTTCAGGGAGGATGAAGGGCCTGTGAGATGGAAACGATAAGTTTTCGCTTGTGATTGAGGTGGGAGAGTGACAGATGGGATACTGGATCTCGAGTACGTGGGAAGTTATTACGTGAACACGGAATGCTTGCCCCAAAACAGCAAAACCTGGAGAGTATTATTGGACTCTGTTGTGAAGGCACATCACCCTTCCTATGCAATTGAACTTGATGGTACTTTAGTATAAAGGTGACCTAGACTGTAATCACTGCCTTTAGACACTGTGAATTTTTTTTGGGTACTCTGTATTTTTATATATTGTACAATGTAAAGAATAATTCAGAAATAAAACAGACCAACCTGGCAAACCTGTGAGTTATTTCCCCTCCGTGGCTGATGGGTGGCGGGGCCAGGGCTCCTGAGCAGCGCTGGCAGGAGGGGTCAGAGGGAAGGCAGAGGACATTCCTCCTGATGGTGGAGGCCAAGAGCTACGCAAAATGCACTCAGACACTTCTGCAGGGATGGGGAATTGCAGCATACATCTGTCTGCATCCTGAGGCCCCGGTTTGGATTATATTTGTCAGGAGGTGTAGACTACGCGGTTACAAAATTGTGTTACTGGGTGTAATGCCAAAGTCTGTCACTAAAATTCAACTCCCTTCCCACAGAAGCTTGAGTGTAGGAGTACAGCTCCACACCAGACTTTGGGTGCACTGGAAAAATGGTATTTCAGAGTAAGATGCCCAATGGTGTATAATTAAATCTGTCTGGAATCCGGGATCCCAAATCCACACCCAGTTCTGCAATTTGCGTCTCCCCAATGCAGGACACCAAGTCTCCAAGGACACGTCTGCTCACCCTGCCAGGGAGACCTGCTGGCTGCAGGGAGCACAAATGCCCTCATCTTCTGCAGAGCCTTCCAGGGGTACCAGCCTAATTGCAATGGAATCCTATTGCTGCTCTTTCTCAACCCCTACGTATTGCTGCAAAAAGTTATAAAAAGCTGAGGGACATGTTTTGATTGAAGGATGATCGTAGCGTCTTATTGAAGAACGTTATAGCTCCTGTTGCATTTATTAATCAAAGTAAAGACCATGAAAAGTGACAGAGTCAGGAACATTTTAGTTTATGTTCCGATACAGCTCAAGACTTATATTGAAGTTTCATACAGAAAATTACACCATAATGTCATAAAAAATAGATTGGATTACTAATAACCTGAAACGTGCTACACCTGCATACATAATACTTTAATCCTACTAAATCATAAGCTATCATTTGGGTGTTTTCAGATTCTCAAGTGTGCATACAGGAATTTCTTTTCAATGCAGACCATTAAAAAGTAATTGAGAGGCACAAGATCAGTAAAAACAAACTTGCTGTGAATAAGATGGATTTTTTTCCCCAGTTAGTTTGCACAATAACACAGGGAGGCCATTTCTGAATGGTTTTGTTTTGCATCAAGACACCTCTGCACACAATTAAAGCAAAGTATCACATCAGAACCTATTTCCAATTTCCTTAAAACCTGTCTACCACAAGATTATTTTTTTTCCTTGTTGCTAATTTGATTCATTAACATAACAGTTTCACTCGCAGCCCCAGTGCGTTTTGTTCTCTCACCTTCACTACACATCCCAACTTTTTCCTCTTTAATTCTTAACTGTGAAGTAAATAGCAAAAAATTTGTTGTCTTGCAAGTTCTACGACAGCTTTTTATTAAGTCAAAGCCTCAAGGCTGCACTGTGGGCGATGGGCTCCCAAGCAGCACCCATTGCCTACGGGGTTTGCCAGGGAGGCAAAAACAGGCAAATGTGGGGCCCTGGGCCAAGGTGAGGAGCCCTCTGTGAGGACCACAGCCCCCCCTCCAACCTGCCTTTGGCATCGCTCAGGGGATGAGTGTGAGAAAAAGAGGACAAGAAAAAAGCAGGAGGTTCCTTTTGCTTCACGTCTACATATTTCCTCCCAGCTCCCTGTAATAAATGCTTTAGGGATGCCCTGAGCCAGATGTTGCAGTGACGAACCTGCCTTAGCCCTGTACATCCATATGAATCCCTTCCAGTGGGATGCTCTTTTCCATCAACAGCTGGAAACATCTGTGGCCAGTGGGGTACTGGCCTGCGCAAGGGAACAGCCAACACTGGGTGTTAGGGAGGAAAGGAGAAGCAGGGAATTGCAGCTCAGCCCAGTTACCATCAGTGCTCATGAAAATGCTGGAGCAGGGACTCAGAGGAAGGAGCTGCACCCACCACAGAGTGGCTGACCAGCTGCATATTGGCAGCAGGGTATTACCAAGAGTAAGTCATGTCAAACCAAGTTCATTTCCTCCTCTGAATGGGCATCAAGTGCTGCAGATAGCGCAGGAATGAGAAATATCCTGCAGCCTGATTTTTAGGAAGGCTTTGAACTCTCATGTACATGATCCTCATACTCTGCCAGGAGCTGTGGCTGGGCAGAGCATCATGCAAACACCCTCCTCAGAAAGTAGTGATGAAAAAAGGTGCCAAGTAAGTGTCCTACTGACATGCCTAGTGTCCCCAGCCTCACCAGTGCCCCCAGTCCTCCCCATCATGATGTGATCACAAGCCCTGAATCTGACTCCTGGATTTCCCTCTGCCCACACAGGTGCTTCACTGGTACCAGGCAGGGGGAGAGTCCCCAAGCTCAGGGGCAGTCCCTGGATCAACTTAAATCAGCTCAGTCCAGCCACCATGGTGAGGAGCTCAGCACAGAGCAAGGACCTCCTCAACGTGCACAAGAGTCAATGCTCTCCAGCAAAACCATCACTTCCCATGGCATCTCATGTGTTTTTCCCCTAGAACATACAGCCGAGAGACCACACTCTCTCAAACACAAAGCTCAATTGCCAAAAGCTTTGGAGATTCGTTAAAAATGCTGTTTTGATAACAGTTGAAACACATTTTGGCATGGTTTATTTTGCTCATTCATAAAAAGCCACTCACTGCCCAAGCCTGTTTCCAACAGGAAAAAAAACCCAATACAACTCCACCACAGCACACACACCCCCCTATGTCCTCCCAACATGTGAGGTGAGGACAGACAATAAATGCCTTACATTGTCAGCAATGACAAGAATCAAGCTCTGAGGGTGAAACATCAGCCCATTTCTCAGGACACCCCACACGCTGACCCTGTCTTTGGTCAGATTTCTGCTTAGAATTTCTCCAATCTGAACCACTTTCCTCTGGAGGAAGGACTGAAATAGACAAAGGTAGGGTTTTTTTTGTGAGATAAAAATGTGAAGCTGACTCATGGTGGGCTGATGGGCTGAGGAAGCTCTCGCCTTTTCCTGCTTTGCTGTGGCATGTTAATAGGGCAGGTTTATATTGTGACCCACAGTTTTGTCACCCTCTTTTTTTGTTGTGACTGACCCCACGCTGACCATCTCCTTGCATCAGCTCAAGTGTATGTAAGATTAGTTTGTTCTTCATAGCTTTAAAACCATAAAAGTGACAAGGAAATGTGAGTGTGCTGTACTTAGACACTGTCCACATCCACCCCTCACCTCCATGGTGTGTATCTCTACTGAACACAGAACATCTAACTCATCAGCTCCTTGCACCAGCTGCAGAAGGTCTGGTACCAGCAAATGCTTACAGCTCCTTCTGGCTGTGGTGCAGAGTCATCTGGCTTAGGAGTTGTGCCATGCCACTGTCACACTTCAAAGTTTTTTGAGGTTTTTTTTTAAGATTTCCAAAAGCTTTTTTGTTATTTTCAAGGTCAAGCTTTGCAGCTTATGAAGTGGTGTTAGCTGGAAGCAAAAAATTGTCCTGGCTTTCCATCAGTCCAGAGACGGTGTGGTGTCTTCCAGACCTGGTGTTAGCATTGACCACAGTGAACAGCAACAGGCTGTTGAGGTTCGATCCATCTAACCTTGCTGTATTTTTTTCATTTTTAAACCTCCCATAGTAATTTCCTTGCTGTCGTGGAAATAATGGAGCCAGCAATGGATTGCTCCCCTCTCAAGTGCAGGGTAACGAACAGCCATCAGAAACATTTGATATTTCCATGATGTGAAGCATCAATGGCCACAGAGAAAACTGTACCCATTTTTTCAGTACTTAATTTACTGTCACAAGCAAGCGATCGGTATGCAAGAGCAGGCAGAACGCTGATACACTTTTATTACCCTGGCAGGAGCCACATTATTGTTTTCTGTTTTCACATTTCTTAGCAACAACATTTTTTTTTGTTCATAGGTTTCTTCATAGGAGCTCAGCTGAAATTATTTTTATGTTGTACCCAATTTACATGCTGACTTACATCAGCCTGTCCACAAGCGAGACCCTTGCTTTCTGCCTGAAAGCCTCTTGGCAATTACTGCTGTCTTCTGCTGATCCATCGCTCCTCTGGCGCCGAAGAGACAAACCTAGCTGCAACAACAAGGGTTGCCCACCCCGGGGAGCAGCTCAGTCCCTGGCAGTCCCCACCACTCCAGGCACTGTTGCAGCCAAGGAGAGTCTGGAGTTAATAGGGAGGGACTCACTTCCTGAGCGTTGTTTCTGCACGCCAGCCCAGAGACCCACAGTCAAGATAAAATCGTATCTAGGTACCACGTGGGTGTAAAGGGCAGGCTAAGCTGCAATGCCATAGAGTAGGCTAAGACCTATTCTGAACATCTCTCTCAAAAATCTCTCTCTTTTTTGCACTTCGGTGAATGCTGAATTCATCTCTGTATGAAGTTGTGCTGTTTTAATATGCACTTTTGCTCCTCATCTGCTCACCACAAACTCTTCGGGGCCACCCTTTCCATTGCCCACCAGCGATGCTCGTTCAGCACCAAAACACAACTGCGAAGCCACATCCATAATCCCAGCCCTCAGCTCTGCAATCAAAGGCAGGTTTAGGAGACCCCTGGGGAGAGGTTGAGGTTCAGGACATGGTGGGGTTGGTTCATCAGCTGCTGGTGTTTCTTCTGCCTGTGTCCACCTGAGCCCCACTCACCAGAGTCCCAGTGAGGCTGTGTGTCCCCACGTGCTGCTGTGAGGAGGTTGGCAGCCCCTGCCTGTTGCCTCTTAGTGCTTGAGTTGGTACTTACCATGGCTGTAGGTCTGTGGCCAGGCATATGGATGGATGGACAGACTCACTCATGGTACAGGCTTGCAACCCCCAGGGAACAATTCCAGCCCATCCCGGCACCAGCAGCAACCCTCCAGCCTTGGGACCTGCCTGCAGGCACAGAGCAAAGCAGAAAACTCCCAAAAAGGAACCTCCCTGCGGCGACAGAACCTACTGAGAGCCCAGGGTGACCTGGGGCTGCCACACCATCCTGTGGCTGTGTTCTTGTGCTCATTTGGCTCCTGAGGAGTTAAGGCAGTTTTTGCAGCCTTCATCCAAGGATGACTTCACTGGGTGACTGGCTGTTCCTCCAGAGGAGAGCATGCTGCTCCTGGCAGCTTACATGCGGAGTCCTGGCATGGTGCATGCTCTTTGGGTTCTCCTTGGCCTGCACAGGCCCAAGTTGTAACAAAAAAAAAATTCCCCTGGTTACAAATTCATGCTCATGTGGTGGTGGGTGCAGAGTAATGTCAGTGGCGTGTGTCAAGTGAAGGTCAGTGCCTCAATTCCTGCTGAAACTCCCCAGCTGCAGCCCAAACTGTGTTCCTGGAGCACATAAAGCAACATGGACACTGGGTCTCTGTGACCTCTGGCAGGAGAGCAAGGGCAGGTCCTCCTGCGTTTGGGTGCTGCTGCTGCTCTTTCTCAATGTCAGCATCCCCTGGCACTGGGCTGCAGCACAGAGATGCCAGAAACCCCATACACAGCATTTACAAATGGCCCTAACTTTTCCCCTGACATCTGCTGGTCCCTTAGCCATTAGACATGAGGTATCTCTGAGGGACTCCCCCACATCTGGGCACATCTGCACACACCACTGAGTACCTGCACCCAGCCCACCCGGAGCCCAGCTGCTTTCACAGGTCCCCTCTGCCCTCATGTAACTCCAACGTTACATGCAACTAGTGAGCGCCCAGCAGGGATGTGTTGATCAGGAAATGGAGAATAAATGTAATTTACATGCCAGGGAGATGGCAGATTTCAACAGCAGCAAAGACAAAATAAAACCCAGCTGAAAAAAAAAACAAAACCCAAACCTCTGAGAAAGAATGAGCAGAGAGGGTTCACCAATACACAAAACTGCAACGGGGATCCGAGATGGGGGATGGATCAGCTCCCATCCCCCTGAAAGGATGGAGATTTCTGGAACACCACAAAGATAAATACGACCAGGAACTGCATCATTAAGGAGCCTTAAGCTCCCATATATAGCCTGGAAAGAGGCTGTTGCTAAGAATAGTGGGGCCCAGATATTCCACGATATGAGAGTTGACAGATTTCTTCCCAGAACTAATAGGACGTGAGGCTATTTTAAACTTGCCCTGGTAAGTAGTCAGGGCATTATTGAAGAGCTGGTCCAAGAAAATAAACATGGATTAAGAGATCCTGGGTTGGGTCCATTTCAATTAGATGCAGAATAAACACAAGGAAGGTTATTACGAAGGGTCTCCTTTCCAAAAGCACAAACAGAGATGGTAATGATGGGAACCAGCAGTATCAACTGGCTTGCAGCATCCTGAGCCATAAGCCCAGATGAGGAGGGATGTGAAATCAGTTGGGATGGTGTGATGGGACAGCAGGGGCTACCACCACCACCAGCATCTTCCCCTCCCTCTGTCCCCTGCTTGCTGTGGGGCCCCTCTGCCCCAGCCCCCTCCCTATGTCCCTCGGTGCAGCAGCAGTGCCAGTTCCCCACCCTAAAAAACCCACTGGAAGTGATGGAAATTCTTCTGCTGGCTGAGCAGAGCTTTAGGTGAGGCAACATTTATTTAGACTAAGAATTCCCATTTTGTAGCAGTACCTGTAGTGGATTTCAGTGGTATTATAGCAGAAATAAATTATTCCCCTGTAGTTTCTTGGAATTAATGAACAGTGATGGCAGCACATCTGAGTAACCTCTTTAATGTGCAACAACCAGTACGTAAAGTAACACGCACTTCATGGTAAGATTCCAGTTTTAAAAAGAAATGACCCGGTGGATGTGTTACGTTGACAAGTGTACAGTGGTTTCAACATTATTTTCTAAAAAATAAAAATACATCACATCAGAATATCGCATACAAAAAGTAGAATTTGCCCTAAAATAAGATTCTATCAAATCATTAAAAAAATTACAAAAGTAAAATGCATACAAACTCCAGTAAAACCGAACAGTCTTACAGGTTGAGGATAGTTTACAAAGATGCTCTCCAACACAGAAAACCCTCTTCCTTCTCTGTATGTTCACCCAGTTCAAAAAAACCCCCAACCATTAGGTGCATCACATAATTCAAAGCCACTTTTTTTTTCCACCTTATCAAGTACTTGTTTCTAAACTGCACAGCGGAAGACGCTAAACTTGATAGGGGAAAAAAAGAGATTTTAATCTAGCAAATACCATAGGCAGAGAAAATAAATGTATGTGGAAAATGCAACATTGTCCCAGGGAGAAGCAGCAGCTGGTGACCACCTGGCTGTGGGGATGCCCTGTGACGGTGCTGGGCTTGCTCTGCCCAGGTGATGGGTGGGAGCAGAAAGATGGGGGCAGGCAGGAGAGGTGCAGGCAGGGGCAAGGATGAGGGAGTCAACTCAGTTTTGGCTTTGATTACATATCCAGAGCATCCAGAGAGAGCTGGATACAGCCCAGGGGCACCACACCTCCAGGACCACCCCAGCAGACCAGTGCTCTGAGCACCCCTTCCCTAAACACAAACATTTCCCACCAGTTTGTAAATGCAACCTGTCCAGCCAGAGGGGTTTCTCTCTACAGCACACATAGGGTCCTATGCCTTCTGGATTATGCTGTCCAGGCAGAGCAAAACGGGGTCTGCATTCTCCACAGAAGTCTCAAGGCTGAGGACACACAGCCCATTAGAGCATTTCTCAAGCCCTGCTCCTTTCACAGGATCCCAAAGCACCTCCCAGTCCTGACTGCATCATGTCCCTGCCTGGGCATCACCCCCCACTTTCAGAGGTGGGGAAAGTGAAGCACCCCACGCACCAGCACGCCTTCCCCAAGCCCCCAAGCAACTCTATGACTGAGCCCAGACTCCTGCTACCTGTCCCAGCATCACACACACCTGTGCAGCCCCTCTGCAAAGGAAAATATGGAGTTTGGTGCCTTTTTTTGGCTTTTACAGACAGACGGACTGAGGCCAGAGAAGTGGCCTGAGCATAAAGGCCAAAGCTCCCCACAAAGCAAAAAATTATTTGCTCATGGTTTTTTCATCATGTAGAAACACAAAGTGAGGGCAATGAGTCAGTCCAGATCTAACAAGAGGAGAAATCACACGGGGGAAGCTGGTGGGGTGAGAAACCATGGAAGGAAAAGCTTTTATCACAGAAAGCAAGTCCCACCTGCCTTTTTTGCCACACTTTGAGAAACCAGAGAAACCACTTCCTCTACACCATGTGCCACAGTCAGAGTTGTTCCTGTGGCACAAACGGTGCCAAAATATATAAAACAATGATCAGAACCTCATCCTTGAGAAAGTAAAAACCGAAATCCTTCTAAAACTGGGCTGTAGAAGACATCTCTCCTGTGCAAATAACCCAGGCGTCCACCAGCATCACACCTTCTGGGCACCCTGGCCGGAGCACTTCCCTTCTGCCCCCTGTCCCTATCACTGTCCCCTAACCTGGGCCCAGAGCTTCCCACAGTGGCAGGAGGAAGACTAGGGCTGTGGGAGTGGGTCCGTACTCCGGGCAGGCACTGATTGCTCCAAACTCATTGCTCTCCCAAGTAAAAGGCGGGAGCCAGCACATCTGTGCAAATATTTGCTTTTGCTCATCAAAACTATGGAGAGAGTTGCATTTATTCCTCTGTTTATTAGTTTCATCTGTTTTGAAAAACAAACTGCAAAAATCACAAGCAGATTGACACCATCTTCTGACTTCCCTGGGGCTTCTGCCTGCTCTGTGGAGATTCTCCTCCGCTGAGATGATGCTGCTGGAGGAAGGGAGGTGGATATTCCTGTGCCATCTCTGACCCACCCCGCAGCAACAGTGGAGTGAAGCCCATGTTGATGCTCATGGTCTCTCACCCCTGAAGCAGCTAAGCTGGAGGCTGTCTCCCTGTCAGAAGGGAGGTGGCAACCGCAACGAGGCTTTCTCCTTCCTATTCCCTTCTTCCTCCTAGCCCTGATGCTTAGACCCACATCCTGGGCCCACGGAAGGTGATGATGAAGTTCTTGCTCATTGTAGCAGGGTTAGCATCAGCCCTCGTGCCACAGGTGCATCCAGAAGCACCGCTGCCCCCACGCACACACACACCTCAGCCCAGCGCTTTAACACCACCGAGACTGGCAGCACCAACACCAAATACCAAATATTCATGTGTGCTTTCACGCTGGTACAGCAGTTGCCTTGCCAAATTATTAGGATGATCCACACTCACGCTAAAAAAAAGCCCCCCAAAAAGTAATGAGACATAAAAACAAATTTGTCATAATTATTAATATTTGACCCAACAGAAGAAATTAAGATGAAAAATTAAACCCCTGCTGTCATAGCATTATGGGACAGTTATATCCACTGTGCAAACTGTGTAATTCCCATTCATATTTCAGTCAATCCTCACAATTAAACAGCACTTCCATTTCCAGTAACAGGCAATATAAGCAAATCAATCAATTCAGTTTGTTTGTACTCCAGTGTAAGGCTGCACAGTCCCTTGCTAAGTGTACTGTAGAACAAGGCAGGCATTAATATCCCTGTCATCATAAAACTTTGGATTTTATATGGATTTGATGAACTCAACACAGTATTTCAGTGTTGGAAATGCCCGCTGGAAACCCTCACCTCCCCACACTCGATCCATCAGCCTGGCACCCCCCCAGAGTTACCAGTGCAAACACTGACGTAGCCTGGGGTTTTCCAACCTGCTCCAAGATTAACAGCGTCCCGCTGTCCTGCTCCCATTCATTTCAGCTCTGTCAGATGGTTGGGAATAACTCCTGTGAACCCGAACACCTAACATCACGTAGCATCAGCTTGGGTCTCCGGGTGTGGAGAGTAAAAGCCTAAGTGTCAGTCAAATTACAGTCTGCTCACAACAGACTATCTGCTCACACACGTGCAAAATCCTTTGGGTCTGCACTTTCTTCAAGCTTGCATGATTTGCTAAAAACCCCACTATTTTATGCATAGTAAGTAGATGGTCGGCCCACCCATCCCTCTCAAATTGGCTTGGGAGCATGGAAGCTCTTCTCAGTATCTCCTGCAGGGACTGAAGGGAGCAGGCAGCCACATGGGAAAGCGAAGGAATCAAAAGGAATTTAATGCAGAGTGAAGGGAGGGACAGTAAACAGCACCGCGAGAGGAGCTTGCAACTACTAACCCTGCTAACCCTGAGCTTCCTCAGCAGCAGCATGAAAGCCAGCACAGCTCCACAGCTTGCCAGAAGAAAGCCTTCTGAGCCAGGCAGAAACCCGAGGAGCAGCTTAAAATGAAGAACCACACTTAAAATGAAGAACCTTTAAGAGAGTGCCGTGGCTACAGAGCATCCTTTGCAGCATTTCCAATATAAAACTTTGCACAATTTCTTATATGTGAGGGGATTCTGAACTGCTGGGGTAAAAAAAAAAACCCAAAACAACAAACCAACCAACATTCTTCAGAGCTGTGAGCTTATGGGCCATGAAGAGAAGCAAGTATTACAACTTCCCAGAGCACCCTCCTCTGCTTGTAAGCCAAAGGCGAGCAGCAGCTGAGGTCGGCTACTCTGCAGCAGTGCAAGGTAATGCCTCATTTAAATAAAAAATTCCATTGTTGATGGCTCAGAAGCTACAGAGAGACACAGAATTATAAACAATTCATAAAAGAAATATTAACTGTTCTGAGCCTGTTCTGCACTACTGCTAATTGTGTCAGCGTTGCTTAGAGCTCTCTCTGCGGTCTCAAAGTCTAACCTCCCATCAAGTGTGGTTAACCTGACAGCTCGGACCCTCAGGAAGTCCAAAGGTGGACCTAGTGATAACCCATATCCAAAAAACATTCCCCCAGGTTCAGCTGGGTGACTGGCATGAAAGAGACTGCTCCTCCAGAGAAGGATGGCCACAGAGGCTAAAAGATTTTTCAGAGATCTCAGCAAGCACATTTGCAACGCTCACCTCCATCCCGAGCCACACTTGGTAATCCAATAAAATCCTAAAGCCTGAACACTCTGTGTGCGGGATGCAGCAGCGTCCTGCACAACACCAGGTAATTGGGGAGTGATCCGTTGGTTTTCACTCAGGCAGATTTCCATCAGTCATTGGGAACTGAAATGACCACCCACTAGAGCGCCCGAGACAGACACAGAAATTTTTTATCAAAGCATCGAAGTTCAGGAAAGCAGCGAGCAACTCACACGGACTCAGAAAAACAATCAATGGGGTTTAAAACAGGACATTTACTCTTCTCCCCTGACTGCAGGGAGAGTCTGCATCTGGCAGCACTGACAAATATTTTGAATTGTTTGGTGCTTTCTGGAACAGAGGCAGAATAAGTTAAAGTCTGAATACTGCCTGAAGAGCTTCTCCATCTTAAAATAGGACAGTAAAAGGATTAGAGATCTCTGTCACTCGGGACAGTGCCTGAACTATGCAATTTTAATCTTAATATAGCCACAGTAAATTGCAGAAGCAGAGCCGCGAAGAGCCATCTGAGCTTGCAATTCTGCCATGACAATGCAACTCCAATCAGACTCCTGGCAAATGATCCTTGGTTTCAGAAGACAATAGGTAGCAGCAGCTACTGGATACCGAAACTATTCCAGGCACTAAAACATCGTAAAAAGAAGTTGGACAGTTAATACCATTCATTGGAAAAACGGTAGGAGGATGATGCCAGCAGTTCTGAATGCTCTGCTTTGATTGATTTAGTTATCCCGATGTAGGTTAGCTCCAATTCTACAAAGGGCCTGTTTCAAGACAGAAAAAAATCGTTTAGTAGCCAATATAGGCAATGAGCTAAGTCAATTTTCTGTTACTATAGTAAATACATCCATTGCTCTGAAAACATAAAAGGAAGGAACAGCTTGTTTTATTTTACTGCACAGATACACTCCTGAGTGGAAGGTATTAGTGGCGCATTCTCTCTGCAGAGGGAGAGGGGGCAGAACGAACACATCCATGTCCCAGTTCAGCATTTATTCCAGCGAGTTGAGAGTGTCGGTGTCACCCGGGGGTGGCAGAGAAGAGCCTGCAGGGGAGCACAGGGCCTTTGACTCAGACTTGCGCAGACGCAGGACCCTGCAACACCAGCCTCCTCCAACAAGCGACCGCACCCCCTGCGATAAAATTGCCCCCGTGGAAAATCATTCACCTCCTGAAAAAAACAACCAACTTCCCATCACAGACAGCGAATGTGCACGTTTCCATTCACAGCAGTGACTGGTTTAGTTGTGGCATACCACCATCCAGAGACATGATTCCTTAAAATAAACCTATGTAAACACATACCCTTATATAACTTATATATAATATATATATATATATAAGTTTTATTTGTGTATACATAGATATAAATACACACGCACGCACAAAACCACACACGCCTAACACAAAGCACAGAACACACACATGGAAGTACTGTAAATGATGCTGAACTGAAATCTAAGAACATAATTAAGAAATTATTAGCAGGCTTAAAATCGAGTTAAAAAACTATTCAAAGTGTCTTTAGTATTTATGTTCAAGTAAGGGCCAAAACGACCACAGATTAGTACTGATAAAAAGAGTTGGCATTATGTTTCCCATATTATGCCAAAACTCATGAGCTATTTCTCATTGTCATTTCGCCATCAGGGTGCCTCATCAACTAGAAAGATTTATTTTTATTTTTTTTTTTATAGGAAATGGTGATTTTAAAGACTTGAGTTAACAAACAATATTGTTTAGGCACCCTCAAATCATAAACTAATCCTAAAAACCACGCACACCTTGCTGCATCAGAAGAGAACTAGTGGGACTCAGACATACGCGCCCACAGTATTCAGTGGCACAAACAGGTCTTTACAGTAAAAAAGGCAGTACTGGAGATGGGGGGATGAAAAGGTGACACAGTGGTGGCCTTTAGAACAGCAACATTTACCGCCAGTGACACTCCAGTAAACTTCTGAGATACCACAGACGCTCCATGTTGAGGAGAAACAAGACCATGGTGGTATTTCAGGGGCAACCGCAGGTGCAAACTGGGTTTCAGTGGCAGCTAAAGCTATCATTTACATGTGCTCCAGGGTGATAACAAACACCTCAAACAACACTCCAAGGATCATTTGGGATATTTAGTATGGCTAAAACCCCTGGTACCAGTGTCTTATATCAGAATCCACTTTATTAGAATGTAAATCTAATTATTATTAGAATGTAAATTAGAATATTAGTATGTAAATCTAAGTGTACAAGCACCAAATTGTTTTAGATTTACTGCTTAATGGACATTCATTATATAAATGACTAGTGATTTAAGAGAGAGATCTTTTTAAAAAAGATATTTTTTTCTTTTATCTTTATTAGTTGTTGTTTTTTTTCCTTTTCTTCAGATTATTCATTGTTTCTATTCTGATAGAAGACTCTGAAGATTACTGGTATCCCAGTGTGTACTGCTTTGAGTCAGCACACACGCACACCCACACAACCGTACACCCCACTGCCACATCCACAGCCTTTTAAATAGAGAGCCCCAGCTCTGGCACGGGGACCTGTACATCAGATATATGCTCTTTGTGCATTTCAGCATCACTATCACTGCTCAAGTTCCACGTTTATCGCAGATCAAGGTGGTCTTGAAGGCAAGAAGAGCTTGTCCCTCGCCCTCCCTCGTAAAGCCACAATGAAGTCTTGTAATTTCTTTGTTTTTTTTCCACTGTTCAGCCGTGCAAATCCAGGCAGATGTGCAGACCGCAAAGGTGACTTCCAGTCTCTCTCCCAACCTCTCACCAGTCTGGAGTCATCACACGGAGACAACGACGTCGAGATAGAGTCTGTCATAGGACTCACGGAAGCAGAGGATGAGGAGGAGGCTGAGCAGACACGACCCCGGCAGGCACCAGTTGAACCAGGAAAACTCTGTAAAAGCAGAAAACGAACCCGAGCTCAGTTAGCAAACGTGCTCCACGTTTTAAAGTGGCCAAAGCTTTGATTGATGGCCTGTTTGAAGGAAATGGCTGTGTTCTGAACAAAATCCTGACAGCTTTCGATCCATAGATGATTAACATGGACTATGCGACTTCTCCACAGATGCCTGATGTATATATTAAAGGTTTTATATATAAATCATCAATGCCTCCAGCTAATGTTAATCCTCCTTATTCAACCTATCAATGGAGAAAATGCCAGAGAAAAATAAATAAATAATTCCATTACTGCTAATGGAGAATAAACCACTTCTGAAGACTCTAGTCATTAGTTCTTTGATTTCTATGGAGTGAAAACTAAAACAAATTAAAAGTGTAAGAAGAAGCAGGATTTGATTTTGAATCAAACCCGATACACAGTTTGAGAAGGGAAAACCAATTCCTCAGAAGAAACTTGTGAGCAGAAAAATCAATTCAATTTAAAACTAGTTCCACAAACAGCTCCTCAAAACCTCTTTTTAGCTGTTAGACATAACGTACTGCTCTTAAAAGCCTGTGTTCCACACGCAAGAAATCCTGTCGTCTGATATTTGACTACTAATTAGCAGATAATATATTCAGTTGTGGTTTGCTTTTTTTAAAAAAAAAAAAAACAAAAACCAACAAAAACACCCCCCAAAACCCACCAAAACACAAGTGCATCACAATTTCTTTTTTTTGTAAATCTGACAACTTACTAAAGAAACATTAATACATTGATTTTACTTGAGAGGGTGTTTCATTTTTTTTAAAGCTTCCTTTATTATTATTTATTTTTAAATGCTTCCTCAAGGTCTGAATTAATCAAAATCGACCTCAGCACTGTTACCTTCCTAAATCTGTAATTTATATCGCTAAAAGAAAAAGCACAATTTATATTACACAATGCAAAGCACAGAAGTCAGAAAGCCTAAAAAAACAACCTGCCAAACCCAGTAATGTTCAACAACACCCTCCATCGTCCACCAAAAACCCTTACAGATTTGTTCAGGCAGTAACCTTACTAAAAACTTAAGAACATTTTCCTCGGCTCGGAGAAGACCACGTTATGTGATGCCAGAAGCCAATGGGCAAATGCTTTGCTACTGTTTTCTTTATAAAGCATCCAGAGGCCGTGGCTATGGGTCTCAGGGGGTGGTGCAGCCCTAGCTCAGCTGGGCTCAGCTTTAGAAAGGTTTGCATCTCCACTGCACTAGCTGCACCAAAATCCTCAACGCGCTTGAAAGTTTCCAGGGCTTGGCTCTTCCACAGCCTTTGCAGTCTATCATAGAGTACGAGGAGAAAAAGAGAGAAATTAAAACTACTAAAGATTATCTGGCCTAAAAAGCAAGACTGAGGGAACAAGATGAATTTGACTGAATCCTGGTTTATCCGTAAGCTTCTTAAATGCCATTAGAGGATGTATTTGAATCAAATGAAAGACAAATGTTTAAGATCGTTATCTACTTTCTAAATGATTTTTTTATCAAAGGAGCCAGTAGCACCCCCTGCAATTGATACCTCCCCCCTGTGAACACATGCCCTCTTGTACTTTTGATCATTTGTGAAATTGCATCACAGAGACTAGATCACCCTAAGTAGAAGTTAGTTTTTAAATTTATCTTTTTTTCCCCTTTTCTTTAAAATAGGGAAAATATTCCGAGTGTATGGATGTACTAATTTCAGGTTTATCCTTACTTGAATTTACAGATATCTGCTAGGGAAGAAATACTAGAGACAAAAAAGGACCCCGAATATGATACTTATGAGGGAATGAGCTCATTTTATCATAATTCTCAAGTCAGAAGTGAGACACTGTATCCTCATCCTCAATTATTAAGTCATTCCAAACACTGCATTGTTATTCTGAAAAGTGCTGAAAAAATTCTCTGAATATTCTGCATAATCTTTTTCGGCTCAGGTATAAATGTTTGAAATAACAGTACACATGAATAGAGTTCACACAAATTAACATTAATCATAAAAGCATTCTTTAAAATGTAAATATCATGCCACATGAGGCTAGCAGGGATGGCATTCAGATTTTACAATGATGCAGTTCAGTGTCAGTAATAAAAAAAAAAACAACAAAACAACCAAACAATGAAAAAAAATTCTCTCGGTTTGTGTTCACAGACCGCAATTTGAAATGAGGTCATCAACCTCCCTGCAATTCTCTGGCAGAAAGACACACAAACCCTGCTGAAAATTTGCGCCAAGCTGTAACTTTCATGATTTCAAGCACTATTCATTCTGAAACTTGTCAGTCTCCTCTTGGTTATAAGACACACCATCTTAAGAAGTACACGCACTCATGATAATATATAAAAGCTCACAATTTCTGATGCTTCCAAAGCAAAACATCGCTTCACAAATTTCGTATCATGAAGCAGATATTTACCACAAAACCAAAACCTAAAGGAAAATATCTGCATCTTTGAACACCATTAATAAAGACCTCCTGGGCGATATGATTATACCCCGAAGCGTGAGACTGGATTAGTTTTACTGTGGTTTTGAACGCCAGTAGATACAAACGTTATTAATGGTCACATTACCCAGGCCTTTATAAAAATATGGCGACAGTGTGTATCTCGATGGTTTTTGGCTACAGCAAATTCTAAGTGGATTATGACTATATACACTTTGCACTACATACAGCATTTCATTTTTATTAGCATGCATGCAGAAAAGGACAATTAAAGTTCTTCTCCCTTGCTGCTACATAGGCAGATTCAAAAAATTGATTATCAACAGCAATTTGTGCATTGTATGCACAAATCCTCTCTTTCCTGACAAAGGTAGATCTTCATGGAGAATTATTTTGTCAAAGTAGCTTATATTTCTTACCTGTATGGTAAAATGTGAGGAAAAACAAAAGCACTCCCATAAACACATTACTCAAAAAGGTGACAACTCCGCAGGTAATTCCTTCTGGAACAGGGTAGACTGTCTCCACAAAGAGCTCAAAGAATATTGGTACGCTGCTGTTGAGGAATATACCCAACAAAATGCAGGATGTGTACAGTGTAGCTATAACACAAACAAAAACAGTTATTAATTTCACCTCAGCATTTCCCCCCCCTATTTAGAGCTGCCGAGAACGCTAATACTTGAGTAACTGAAAAATGCATAAATTTATTTTTATCCTCTGTGTATCATAAAGCATGTAACACCTCACTAGTTTTAGGTAAAAGCATGCATTGATTTGGAAAAAAAAATTAGAAACACCAACTTGTTTATTTTTTAAGCAGAACCCATAAAGCCATAGTCAGTGATTTAAAATTCACTTGTACATAAAACAAACAGAACAATATTTTGAATGCAAAGCACCACCTACAATTTAATTTACCTCTGAAATGAACAGAAACTATTGTTCTATACACAATCGGGACAGGGAGCAATTAGTGAACCAAATCAGAAATGGACATGGATTAACCATTTGACTTAGCTCTAAAGGTCAAAACTAATTTTACTTCCATTTTACAAATAGAAACTAATGATCTACCAGATATCGAGACATTAGTATTCATCATGGCCTGAGCTGCAACATGCTGAATCCCTTTTGGCTGCAAAAAGAAATGAAGGGCACCCAGTGGCTGGTAGGAACAGGACATTTGTGACAATGCAGAGTATTCCCTGCTGTACAACAAATTATCATTTTTCTTGGACAGATCATCAGAAGAATACAGGGATTTCTTCAGTAGCCTCAGCTATTCTGGTCTACAATTTCCGACACTGCCAAATACTTTACAGTGCTTAATATCTTAATAGAGAAGCTTAATGTACCTACATTATCTATCAATAAACCTATTATATCTAGTTCTGAAAAAAAGAAAACTTCAGAAGAATTTAGTACCTATTTAGAAATGTAAATAAGTCTTTGCTAAGTGCTGTCTTAGGAAGGGGAAGATTTCCTGACTTGCAGCCTCAACAACCTGAGGTTACCGGTCAAGTAAAAAGTATAAGGAAACCAGTAGAAGGCTTGGAAAAAAAGATAAAAGTTTGGAGTATTTTCTCAAGTTTCTTCCAAAATGACAAGAAAATGTAAAGTAAACTTTTTCAGATGCAAAAGTGTTTCCAAGTCACAGGGAAATTATTTATAGCATCTGTTTACTGCAGTATGGTACAAAATCCTTAGACTTTTTTTTTTTCATATGGATATATGTGTTTATATAAAATAGAAACTGCATTTTCAGTTTAATTTACGTTCTTGTGTCTTGGAAAGGGGAGAACTGAAACAGCTCTGCTTCATCTTCTGTTAAGTATTGCTCAATTTTTCAATTGAGAAACCGTTAGGAAGAAGAAAACTTCCAGCTTAAAAAAACCCCCAAAACTAAAAAATTTAAATCACTGTTTCTTAAAATATGAAGAATCGTGGAAAAGAGATAAAAGCATTAAGAAGCAGAAAAGGCTATCTATCAGATCCTCCATTTGATGTGGTTTGCTTCCACGGCACAAAGACATATTTCTTTCTCGACAGAGGATTTGCCTGGACAGGAAAAAAAGAGGACAGAAAACTCATCCAGAAAGATGACACAGATGGCACGACTTCAGGAGGGACAGCTGGCCCCCACTTTTTTTTTTTTTTTAATATACCAGAATGTTTCGAGTTGTTTTAAAAAAAAAAAAAAAAAAAAAAAAAAAAAAAAAAAAAAAAAAAAAAAAAAAGAAAGAACAAACGAACAAATAAACCAAAATAACTTTTTCAACTCTCAAATTCTCTTATAAACTGCAGAATTAAAGTCACGTAAATGGATGCCAGGTACGTTCAAGAGTTCACAGAGAGAAAGAAAAAAACCAAACCAGTATCAGGATGCTTTTTCTAATGGGCTCTTGTAACTAACACTGAAGAATTGATTCCATAGTTACAAGATCCATAGAATTTTGCTGCAAGTCCTCACCAGTACTTAAAATTTGATGAGCTTCTCTTTGAATTCCTGTTTACCTCAAAGACAACTGCATATAGCGCTAACTGGCTGTAACTGCTGTCAGGTGTAGCCAGCAAATCCGAGCACTGAATTTGATATTCTTGCCTTGGGTTGATAATTCAACATATAAATGAAATAGAATTATATCTCAAGGCAAATGAAGATCTGCCCCTCATTTCACTCAATTAAATATATCTATAGACAACTATGTGTAACTTCTACAGAAAATTTCCAGATGTTTCTCCAAAGAAAAAAGGTGGTAGCCAGCAGTAGTTCTGTGTTAGACAGCTAGACAGTGGAAATAGTCATGAAGCTGCTGAAAGTAACAATACCTCCAACGAAAGTAGAGCACCAGAAGCAACACTTCTGCAGGAAGAATGAAACCACTTCCATAAACAGCAAAAGCCAGGAAAGGGGAATCATGTGCCTCTGAACAGACACACTCTCTAGACATATAATTTCCAGAAACTTAGATTCACTTGAGGTGAAGGCAAAAATATGCATCTAAGATTAGCAACCATTAAAAGATGCAGACTTCAAGTTTTGGTCAATACAGTAGATACTAAAGCTTCCATAAAACAAACAGAAGCCTTCAAAATCAATTTGATAGTTTAAAATATGCTAGTTGAATTAAATCTTTGCTCATCGCTTACTAAAATGTATTAAGATGACCAGACCTCAAACGAATAAGCATAATTCTGTACTTTAGAAAATACACCCTTGTATTTCCTCATCACTATGGCTTGCTTTAGTCATACATGTAGCAAATACACCCATTGGCACACAACTCTCACTTCCACACTACCATGAGCAAAGCAGCTTTAGCACCACCTTTTGTTTTGCCCCAAAGTACAACCTGCCTCACGTGTGCTCGACACAATCTGCCAGGTGAATACCAACAGTAAAACCTCTGAGGAGAACACAGGTAATACTTATAAAAAGTAGGTGTATGCATATGGACACATATATTTGGAAAGCAGTAAGAGGAAATGGCAAGGCAAAAGGACAGGTACAATATAGCAGCCAGCAGATGCCAATTTCAAGTCTAAGAAAGATGCCCTCAACCTGAAGGATGGTTGAGGATGGTCCATCCCAAGCCACAACAGAGGTTTCCACATAGGAAAGCCTACAGAGTTCTGCCTTAAGAGGTACATGCTGTAGTGATGGGAAAATATTTTTTTCTTCCCTTTCATGTTTCTGTAAATCACCCAGGGTCTTCCTGAGCGCTCTACAAATAAGCTTGTTCAATTAACTTGTGATTAAAGTCACAAATTCAATTGGTCAACTGGATAGAAAGTCAAAGAGATTCAGTTTCAGAAAAGTAAGTTCTATGAAAAAGTCAAATAAGAGTTCAAAAATGTTTCTTGCCTTCCATACACTAAGTAGCACACCTCATATTCCAGCTCATGGGCAACAAGACACCGTAGCAGGGAGAACACCACCTATTAACAGAGATCATTTACTTTCTATTACAGCGACCTTGCATTGAACAAGCACAAACAAATACCATGATTTTATAATAGAGAAGAACAGCTGCTAAAGTTACAGCGGATGTTTTTTCAATTAAGACAATCTTGATGACAGTCATTGGAAATGAATATAAGGATATGAAAGCNAAAAAAAAAAAAAGGGCAAGAGATGATTTATCAAGAAGCTAACATTATGTCCTAAAGCCTAACAAGGACAAACAAGCTTGGATAGGCATACGCTGGAGAAGCGTGTCATGCTGTTAGTATAAAAAAAGATCACTTTTTCTTAGGAAAAGGACTTAACACCCTGGAAGTGATGCACAAGGTTGCGTACCCGAGCCAGTGACAGCTGTGGACATCAATAAATAATGGAACTAGGCTAGGTTTCCTTAAACCAATTTGATTAATGTAACATTTTAAAGACTCTTGTGTGAATTAAGCAGCTATTTCAGAGGTTGGCCACTGCAAAAAGAGCAGGAAAGGCAAAGCGCCCACCCAAAGCACAGCTGCTGCAGAGAATTGGCCTGGAGCTGCCACAGCAAGAAGCCCAGGCTTGGCCTCCTCATGTCATGTTCATGCTTGAAGTGTGAGGCAACCCATGCTTTTCCCCCAGAGCTCATCCTCCCTTTTCCTGGCCAGGATGAAAGTAAGGAATTAAATGACCCTTGATAATAGCACTAGGGATGTTACCAGTTAGACGAAGCAAGGTACCAGGACAGGGATCGATGGCGACACACTGGCTTAGCACAGAAAGGAGAAAAAGTGATAGGCAGTTACTTTTCTTCCTGGCTTCTTATCCCCTGCAGGCCTTCAGCTACAGGGTGGCAAGTACATGTCCATATCCCAGAAACAGACTTTTTCTCCCAGCCACAAACTGTGGCAAAAGTTTATGCAAAAAATAGAACAATAAAAAATTAGTAATTCAAAGAGGGATGTGATTTAAATGATGGCATGTGCTTGGTGTCCCCAGATGAGCTTGCAACACAGCAGAAGGAGTCTTGAATACCTCTGACATCCAAACGAGTTCCCAGAACTTCCCAGGATGTTCTGCAACATGTTTAGCAATTTACTCTTAAATTATATCATCACTAAATTTATAACTACTGAGCCTGATCCAAACCTACATGAAATTAATGGCAGGACCTCCACTGTCAGCCCACTGGCACACAAATCTAGGCTCATTTTTAACAAAGAGTATGTAATATTACTTTTTCTTTAAAAAAAAAAAAAAAGTATTTTGCAGATAAATTTACAAAGAAATGCCAATACTCTAGAGCAATATCAAGCGCAAGCAGGTGGTACAAAATCTTCTTCCAAAGTCCTCTGCCAGAAACTCTTGAACTCTGTACATTTTGTAACAGCTCTCTTCTCAGCCAAACGGAGCCAAGACCCACACAAATTTCATATGGATAAGCAGGAAAGTAAATACAACTCAGCATATTCTTTTGGGTGCAGCATACAATTTAAAGGGCAAACTGCAAATATCTAGGGCATTTTGCTATTGCCCATTAAAACCACATCCCAAACACCAAAATGAAAGGATAGTGTCTCACATGGATGCACGCTTCATTCACTTTCATACTTTAGTATCCCCACGAATGCTTTGAACTATTCAAAGATAGTTCTATCAAACTCTCTAAAGTCTGTTAAAGTGGAATGAAGCTTCCATATAATTTATTTCCTGCTACTGGCCATGGTAAAAATAGCCACAGAAGAAGTCACCCTTAATTTTTCCATGAGAAATATGATTCCCTCGAGGTAAGACAGTAATTTTTACTGGAATTCAGTCACAGGAACAAAAAACACAATAGAAAGAAGATGTCCCTGTAGTGCACGTTCATAACATCAGTGCGTTTCATTGCCTGGATTTCCATTCCAGCACATGCTAATCAAATTCTTATTTCATGATATAGTTATGAAAGTAACCAAAAATCTGATCAAATTGGATTTGTTCTATATACTTCCCAAGAGAAAAGCAAGTGGAACTCACTTTGAAAGCAGAGCATTCACTTTGGAGAACTAAAAAGAAATGACTGAGTGAGCCTCAAAAAAAAAGGCAAGAAAAGGCAAAGGAAAAGGGGGAGGAGGGGTTGTAAATCAGATGATATATGGTATTTGAGGCTTGCTTTCAATGGATATTTAATACGGCTAGATTTATAGATATTCATCTCTGATATGTGCCTCCCTGATTTTAAGCATTGTACACTATTTAACACTGGGGTTTTTAAATAAAACCCTTAAATGAGTTCTCGGAGCACGCTTCTATCTGTGGATTTACAGAAGTCTTCACAAAGACAAAAGTCATTTTTCCTTCCTTATGAGTGGGAGAAGCACAACAGAAGTGTGGGTAATGATTTGCCCAGAGCCATAAGCAGGTTAATCGTGAAGCTAGAAAAAGAAATGTTTCCAGGCCCCTGTTATATCTTTTGGGTCCCCCCACCTCATACTTATCAAGCACGTCTTGTTTGGAGTAAAGAAATTAAACTGAAAGAATAGAACAATCCGTATTAAGTAATTAACATCTCTCTTTTTCAATACTGTGCTTTGTAGATCAGGACAGGGAGACAGATGTGTTTATAATGTTCAGTCTGTTGAACCTGAAAATAAAATGTAGGCTGCTTAACCTAAATATAGTCATCAACTCATGGAGTTGCCACCGTATTCAGAACGTGTGCCATGCAGCACTAGAAAAGATTTTGTAAAGCAAAATTCTGCTGAATGTGCTCATAAATATTAGAATATCCTTGATATGCTATGCTGAAAACATTCAATCTGAGCTGCGAGGAACTAGCGTTGCATATCAATTTCTGGAAAATGCTAGTATTTGTATCTAGAGATACTACCAGAAATACAAAGTGGCAAGATACTGAAACTGGCATTACAATGCCTTACACAATTATTTTGGGTCAAAGTATCCCATTGTACATAAATTCACATAATGAAGTTCAGTACAAAGCAAACTAACAATGGACTTGGCACAGAGAAACAGACCAGCAGCTGCATTGGGAATTCAATAGAGAAAACTATTTTAATGTGCAATGTGTACATAAAATTCCCTTTGAAACTTGCTGAAGAATGCAAATAATACAAATTAGAATTAAAATTTCTTAAAAGAAAATTCAAGCTTGCTTAAAATATAAATTGATTCTAGGAGCGAGGGTGTTTAAGAGCTGTGTTAGCTGATGAGAGGTGTTCTAGACAGATGATAGTAGCTATGATGGTACTGTATCATTTTTTTTCCCCTCACTGGCAGTTATAGGTCATACACGACTCCAAATGCACTTTTTATAAAATCTTTTGGAGACACATTAAGAAGTCAGCAAATGACAGAAAACTTGTCTTGTTCTGTGGTAGGAGGAAAAAGGGTGCACATTATGATAATGCAGAGCAATGCAGGCATTACACAATGCAAACAAGGCTAAACAGTATAATTTAAAGAAAACACAAAGCAATCATTGATTTTTAATATCTGCCTTAAAGGTCTCCATTCTAAGCAATTACATTCTGTAGGAAATATCTTTCAATGATGTTGTGCCTATTTACAAGGAGTTAGGAGAATATTATACAAACAAGTGCAGGAAAAAAACATTTTGCTGTGACTATTTTTTCAACTACAATTCCTCCTCCAATATCTAAACCAGACATTACTACAAATGCTGCAGAGAATACTGATTAAAAGTGTGTGTGTGTGTGCTTTATGTGCTTTTTAAAGACAAATCTTTAGATATTTTCTTCCCCTCCCTTTAGGGTGAATAATTGGCCAAACTCTCACGCCTTTTTACCATTTCAATGGCCTGCTTCCATGCCAATGTACCCACTGGAGTGCTTACTCTGGAGACCAGGTATGAGACAGTGGAGGGTTTTCAGAAGAGGCAAATGAGCATGTCAGCCACACAATGTCCACATGCTAATGTAAAGACTATTTCTGGACCTGGGGAAACCACTGGCAAGGTCTACATATGCATGCAAACTCTATTCATGGACAATGCAGTTGTCAGGATAAAGAGGATGACAATGTTCTCTAACCAGCCTTCATCTCTAGGGCGAAGCCTGTCTTGAACATCTGGGCCAGTACAAAGACTCCCATGAGGTGTCCTGTTTCCTCATCAAAATTGACTGTCCTGTCTCATGGAAGAGCTCCCTTTTATTAAATGCAGTCAACCAGGTCATATGCAAATTTTAGCAGTTTCCAGGTGTTGCTAAAGATGACAATGTGACAACACTTGTGGTTTTGTAGAGCAAAGTCTGACTGGCTCAAAAGCATAACATCAAAGGCAGGGCAAAAGAGGAGGAGAAAGCCCCTCACAAAACGAGAGCTAAATAGTTGGAAGGGAAAACCTTGCAAGATCAAACGTACAACCCCACAAGTTTCCATGTTTCCAGTCAGTTTTGAACCCTGCTTGCTCTGCCTCAGCATTTGAATGAGGCTGACAGTATGGACGGAGACCCACCGCTGGCTCTGTAGCACTGTGCCACGGGACAGATAGAAGCTGAGGAGCCTATTTAACCTTCTGGCAACATCAAACGCGGTTTGCCCCCAGTAACACAACCACCCCTGCTTTGCAGCAGGTGTTGAGCAACGTCTGAAAAGTATCTCTGGGATATAAAGCATTACAGGCACCTCTACTACAAAACCCCCCCAAACCACACTGATGGCTGCCTTTATTTTGGATGTCTTCTGGCTCTACAAAAACACACCGAGAATAACTCCTTGGAAGTCCACTGTCAACACTGGTCCACTGAACATGCAGAGTGACTTCACCAGCTACCTCAAGATCACTTCCCAAAGCTGCCAGCCAACAGCCTGCATTTGACCTCCTCCATTTATACTCAGATATACTCTACATCTCAAACTTTTAATTAAAAGAAGGAAAAAAAAAAGTTAATCCAAATCAATTCAAATGTTCCGTTTCTCCCAATTACTGTGGAACGCAGAGGTCATCATCGTATTGCATCATTACATTGAGGAATAATCTAGCATGAAGTCCTATAAATTAGCTTAAATAGCTTGTGTGTTTTCATCCATAACAGCATATTTCATGAAGATATACCCACTGCTTTTCTGTGCACAAGGATCTAAACTGAACAGGCGCATTACATCTATTTTATACAAACTTTAATGAGAAAGGGCTGATACAAAACCCCCACAACCTACTTGTGAAGTTTAAACATTATGCCAGAGAAGGAAAAAAAAAAAAAAAATCTTATTTGGTGAGTGCACATTAAGTCCTGTTACTTTAAGACTGCCTTTTTAGAGGAATGCACCATATTGCTAGCATTTCTATTCAAAACAAGCTTGTGTTTTATAGAAAGGGTTCAACATTTACAGTGACATCTACAAGAACAGCACAGACAGAAAACTCTAAAATGTAATTTACAACTCAATCTAAGGAATCATCCATTTTAAAAGAAGCGGTAACTGCATGATAAAAGCAGCCCAACCCATAGATTTTTATCAAGGGATGTTAGTTTAGGAAAATTTAGCTCAAATCCCAAATACCTCCAGTACTTTTACATCCTGACAGTGGATCGCCTTTCCAAAAGCCAAAACCAAAATAAAACAAACAAAAAAAAACCAACCAAAAAGCACAATAATGCACCTAGATGCTATAAATAAGAAAGCATTCTTCTAGAACCATGCTGAGCTCTTCAGAAAAAAATAAAATCAGAGACAGAGCTCCATCAGTTTTGTTTTGGATCATTGGTGAGTACATATGTAATGACTTTCACCTCCTGAAACCTCTCTGCTTCATTCTTATGCATAGACTTGAAGGGGCATTTATGTGTTTGGCTTGTTACATCAATTCAGAGGCCAGAACTACTGTAAAAATTTACATTACTGCAGGCTGGTAGTGATGAAGCAGGCAAGCACAAGAAATAAGCTTTTATTGCATTTATTTTAGACTTGGTGGAAAAGAAAAGTGTAGTCATTTGATCCAACAATGGAATTTGATTTATTGATTAAATTATGTTTTACTTCAGCAGAAATTTTTTTCAAAAAGTTGAAATTTTAAGATAAAACACGAATTTGACCTATTCATCCAGATGGTGTTTCTCCTGAACTGATCATGTATTTTAATCTGTACCCATTTTAGTTTATAGCTGTGACATACACAATGCACCAAGGACACTTAATGAAAATCAAAGTTAATATGAGTAAAACAGTATTTTATATACTACTCTCCACGCCAAACTATTTATCAAGAAGGGGAATAAACCAATTTTCATTTCTCCTATAACATATAAACTTGCCTGTAACAAAGAAGGCATTTTAATGGATTTACAGAATTCCTTAATAAATAAATACATTTTAAAATTTGGATGGCTAAGTTTTACTGTAAATCATTACTCTGTTGAAAATCTTGGAATTACTGGTGAATCAATCCTTTGGTGCAGATTTGCAATCCTCTGGTGAAGGACATATTTTTAAGAAAAAGCAATGCTAATTTTCAACTAAGGGTACAGCCCGCTGGCAGCTCAAGTAGACCTCTGAGCTTTTCCCCACTCCTGACAACAGCTTTTTTCCCATCTTTTTGAGGCACAGGCTGAGGCAATTATGGGCTGGAAGAGTTCCCTGAACCTGCAAGGCAGGGCAGCACAGCGCAGGGATAGATTTAGATGCCTGAAAATGCTGCAGGTCACCTTGGTTTGAACTGCACCATGCGATTCCAATAACTAATGTAAGTTTCAGACCCCTAATTCCCACACATGTCACTATTTCTTATATGCAATGCTACTTCCATTCATCTGATTTTTCTCGGTTTATTTCTCACCTCTCTTATTCCAAAACACTCAAACCAGAAAAACACTCAGTCCCAGAATCAATTTTAAATGCATGTTCTGGGTTCTTATTATTGGGTTTTGTTAGTTTTTAATCTTTTTACAGAGTTAGTCAAAGCTGGTAAAGAGATTTCAGATCCAGTAGGTTTTCTAAATTTTTTTTCTCATTTTCTTAAAAATACTGTATTACTAAAGGTACCAAACCAGGTTATAACATAGTTGTTTTAAGACTGCAAATATTTGCCTGCAATACCAATTATAAATAATAAGAATTGAAATAATTGTCAATACCTGTGGTTAAAGGCAGATGCGTGACACTTGTTAGACAGGTGAGAGTGAACCAGGTTGATGCTAATGTTGCTCCAGATAAAAGCAGCAGCAGTATAAACTTCAGCATGCCCCTGATAAAATCTGCAAATCTAAAATAAAAGCACAGATCAGAGCAGTACAAATGCTGATTTTCTAATTATTTAAATGTGATGTTTGACAATCAATGCAGTGTACTCTCATTAAACACTTTGGAGACTATAAAAACAATTTTAAAATTTCCCATTTTCAGAAACAGAAAGAAAAAAAAAAAAAAAGAGGCATTTTTTTTTTAGAATATAGAATGGTGTTATTTCTACCTGTCAAGATGAAGAGACATGGATTTTTTTTAGCTGTCAAAAAATCACAACCAAACCAGAACAATTCTCAAGGCATCAATTGAAAACACTTGGTATACAGGAAGGGTTTGTTTTTTTTTTTTTTCCTTCCTTCTGCATTTGTTGGACACAACATCACACCACTACTTACACTGCTGTTTTGTGTACCAGTCTCCCTTGACAGACACACGGCTCAATTAGCGTGTGAGGAAGCTGCTGCATTTCATTCAAGACAGAGTTAAGTGTCAAGATTCATTCCTGTGGGAAATGACAAAACTCCAAATACCAGAATCCCTAGATTGAAGATGACATGGAACAGCTTCTGAACCCTCGGACACATCAGTGATGAAGCTCTGGGTGGCTTAGGGAAAGGAGGAACTCTTTACACAGGCACTCACGGCTGGTGGCCATTTTGGGTTGAAACGTTCCAGAAACCAATAGTTTGGTACAACTCCTTTCCTACACACGTGCCCAACTGAAAGTCAGAGGAAGGAGAGCCCCACAGAGGGAAATATGATCTTTATACCACCTGATGGTACAATTGCTTTTTTCCTTTTTTTCTTTTCCTTGCAAGGAGAGAGAATGCATCTGAGAAGACCTCACATGGCATAATTATCAGTGCATCTGCTCTTTTCAAAAGGGACTTCAACACAGCTACTAAAAAAATATATTACAAAAGGTAACGTCATTTATCCACTAGTAATTTCCCATCATCTCCTGCTTAGGAGATGTGATTTTGGGCCAGATGGGTTAGGTATATATGTCTAAAGAACATCTTCTGCCTTCATAGCCTCCTACCTAGGTTAGGCAGCACAATCTAACTAGGTTGGTCCATGATGACATCTGCCTTGTCTATCAGCTAATTGCCTCCTCTCCCCTTCCAAAGATCACTTTACAGGCAAACAACATATAGCTTATTTGATAAAACAGATAATGCTACCAACATTTTGAGAAGCAGGAAACCTAGCTCTACATACACCATGAGACTTATACGTAAATCAATCAAAAAAAAACCAAACCCCAAAACAACAAACCAACCAAAATGCTCCCCCACTTCTTTCCTCTTATTTTGATTCTCCCTGTGCTTTAATTCCACATTGAATTTAGCAGTGAGTAATTCAATAAACAGTAGAGGAAGATCAATGCTGCATATAATCTTAAAAGTTTATGACTGCAGTGTTCAAGTGGCTTATGCATTAATCTCTAACAGTCAGAGGTGAGCTGCTACTCTTGGTTTTTTTTCGGACAATTCAAATCCAGCAATCAGGATCACCTCCTCTCAGTGGTTTGCCAGTTTCTTTAATTATTCTTTGAGATCACTAGGGTCAAAATCAGCAATTTTAAAAGCTTCTCAGAAGCATCTCGAAGTGCCAACTTTAGATGTCTTCCACAGAGACTCCTCACTTTGCCAGCAAACATCACTATTTCCTCTCCTCACAGGCAAGAGCAGCTACACATATCCCATCTAACGAAACACAGCATGAGAAACGCCAGCCTTCAGGGAGGGCCATCCACAGACAACAGGTCTGGAAGGGATCTCTAGGGGGTCCTCCATCTCTGTCCTACCACCAGGCATATGAGCGGGTGGGAGGACAATAAGCAAGTAAATCATTCAAGGTAGTTAAGTGGAGCAAGTATCTACCTTTACTGAGCAGCTGCCATTCTTTTTGACACAAAGATCCTTGTTGGGGTATCAGGGGTAGCTGTGTGCTCCAAGGAGCTCTCACACATCACAGGACTCCAGAAGGGTCAAATACAAACAAAAAGGCTTATGCAGCTTCTGAATTCAGTCAGCAACAGAAATAATGGGAAAAAATGACATAGCAAACTAGCCTGAACTTGAGGGATTTCTGCTTCTTGTCTAGTCACAGGAGAATAAAGACAACCATAAATCTAGTCAACTCTTCAGAATACGCGTTTCAATCAAAAAAATAAAAAAATCAGAGAAATTATTTTTATCCTCTGACCCCCGTATCTGCTTTCAAAACCCTCTGTTCTCTTTAAATCCTTCCTCATCTAGCATGTAAGGGGGATGTTTGCAGCTGCTAAAAAAGCAGGCACACCAGGAGAGAAGGTATATGCTGACCCAGCCACAGACCTCCAAGCCTACTGCTGGCAAGTCTCCTGCAACCCAGCAAATCCAGCCCTGGGCTGGATCCTGCAGTTAAAATCACAAACCTGCATTGCTGACAACACTGTCTGTTGCTAAGGAAATTATCACCATGTCATAAAGTGTCAGCATTTTGACTACACTGCAGGTTGAAAACAGGAAGAAAAAACGAGCCATGGAAGACAAAGCCTCAGAAATATCTATGATCATTAACAAATGTGGAAAAATAATAATATATATATATTAATCTGAGAAAAGGGAATAGATTTATGTTTCCATGCAATGACATGAATGTCACTCTTTGACACTGCTTTTCTTCAAACCAGTATCAATTGAAAGCGAAAGGTACAGCACCTGCCAGCTGCCCAAAATAGCCCAGGCTTTTCAATTATAAAAATGCATCACATAAACTAGCTAAACATATCTAAGTTCAGGGCTTTCAGGACAGGAGTGAGTGGAGAGCAGGAGGATTTATGTATGTGCTGAGGAAAACTTGCACCATTTTGAAAATGATATAGACAAACAAATTTCCAAACTGGGCATTAATTTACATATAGATGATTTAGCACCCACTGTGATATTCAGGACCGAATGCTTCAGTGTAAGGCTCAAGTTGTTACAGTTATATATGGTAGAATCTGCATTGACAAAAATGCAAGGAGCAAATTCCTGAATTGTACCAATTTTACTTTGATAAATTAGCAGAAAAAAAAAATAATAATCCCCCAAACAAAAAGCCAACAGGTTCTTGAGAGGTGGTTAAGGGAGAGAGCTGCTTGCTTGGCAAATCACAGTTCTGACACTGAAATACATCAACTTGTCAGCCTTGACAAGAATCATTACTTAATTTTCCTAATTACAACTTTCAGCAGATTACAGTCAGACTCGTCATTGATTCAACCCTACACTGATAAATGCTGAATGGGCCTAGGAGAGAGAGTCATCCATCAGGAGTGACAAATCATCTCCTCCCTCCCTTTCTGTGTGCAAACCCTCCCATTTGAACTGTGTATTGCCCAAGTTAGAAAGACATATTTGGAGGCTGACTGTTGGTATTTTTTTTAATTTACTCAAAAGCAAAGCTCTGAATGCTACAAAATACTGGTATTCAACAAGGTTTGAAAGCAATTTTAAAGCAGTTAGACAGACTGTCAGCATTTCCTGAAATTTAACCCAGGCAATATATTAAATAAATTAATCTACCATAAAGATTGAGATTTGCATGTTGGCATTGAGTCAGCAGATTTTCTCTCTCCTAACGAAGTTAAGTGAACTGCTAAGGGTGCCCCTCTAAAATTGAAATGTTGAAAATATATGAAAAATTAACCCACGATGGAACAGATTAAACTGACACGCTATCTGCTTCAGCGTGTAACCTGCTACAGCATCTGTCTCATTTATAGCAGTTGGTTTTAAACATCTACTTATCTTAGAGACAAAACCTTATATCTGACCTTAGCTAATCAAACATAACTCTTTTTAGAGAAAATCACAATGCGAACTTGGTTTCAACAGATTTAGTTCTTTGCCCTGTATCTGGAGCGGACGGGAGGGAAGTGCTTGCTTTTTTTTTCCTCTGGGTCAGGAGTTTTTTCCTCTCCCTCCATCTCAGTTGCTAGGCAGCCTGCAAAATGTCAGGATGAGAAACCTCACATTTCTTTATGCATTGTGTACTCTGATGATGCAAAGCAAGCGAAAAAAAAAAAAAAAGTGAGCTTCAATTTCCATCCTAAAAAGATGCCTCTCTGGGTCCACAATCTCACAGTGACTGTAACGATGACAGACCTTGCAGTTGTGCTGAACTCTTTGCAGAACTGGAGTTCAAGGAGTGGACATAGAGAAGCCAGGACAATGCACTGATAGCCACCAGATGCAAGGGGAACATGTGGTTGGTTTCAATCGGTTTTATAAGCTCACTGCTTGAGTACCTCATAAAAGACCTTTTCTCCTTCATCTTCCCACCCTCCTTTTTTTTTTTTTTTTTTATAAAAAGGGAACCTCAATGAAGAAAGAGCAGCAGCCTTTTGGAAGAGCAATCCATTCCTTGCTTTTCCACTCCCCATGTCATCAGCATTCATGATGGCCAGAGAGAGTTTTCTGGATATTTAAAAAGAGTAGGTATAACCATACTATCCACAGAAGTACACCAAAAAATAGTTAAGCCATCTAAGAATCCAGCAGCTTGGCTAAAACAGGCTCAGACTAATGTCTCTGTCAATGAATATAACGTTATTGTGGGTAGGCTGTTTGTGCTACATTCTCAATATCCCTTTGGGAAACAGTTTGCCCAAAAGCATTGATGGAAGAAGAGAAGTATTAATTTCCTCAATGCTTTCCAAATGTGCTACAAGGGGTTCTCCCCATACCAGGCAGCTGAATTCACAAGGACTGTGTTTAAAAGTGAAATCCAGGAAGCACTTGTCAGGAATAAGAATATGGCCTGCCAAATCGAGATACACACGTGGAGTTCTCAACCCCCAGCAACCAACTAAAATGGAATATAAAAATCATTGCTCTAAACAAAATACATCATAACCCCAGAACTATATTTTCTCTATTTCAAGTATGTAGAAGATGAGAGAAAACAATTTATGTTATTAAGATGATAAGATAAATGACAATCACAGTTAAAGAAAGGGAGAAGGACATGTAATTATTCCTACCTTGCCATTGCTATGCCAACAACACAACCTCCAACTATAGACCAAAATCCAATCCAGCCTGCATCTACCTGACAGGGAAAAAAAAAAAAAAAAAANAAAAAAAAAAAAAAAAAAAAAAAAAAGAAACAAAACAGAGAAGTGTGTTAAAGCTGAGAAAATAAAAGAAGATGTTACTTCCAAAACAAATGGTATGCAGGAGCTGCAAACTGCTAGCAACAGCCCCCAACAATAATGTGAAGTCCAAGACTTTTTCCAGGATATTCAAAAGGAAATACATTCTCTAAAAGAAAGTATGATGAAAGAGCCTATGCCCTAAATGTAACCTCTCTTCATAGAGGCTGAGTAATGGTCCCTAGATTTTTATAATACTCTATCAAAAGCTTAGAAATCCTCTTCTCCCCACTTCCCCACTTCATCATTTCTACCTGGTAAAAATTATTTTCTTTTATTAAAGGTGCAGCAGCCAACAATACTCTTATTTGTTTACATACCTCTTCCTTCTTGTCAAAAGATGTGTACAGTTCCGAAAACCCGCTGCTGGTGGAGACTCAGCAGGGAAAATCGTGACAGTCTGGGATGCCAAAGCTACAGTTTACTTTGTTTAAAGTTTCAGGAGAAAAGTTGACCATATGTATTCATAACAGCTTAAACACAAAACCCTGATATAATTGTATGCTAGTTAGCTCAAAATATAACCATGCCACTTACAAAATAGCCACTGATTACCAGTCAGAAGATACTTACTTGGCTAACATGAACTGGAGTTAATATCAAATCCAGAACACCAGACCAGCCAGAGAAAACACCCAGTGGTATAGCATAAGCTAAAGCAATCATCAAGAATCGGAAATTGCTGTGAAGACAAAACATATGCAATTAGCTTCAGTTTATGTTAGAAATTACACCAAGATTAGCTGCTAGAGCAAATGTCACCCTAGAATCTCTATTCTGCCCATCAAGAAAAATAGCAGAGGTTTGAAGAGAAAGTGAGCCAGGAAAAACAAGAAAGGTATCCATGGCACTGAAATTCCAGTGACTGAGATGTTATTGGTTTAGCACTATGATAATAAAAAAAAGCCAGTCTCTCTACACAGTTCAAAGATACTTGTAATGTGCTGGGCTCATATGATTCTCATTTCCTCAAGCCATTCTGCCATGCATTTGCATGGGCAACCTACTTAGCCTAAGTGTGAGTTAGGAACAATTTAAATGACAAAAAGTATATTTCAAGAATAAAATCAGAGATTCATAACTGTACTTTTCTCTTTTCGTTAAACTGTTTTACTTCTCTTTATTTTGGTGAAAAGCAAGGAGAGGTCTGGGAATGAGAGGGATACAGTTGCAAGAGTGGAAAATGTTGACAGTTTGAACTGTCAAAAACCAGGTACAAGTATAATATTCTGCTCTAAACAGTCAACGTGGTTGCTTTTTCCTCCCAATTAAAACTATTCAACCTTTAGCCTTCAGTGAAGATGAAGCAGTCAAAGCTGCGTCATTATCTTCATCATACACAGCCAAACAGGAGTTGGCAGACAAATACCACCACTGATTTCTCCCACCCACCCATTGTAACCAAAAACAAATGTGAAGTCTTTGCTAAGCGATACCCAACTTTTCCTCGAAACTGTTTTGATTTGGAATAAAACCAGAAAATACACTTTGGACTCTGCAACAGTGATATTTTAAAGTGAAGAGATTTTACGGTGATTCCAAGGTTATCCCATGGGATATCTGTGTAACCACAAAATGTGGGTCCCCCCCACGCCCAAACAATTTACATAGAATTGATCCTGATACAGTACCAGTTCCTTGGCATGAACCAGCAATTTGATAGCACACAGTTATGAAAGCCAAGAGGGAGGAAAAAAACTTCAAACACTTGCCAAAGCGTTCAGAGGCTTGCAGCTTACACTGTTTTACTCCCCTAGAAGATCCAGGCACAGCACACCAGCCAGTGTTTTTTTGCACTGTTCTTTTTCACACATCCTCTTCTTGAATAACACATTTCTATCGCATGAACATATCCTCCTCTTTCAATATCATTCACGTCAGATTTTTTTTTAATGCAAAGAAAAACAACTCCCAAACTTTCAGCTGTTCCACACACTGCTTGTATTTCTCTGAATGCTAAAGCAGTTGCTGTCTTCTGACAACTTACTTTCCCTCTTAACAATACCATAGTCTCACCCTCATCTATCTTGCATCATCTTGGCATGTCTTAAAGCAGGTTTTCTGATGCTATTTAAAGCTACACATGGAAAAGCTGATTCAACATCTGTAGAATAAAAGGGAAAGGACTCATTTTGCATGGACATTATATAGCCATGTCGTAGACTGCAAAGAGGGAACAAGACTGAAGGCATTGTTCTGAAACAACACTTTGGGTATCCAAACCTCGTCTTCATTGAAGAGCTACTTTTGGTGGGGATGAGTACTTTGCAATTTACTCGACCAAGATCTCCTGGGGCATATTTGTCTTGTGTAATTCAAGCAACAAGACAGATTAGCATGTCCAGCTCCTCATGTCAACACTAGAGAACCAGCTCTGCAATGGATCATCCACCAGTAACAAAGGCTCCCACCCTTCCACCTCCTCGGTGACAAAGCAGCACGGATCACCAGATGGCATTCTGCACCCTTGTCCAGCAAGAGCTAGCGCTGGCTGCACAAAGCGCTAAATCTATTTGAAACACACGTCTTAAGTAGCAGCTCCGCTTTTCATGGCTCCAGTCACTTGTATTTGTTTTTGAAATTTTGCAATTACTCCACTGGAAATAGAAAAATGTGCTGTCTGTCACACCATCAGTTGGTGAATCCACACCGTTTTCCATCATATCGGCCCTTATGACAGGATATCAGCATTAGCCTCTCTGTTAAACCATTCTGCTGGAATACGAATTGGCTTTTTCTTCCGTGGTTTTTTTTTTCAGAAACCTACTTAATGCCACTAGAATCTGTGAGACAGGCTGGTTCAGAGGAGAGCGCTGTCAAAGTCAGTCACCATTTTCAGAGTAACTTTGACAGAGTAACTCTGAGCAGCTTCCATCACTGGGTGGTGATCTCATATGGAATTTTCATTCGATGCACAAATGCACGATGCACAAAACCCTGTAATGAAATTTCAAAATTGCTTACATAGTCCCTTCAAAATATAAAAGGCTAAAAGCATCTAACTACTTCAAAGCAAAAATCACTACATGTTTTCTTAAGGCCAATTTTAAGACTTATCAACTATTTACTCACATTAGAATTTTTTTCCATGGAAATTTGTGGTGTATTCTAAAATAGAAGGGGTAAAAACAAGTCATATTTGCTTCACCCAAGAAACTGAGAAAGGGCACTGTACTTTTTCTAATGGAAATTCAAACTACACTTGTCACAGTGTGTGATAGACTGTTAAAAGATTTGGGCTTAGCTCCCAAACCATGACTAATCTGTCACTTCCCACTGAAGCCTGAAAGAGTTGGTATCAGGAGATAACCTCAGATCAGCTAATCATTATACTGTCAGAAGTAGGAATCCTCCAAATCATGAGGAAGACCAAGTTCCTAAGCAAGTCACCAAAAGATGGCTCACAGGGGATGGCTGACCCTAAGAAGATACATATAACTCTGCAAGAAGCAGCTCATGAAGATGACTGCTCAAGGACCTGAAGACATGAAGGAGTGGGGGAGCAGCAAGATGTGATAGATCCCTTTGATGTCCAAGGAAAAAGGTCAATGACTTCAATGGTAAAGTTATGCTACGCAGCTTTGTTTTGAAGTGTAAAACTGCAGCCTGCGAGACAGAAGAAGGAACTGATGAACATCTCAATTCTCATGAGTGTTTTTTGGTGCATAGTTGGGTCACCCCACCAGCTCACATGCATCCTAAATGCCTTACACACATAACTTATACCAGAGGGTAAGTCTGCAATAAGGGGAAATCATGATTTCCTGGTACTTATCAGCTGATTACCTTCAGTCTACACCATTAAGTCAAAACAAAGGCTCTCTGTGCCAAGACTTATGAAGCCTAGATTAGGCAGGCAACAGAGTTTAGAAGCCTAACAAATGAGATGATGGATTTCTCTTGAAGTGCGGCAGATACAATTTTCTTTTATAAAACCCCCTTGCCTGATGGACTGTTGCTGAAAGGCTCCCCAAGATAAGTGGGTTTAATGATGAACTGTTGATTGTTGCATGTACAAAAGAATCAAGAAGTGCCTTTGATAAGAGGTAGCATGGAAGAATGCATAAAGACCAGAGGGAAGGGAGATCTAATGATCTACCTGATGGCATTGAAAAAAATCTCTTGGTTCTTGGAGACAATATAAACCATGCTCATTATTTAAACGTCCAGTTTGTTTTCTTAAGTATCATTGATTGTCAATAGTAAGCCAACTTTGCTGTTTACCTCTTGACCTTACCAGTATCACAGGTCCACTGTTTACAACAATCTAATGATTATAAGCTCCCAAATGAAATACTGTCAACAGAAATTTTATATTTCACCTGCGGAGTCAGTTGCTGTTTGGATATCTGTTCCACAGCAACATTTTTACAACATGGCCCTCAGGCAGGGTCTCGCTGCACACCAGCTTGAATCATAGCAGCATTATTGTGTGTGTTAAGTATCCTTATGAGAATTGCTATTTTTTTTAACATCTTGAGTGGGTCACTTTGCAGACTAACCAGCCAGTTGTATTCACACCTTCTCCCAACTGCCAGCCTGCTCCAGGATGAACACTCAGGATTAAGCATCTTGTCAACTATTTACTCCCCCAAGCTCAAACAAAAGCCTCCAAAAAAATCCCCCAAAACAACACTCCCCCCCCCTCCCCCAACAATGACAACAAAGGATGAGTTGTTTTTGCTGGCTCTAAATACACTTTTGTAAAGTACAGCCCACACTAAGTCTGTAATAATTAACTGCCTAAAGCTTCATAATTATCAAGTTTCAAGCAGCCCTTTGTACAAAGATTCAGCTCTTATCACTACATCACACAAGAAACAATTACAGCAAGAGTCTGAAGTTCCCCAGTGAAGTCAGCCCCGCTCCGCACCACAGGAGTGGTTCTTTTTTTGCCCCAGGAAGCTCATTTGTGCAGTATCATGTACAGGACTCCACAATTATTCAGCATTAATGTTATAGTTGTTCCTTTGAGATCAGATTCCCATTACACAAGAAACTGTACAAAAACTAGGGGGACTGGACTATGTCCTACCAAAAGAGACCAAGTGGGAGAAGTTGCAAAACCAGAGATGTCACTTTCTTTATAACCGCTTTTTATAACCCACAAAATTTAAAGGAAACTAACTCCCCTTTGAACCTGTCTAGAAACACATCTGGAGACACTTTTCTTATTCCCACTTCATAATTTAACATAAAATTAACGAGATTTATTAAATCAAATAACGGTTTCAGATACTTTGTTCATTGCTCCCACAGCTGAATGACAGCAGCTGAATGCTCCTTTGAATGACAAGCAAACCCCAAATTCATTCCAATACAATAAGCATGGAAAAAAGCAGCTTATTAGTTAGTTACGCCCCGTGTTGTCAATTGTTAGGATCTCACACCTAGCACACTCCTAACAAACTTGTATAACCTGATGTAACAGAAGCATTGCATAAGAAAAGCTGTGCTAACAGGATGACTAAAGCAGTGCTGGTGCTGAAGGAGTTTGGTGTGAAAGCTTGAGATATACCCAATGATTTAAAATTTAATGTCTGCTTTTTAGCAGTTAGCATCCTTTTATGTCTCAGCATTAATATTTAATTTTATTTTGCTTAAAAGCACTACAAACCAACTTGTTTGCTCAATGAGAAGATTAAAGCACACTTGTTTTTATTTATTTAGGTGCTCATCTGCTTTGAAGTGGCAACCTAATGAGGACCCACCTTAAGAGTCTGCAAAAACTTCTCCTGTAGCTGAGCCGTTGACTCGCTGCAGCCACGCTGGGAGGGAATGGAGGGCGCGAGGGGAAGTAGGCCAATGCTGCAGAAAATATCAGGGAAACCATTCCAAATTCTAAACAAGAGGGCAAAGAAAAACAAAACCAAGAACAGATGTTAGCATCAAAAGACTTTTTTCAGTACAGCATTGTTACCTGCCAGCCTCTGATACATAAATCCCACCACAAGGGCTTTACTGCTCCCGACAACAGAACTCCGTAACTTGAAGGAGAATTTCTTTTTTTCCTCCCCAAGCAAGATTTCAAATTGAGATGGAGAATCATCCATGAGATGAGATGGCACTCCATTCCAGTGACAGGAGCTGCAGAGCACCAGGCTCACAGACGGAGAACTCAGCGAAGCACAAAGAAAGCTTTTGCTTTGTCTCTTTAGAGAGAACTGCATTATGAAGATTTGGCCATGTTTTCCTCGCGGTGGAAGTAACGCAGTGCAGGTAACAACCTGCTAGAGACTTTAAACAGATGGGACTGGGGAAGCCCTAGGGCACAGAATGACAATTACTCAGCGGACAGGATGATGAAGGCAAACTAAAGGTCAAGCGAGGCAGCATCTCGGACACATTAGATGGCAACAGAATATAAAGAGAGAAGCACAGGAGCAGCCATGGCTCAGGAATAGAAGGAGCACAAGTAACAGGAAGAAAAATGAAAGAATACAGCTGTTTGCAGATGCTCCTCCTGTTCAGCAGCAGGTATTCCAGATCTTTGAAAAATTTCATAGCTGAAATTTGGACCTGAACTTGCAAAGTGATGAGCACTTCACAGAAAATACTCAGCATGATCAGACATTCTGAGAAAATACAAACTCTATGCACAGCCAGTCTAATGAATTTGTTTTACAGGCCTTTTACAATGTATATCATGTCTCCACAGTCCCCAGTCCCAATATTTCTGCTATCCCCTTTGAAAACAAGATTCTTTGCTGCTGGAGAGAAAAATGTATAGTTGAAATGTGTTATCTTAAAAGAACCTGTAATCTTATAACAAAGAAGTGTTCACTGACACCACAAATAAATTCCAGCAGAGCTAGATACTCAATTGCATTCATTTTCTTTTTTCTTCTCTTTTTTAATAAATCAATATGATCGTGGCATTTTGCCAGCTCTTCTGCTAAACCAGAAGAAAATAAATTCAGGAAACTGAAAAGTAAGTCTCAAAGTCTAAATGGATCAGCTGGAGATGGGGAAGGGAAATGAATGCTTCTATTTGGTATATGGAAAAAAAAAAGTCTACACTAAATTTCTTTTGCAGGCATACCAGGAATGTGACAATGCCATTCTTCACTATCAAATACTAAAAGATTCATTCTGAATTATGTGGTGTCTCTTTTTTCCTGTTGTAGTCTAATCGCACGTTTTGAGGGTCAAGGGCACTTTAACTAGACTTTCTCACTGTATCTCTTCTGTTCTCCAAAAAACAGACTAATTTCTATCTTTGTGTATATTGTTTTTGAGACCACAAGCTGTGAATAAAGAACTGGCCATAACTTGATCAACCCAGGTCTAAGAAAGGGATGAGATGATCTGTTACTACAGTATGTTACTAGACAGGGAAGCAAGGCTTGCCAACAGCTGTTTATCCCCTTCTCCAGCACCTAGGTCTACATGCAGGTTTATAAGTATACATACGTACACAAGCAGGATTTAATCACAAAGGAAGATTTCAGACTGCAGACAAGTATAGCCAACAAGAATGTGACCACACAAACCCATAAACTTTGTGCTTATTATTTAACTTCGTTATACAGCAATGCTGTAAGAGGAAAGACTAGGTCTTTTTCTAAAGAATGTAAACCATGTTGATAACTTTTTTAAAGTCACGGTAATATTTTATAACAGGTGCTCAATTGGGGCCTCTTCTATGGGTTGCCTCAAGATTCCTGCCAGTAAAATTGCTGCAGTAGGAGCAGTATAGTCACACTTCATATTTTTCTTTTAATTATTAAATTTAGCATGCAGTCATTATAGTACCTTCTCGCAACTCGTTAATGTTTCCCAGTGTTACACTTACCAAGTTAACAAATTTGCCTTGCAAGCACTGCCTTCATGCACTCAAGAAAAGAGCAGAATTCACTTTGGAAACTAAAGCAGCTCCCTCTATTGAAGAATAGGAGTCTCTGGTGCCATCGTAACTTTGTGTGTCACACTTGCACCTCTATCAAAAATCCAGGTCCTGCCAAAGACATCTGATTTCTTACATGTTGTACTGTTTCCTCATTAGGAAACCCACATCTTTATCTCCATCATAATTTATTCTATCAGATTAGATAAAGAAAAATACATCCCCAGGACAAGTTTTAGATTGTATGTATGGAATAAACATAAGCAAAAAATAAAAGGTAAAAAACAGGCCAATAAGACCAAGAGAGTTGTAGTCACAAGATGAACTCTTCCATGGGAGCTGACTATTGGCTTCTCAACAGTGCAAAAGTGCAAAGCATGCAAAATTGGGCATGTCAGCGTAAATTACTGTGCACAAATACAGCTGGGTATATCTCTTGTTGAGGAGTAAGAACGCCTCACTGAAGCTGGGTACCATGACACAGCGAACTGTGACATTAAAGTGGTGAGATGCCTGCATCCTAGCCTAGGAAGTAGGCACCCTGTTGCCTATTTAAGCCCCAAACAGAAAAAGGAGGTTTACAGAAACACAAGCCTCCTCAATGCAAGTTCTTTTTCCTTCTGATAGGCTATTCACAGCACAAAAACATACCCAAAACCAGAGACAGAGACGCCCCAAACCCCATCATGTCCTCAAATGTAAGGGGGGAATGAAGGCACTTTACACACACTTTTTTTTTTTAATATCAATGTAAAAATAATATAATTTTTTTTTCATTTTTACATTGATATTTAGGAACACATATGACTAAAAGCTCTGGCTGCAGTCCAGAATAATTCAACTTTCCTTATGCAGTTAAGGTAATACAATTCAATCCCGATTTGCTATGTCTGTACTATTTCAGCTGTGAACCAGAATGTGCAGAGACACAGATGACGCAGAAAGCGGCTGTGGTAATTCAGCTGAGCTCTTAGTCCACGTTCGAGATAAAGCAACAGCAATTTATTAAAACATAGAAGAGAGTGGAGTTAACTGAGCAATTTTGGAATGAGTTTACAAGCAATTGCTTCGTAATCATGTTTGAGGCTAAGTCCTTGGAAAGTTAGCACGCTCTTGGCATGCTACTGATATGAAGTTAATATTTCATATCATTAATGTCTTCTAAAAGTCATCACTGAACGTTTGGAGGCTGCTTATCTAAATGCTACCTCACACAAGAGCAACAAGCTCCATCACAAACACAACTCCACTAGGAAGGAATGCAGAAGGCTTATGCTGTGAAGCTGGCTTTCCCATAGTATTTGCAAGGAGGAGTCATGCTAAGTGCTCACCACACTTGCTGAAGAAGTGGGGAAGTGGGCCACTTGGGTCCAGTTCCTTGTCTTGCTACATTCTGTAAGACCTTGATGAGTAATCTGTGAAGTCAATTTGAGCTTTGTGCTCTGCCCAGCTGATTAAGGGGACAGATAATATCCTACTACACATATCAGGTATTTTTCTCTCTACAGGTAAAAAAAGCTGTTCAACCACCTGAGGTAGTCACCCACCAGGAGGAGGCAGCATCAGGGACTGGAAGGGACCTTGAAAGATCATCTAGTCCAATCTCCCTGCCAGAGCAGGAACACCCAGATCAGGTCACACGGGAACACGTCCAGACGAGTTTTGAATGTCTCCAGAGAAGGAGACATCACAACATCTCTGGGCAGCCCGTTCCAGTGTTCTGTTACCCTCACTGTGAAAAAGTTCATCCCTTCACTTCTGGAGCTCATCTGGCCTAAGAGAAGACCAGGAAGGCAGACAACAGGGACTTCGCTCCTTCAGCTCTCCAGAGAAACAGGACTGAAGTGAGACAGGACACATCCCACAAGGCATTCAAAGCACCCTCCTCATTTACAGTTCCTATTTTAAACCAGTTGGACGTTTTTGCCACCATCACTGTAATTCACCACAGGCCAGTAATGTTCAGAAACCAGCTCTTTTTTCATTGCCTCAACAGTAAAAAGGGTTGTAGCCCCTGAAAAGAGGCACCCCATGGAACATGACTACAACCACACCTGCACAAACAATCCACCTCCTCAAATACCAAGTAAGAAATACTGGTGGCCCACAAAACACTATTCCTAGGAAGCTGAAGAGCTGCTGTAAGATCATCTTATGCTGGGACTAACGATCCCAAACATGTCTACGGGTTGTTCCCAAATCCTTGCCGTTTCAGAAAAAGCCATGCTGAGACATGAGGCAGGCCAGACACACTAGCGAACCTTGGTGGCCAGCAAATTCCACCACAGTTTCTGAAAAAAATGGCTAGTAAAACCTCCCAGAAGAGAACAGAAGAGAAAGTGAACCTAACGGGCTGCTGAAAGCAACATTTCCAGTGCTACCAGACTCAAAACAGTGGTTTTAGACACAAAACTGTACTTCCTTTAGGCAGATGAATTCTCTCACCATGGAAAATCTAGAGAGGGAGAGTTAAAGCACTTTTCTAATTGCTATATTTGTCCTCCCTTTATCTACTGTTCCTCAGGGCAAAAGCTGACTTGCCTTCATTTTTCCTTCTTTCACACTAGTCATTTTCTCCTGCCATGAGATTTTCAGAGTCTAACATTATATTTCCCTCTATAAAAGGCCTAACCAAACCCAAATTCACTTGTTTTTCCAATACATTTGAGTCCAGTAAAAAGCAGATTACTCAAACACACTTGCTGCAATAGTGATCCAAATTCTACTATGCTCTCTTTAAAACTAACAGGGAAGTGGTACTGACCCAACAGAAGTATTAACTCCACAATATTTCCCTAAGAGTAACATCCAGGAATAAATGATCAGAAACAGCCAACTCAATCCCATAAACCTGCATATAAACTACACAATATACATACTTTAAGACTTCTGAACACTTAGGACTAACTTATGGCTGAATTTCAGAGGCTGCCATTATAAGAGGGGAAAAACCCAACCAATTGTGCAACTGCCATGAGCCAGAAAAGTTCAGCTGCTCTTCATGCTATATCAATCTATAATCACTAATAATCAGATTGTAGACTATTAAACCTATTGGGCAACTCTTTTTCCTTACAGCTTGCTGCTAATTTTTCCAAGTGACCCAAAGAGCCGTATAAGCCATTGCATGAAAAAGAACAAGGACATAAAATCTAAGTTGTATCAGGTGACTTTTGTATCAGTGTTTTTTTCCACTAAGTTGTTGTCAAAGTCATTGAAAATTTTCACCACATAAAAATTATGTGGGTTTAGTTAAAACCAAAAATCTACTGAGTTTTCATTTCAATGTTAGATTTTTACATACTAATAATCTAATCACATTTGAAAGCCATATGCAAGCCATAAATTAAGACTGATTTAATAGGAGCAAATTTAATGCTGAAAGACTACTGGATTTCCATCCTTACAGAAACAAAAATAAAAAACCCAACCTGTCATGGACACATTTTTTAAATGAAAATTCAAAAAGCAAAAACCAGTCTGCAAGCTCAGGGAAAAATGTAAGCTCACCTAGAAGACATTTCTCCTAAGATCAGCTGATACATGAAAAACTTCATTTGGAACTAATCTGTACAAAAAGCTATTCGTAAATCTTTACTGCACAAAAAGGAAAAAAAAAATAAACCCTTCTGATGGTACATTTTACCCCTTTTTTCCATCAGTTACCATTTTCTTTGCAGACCAGCCACTAGAGGGGAGTGGTTCACAAGTACCAAACACACACCTGAAAGTAAGTACATTTTTTATAATTTTCTTTTCTTTTTTAAAATAACTTTTATTCTTAAACCACACCTGCATACAACACAGCCTCAATGCGGTCCTTGATGTGCTCGGTGCTGCTCTGCGATGCCAGTGGGAGGTGAGATGTTCCATTAGGAGATGGCACTACAAGAGGTCCTACTAGAAACGCGCCGGCAGCGCCCAGGTAATTGAGCAGCGACGCGATGGCTGTTGCTGTGGCACGTTCATCCGGAGAAAACCACGTCGTGGAAAGAAACGGTGCCGCATTCATCACAGTTGGCCCTGCCAAGCCATTTAACAGCTGCCCTCCGTGAATAAGCCTGGAATAGAGAATACAGACCACAGACATTTGGATGACAATTGCCCTTTTTTTTTTTTTTAATTTTAAATTAAAAAAAAGCGTGGAAGATATATTGAGTGCTGGAGGTGAAGACACTGCACAAAGACACGAGAGTCCTGTGCACAAAAAAGGGATATTCTATACACTAAAAGGAGCCCAATTAGACTGATCTAAAGAAACCAGAGCTACCCTGTTCTCATTACCTCAGATAAATGGAGAAGCAAATGTTCTCTTCAAAGCAGGAAAGGAAGAGGGAATAAAAGGGACTTTCTTTTGCAGAAAAAAGATATGATGGTAGGATATAAAAGTAGAAGAGGTGTAATAGCAGGAAAGCTTTATATTATAAACATCTTAAACCTGACCCCTTCGCTTGCATAAATCCTAACAGAGGATTTAAATTAGTTATGGCAGATCGAAAATTGAAACACTTCAGCAAAATACTCTGCATATTTTTTCACTGCATTATTTATTTTTATTTACACACTCAGATGAGCTTTATGTGCCTACAGATGAGGAGGCCGGGCTGTTGAGGTTTCCAAGAGAATCATCTTCTCCAGCAATCTGGCCATTCTCAACACATTGTTGAAACAGCCAAGCAAACCCAGATTTTTCTCGTTTTTCACACTCGTTGGGATTTAGCAGATAAGACTGGTGACAGAACAGAGAGAGTACTTCCAAGCAGTGAAGTCTCTACAAACTTTGGCTTAATATTAGTACAATGAGGACACACAGAAAGGACTTTCTGAAGGTTCTTCTACATGTGGAAGTCAGCCAGAAACCTTCCACTTTGACTTTTCCAAAAAAAGATCAGCCGTGAACGGCAAAAGCATTTTGGAATTTATATAAAAACCTCATGTCTAAAAACCAGCTAGTGAGTCAAACAAAACATTGCAACCCTCCAAAGTAGATCTACCCATTGTGCAATAAAATGGTGGCAGATGATATTTTTAAATGGGTGGTATTTTTCTAGGCATAGCAGGAACTCGATGCTATTGCTGTAGAACTGGAGTTGTCAGACATAAAAAGCTATGGGCTGAAAATGAGGAAACATAAGCTAGCATTTAGGCAATGTTTCAAGCCACAAATGGTTGAATAATATACAGTGTAACTGGAGGTTTTTTAAAGCACACAAAGGAACAAAATATGCAAAAGAAATGCTGACAGACTCTTTATCAAATTAGCAATCTAGCTCGCAATAAAAAGGAATAGAAGCCACTGATTCTCAGTGGATTAGAAATTAAATTTTTAAGCAAAATTTATAAAAATATACAGAAAAAGATAAAAGCTATTGAAGGAAACACTTTCTGAGCTGGGATAAAAGTAATATCCACTCTTAAATTTAAGCAATTGCCCTCTTTTTTATTATTTTATTTTTAAAGTTCACATAGCAAGGATACATTTCATGACTATTTGTTCATGATGTGCTTCTGACGGACATCACCATGGCATAGCAAGGCCTTTTTAATGCTTGTTAAATTGTCCCACTCCCCCCCAATAAAATAAAATTAAATAATTTTAAACAGATAAAAAGGACTAAGTAATGAGCCAGTATAATTATCTGGAGGAGAAGTTACATTAATCCCTTATGGTTACTTTCCAACCTAGTGTACTTTGGACAAACCAAGGCATCCTTGTGCACTTCCCTGGTTTCATCGAAGTTATTCTCAAAATTATCCTAAACTGTTCCAGAGTATTTGCAGAGCTAAATTACAGCCCCAGAAACAGCTGCATTTCACTAGTTTGGGAGGTAACTACTGCAACATATAAATATATTATTTTAGTATTTCCTCTCACTCCAAAGTGAATTTCATGCTTAAATTGTGGTTTTGTTATTGTATACTAGGAAAACCGTGATACCACAAAATAAACTTTATAGCTATAGGTTCCATATTAACACTTCTGTTGACTTATACCACTATGATAATATTTTTTAATTCAAGTATGCCTACTCTACAGAAATCCTAAGGGCAAATGAAACTCAATAAAATAATAAAAAAGTACAATACTTTTTCTGCAGCGGCCATGGGCATATAGGTACAAGAACCAAAGTTTTGTGAAAAATCCCAAACAAACCAAACAACCCCCGCCCAATTTATATATTGTCAGAATTATACATACTCTTTTCAGACACTTATACTTCAGATTTAGATCTATCAAACTTCACCATCTGAACAAAGCTCTATGACTGACCTCTATACTAGAGGAAGACACAGACGCTAATTTTACTTTCCAGATCCAAAGGGTATCAGTAACTTAATCCAGAACTTTAATTCTACATTATTATTCTGTCTTCTTGGGTTTTTTTTTTTTTTTTTTCCAAAGAAAGAGCCAATTTTGTATGTCTCTGTAGGTCTCTTCCATTGGTGTCTGCCTGCCTGCTCTCTCTCCTGCCTTGCCTTGCCCTGGCTGGTGTGTGCTCTCTTGCCTTTCCATCTGCATTTTTGGCATTTACCAAGCTTGACGTTATCATCCAGGGTAAAGCATCTCTTATCTTCACATAGCTCAATTTCTCAAATCTAACACATTTGAGTTAACAAACACTGTTTTCAGACTAAACTGCCACTGATATACTGACTACTACCTCAAATATCTCTGCATACAACAGCCTAAACCTTATTTTATCTGTATTTCAATACTAGCTTGAATTAAGCTACTTTTTTCCTGAGGAAAAAAAAAAAAATTATTTGTGTGGTTCATCTTCATATCCTTAACTCACTTCCCTAGAGAGGCAGGGATGAGAGATTCAAAACATGTTCTGGTGCATTCACTAAGCTGCTACTCCCGGAGACATATGTAGCAGCCGCTCCATCTGACAGAGAAATATGAACCCAACAGTATTGGTGGCTTTTTACTGTTTCTTACAACTTCTTATAATCACCATGCTAGGTTTGGGTCTCGCAGCCCATAGGAGTCTCCTTCCTGAACACCATCAGTGCTAAGAATTGCTCCAACAGCAGGACATGCTTGTATCTGTTACTCCCCAATTTTCTTCTTGTTTCAGCTACCGAGAAGGTGCAAAGAGCGACTGCATTTTTCTCTGCCACTATTTTCAGCTTCATTCTGCACAACAAGATTTGTCTTCCCTGAGAAAAGGGCTAACAAGGTAATTGTAGCGCAGGACCCTACCCAGATGGAAAAATATTTTTCAGACTTACTGCACTAACAGGGTAATTTTCATCTGTTACTTATCCAGCTCTGCTCTGTTTTCAGATGCATTATTTATCCAACCATCATCTAATTATTTTCATGTATCAGAAAGTAGAAAGTTATTGAGCTCAAATAATAGAAAATCACACAAGAGTGGAAGGGTTTTTAATCACAATCATGAAAGAGAAAATTGGAAAAAATGACACCAGAAATTCATCCCTGACCTACAAAATAATTGATGACTGTCTAGCTTAAAGCAAAAGTGGGGAGGCAAACATTTACACAAAACATCTTATTTCTAACCATTTCAGAAGCCAGGTGAGGGACTCATTTCAAAACTTCAAGGTTTTTGCACATCTGACCTCTGAGCTAATGAATTTGTGTGCTCTGCCAAACTTGTACTTTGCAGTTGAACCTGAGGCCTTTAAAAACAAAGCAACAAAAAAACCCAACCCAAAATTATTTGAGGACTATATAAATGTAAATGCTAGTGCTAATTACAATAAGCCATAGCACGACAGCAATGGATAACTTATGCATTTACATCCAGCTATATATAAAATAAATTAATATACATTTATTTATATATGCATACAGGCACCTTTTTGCACAAAGATCACATTTCTTCCTAAACTGGCCTCTGAACTGCGAAAACATAGAACAAGGGACAGTTCAAATATAACACTAGAAATTAAAGAAGAAAACCTCTTTTTGTACTGTATTGTTATATTTTTCCAAATTTTTGTCAAGTCACATTATAAATAACTTAAATTATATGGTTTTCATCACTTCTCTGAGGGAAGACTTTATGAGTATTAAAAAGTAACCTGATTATATCTACTTTACTCACTCTATGCTGTCACTGTTTCAATATCCTAGCAGGCAACAACAACAACAAAAAGACACATGTAAGGTTATAAATGCTGAAACTACAATATCACTGAGCAAACTGCGTAGGGGAAAAAAAGGGAGATTACATAGGAAAAAGATTTTAGTGATTGATGACAATGCCATTCAGTTAAGATAGGAAAGAGCTGGCATTAACAGTTGGCTTGAATTATCTTTTTCTCCCTGTACAGGTTGAAACTTTTCATGCATGGTCACAGTTCCATCAGTTACTGTATTTGTTAAGCTATTAAAAAGCTGTGTGGTACATAAACACTTCTTCTATGTAAAAAACCCCAGACATCTAATGTTTCTACCGCAGTATGTCTCACACCTAGACTTAGGAGCATTTTAAATGAAAGAAAATCTTGCTAGTTTCTGTACTCAGGGAAACAAAGGCAACGGTAGAGGAAAAATTATTTACAAGAGAAATTACTTTTAATGCAATGGATTTCAATAGCAACCTTAAAATCAGTCTCCAAAGCTCAGTCCTAAGATGTGTTAATTGAACTTGGTTTTGGGAAAGCTAGGACTGCAGAAGTTGTATCAGTATTTTAACATTGATTAACAGAATGGAAAAAGCATTTTCACCTTTTCTTTGGCAGGTGACACAGGGAAAGAGTGAGGCTGCTGACCCCAGTGCGCTGCTTTGACTCTCTAAACATGGATTTTCTCTACCAGCTTCTGATGAGTCCCCAGTCACCTGGGAAATGGGGTTCCTCTGGGTCATAGGAGGGAGCAGAGCTCATCTCAAGAGCCTTGTGGTAACAAGAATTTGGTGCAGTTTTTTGTCCTGAAACTTTTTCCATGCTTTTCCTACCATGTGCCATGAGAACTGACTGCTTATTCGCTATTAAAACTACTAGGCAGGCACCATGAAAAAAAAATCAGTAAATTTTTTTGTAAAATAACTTGGTAAATTTGGTAAAATGACAGTTTTGCCGCTGTTTGGCAAAGTGGAAGGATTAATGAAGTCGCTGAGAGCACTAGCCTACTACTGCATGAAGCCAGCACTGTAGCGTGCCTCTCAGTCTGGAAAAGTATAGTAGATTAATTGCTTATCCTAACAATTAATGCAAAAAGGGATTCTGGATAAAGAAGTTAATGCTTTACAGAAATGGGTGGCTGATTTTTCTTTCACACGCTTGACATTTTTACTCATTGAAAGAAGTGGATTGTTCAGTTCCTGCTAATTTGGAAGACAAATAAGTTTATATAGCCATTAGCTCATTGTGGGAACTACTGGAAACAAATGAAAGAGACCCTTCCACCAGAGGACTTCAGAGCATTTCTCAAGTGCTATTGAATTTAGCCTCACTACATGGCAACAAAGCAAGAAAATACCTCCTACTCCAGAGTACCTACATTGATGCATGATGCAAGTTGCTTGCCCAGGAAAAGGAATATAAAAAGACTTGGACTTGCCCACATCATGCATTAGAGATCTATTATATCTCAGATACCAGTTTTGTAAAGAACCACCTGATTGTTCACAATCTAGTTACTAGAAAAGGATAGAGCTTTTCCCTTAAACTCACGAAAATAAATACAACAAAAGAACCCCTCTGTTAAGTGGAACCTTTTCAGGTGTTTTTACAGCAGAGCTAGGGAGGTCAAATTTGTGCTTTACAGCAATTCACTGCTATGGAATATGGGGAGAACCCGATGCAAATGCTGTTCTGTTCATAACCCAAAGAGAGTGCAATAAGGCTCTATGTCTGGAAAAGGACTGGAAAGAAAAATACCTCTGGGTAAAGCAATGAATTCATCTATTAAAAATAACATTCTGAAAGATGAATTTCATGGAAATGCATTTCCTTTCAATGTTTTCATTAAATGATATATTTATACTACAAAAGCTTTACGCCTTCTGGATATTCATGGATTGAGGCCATTAGCATTTTTTAGCTTGTTTTTGATGCATGTGACCATTGATATGTGGAATAATTTAAAGCTGGTTTTCCCCATCAGTAAGAAAAATTATTACTAGCAGAAAGCCTGAGTCACTGTGTGGTACATTATCACCAGCAATATAGTGAAAAGGAAAAGAGAAAAAACTTTAAAATGTACTTTTGACCATTTTCATCAGGAACTGGGCTCATGTTTCACCCCTTGTACAAACCATGGCCTTGGCATAGTTGGTCACATCATTATAGGAGTGGACTTGGAAAGGACCATAGTATCTCCCAGGCATCCCAGCCTCCTGCCTCTTCTCCCACTTTTAAAGAAAACAGCAAACACATTTGTAATAGTCCGGAAACCAGTGAATTTTGGTTTTAAATGTAAAAGCATTGGAAAAACAGAGTCAGTCCAAAAAATTACTTCGGAGAGCCTGCCAACAGAGAGACACAAGGATTTGCAAGAAGAGGAAGCAGCAGGCCAAGACCCTGGCATCTCTGTCAGACTTCCTGATGGAGGAAAGGGACAAGGCGGGCATACAGCAAGACCTCTGGCAGTTCAGTGACAAATTCACTCACATCCTCACAGCATGTTACTGTGCCGTCATCAGAGCTGTCACACAGCTGAGAAGAGGGTGTCGTCACTTAAAGCTTTATCTGAGTGCGAAGGTTGAGGGCACATGAAATCAAAGCTTTTTTTTGGCTGTTTTTTTTTTTTTTTTTTTTAATAAAAGGGTTTGTCTTTGTTGTTTTTCTTTTATTAAAAGTGTCTGTCTTTGTTGATATTCTTTTAAAGCTAACTCACTCCACAAACCCATTTTTAAAAGAAGACATCTTTAAAGCAACGCTAACGGAGGGCGCTCTCATCGAATATGATCAGACCCAAAATAAACAGCGTTGCTGTAAACACAAAGTAGGCAATTACATTATGGGCTAATGAGGCAAAACGTACTGAAACAAGTTATCAGGGAAGCACACCAGGACAGGCTGCTATCAGAGCTGCCATGGGAGAAAGCTGATGGAGATTGCTTTGAACCAGATAGGTCCTAAGTAGGGTTTTTTACTAAAAGAATAGGAACATACAGGAGATAGAGCAAATTAGGGAATGGCATAAACAAGACCTGTTTAAATGCTCCTGCACAATTTTTCAGTGAAAGAGCAAGAGAATGCTTTTATTATAATGCAGCAATTTCAATACAAATTCAATTAATATGAATTCTTCTTTGAGTCACAAGACTAAGGTAAAGAGCTCAATATGATTAAAAAAATTAAAAGCTTAGTGCAGTTGAGAATAACACCTGCCATTATATGAGATAGAGCTAAATATCCCACAAAGAATATAAATTCTCTTCCCTTCCAGCATAGGTTTATACTAGCTAAGGCCTTGTAAGAATGCTGCCCATTAAATATTGCTGCAATACCAAGATCTTTCAGAGAGTTAAGTTTCCTTTAATACATCTACTGGATTTACCACTCCAACAATTTACACAAGTTTTGTTAATTGCTAATTCAGCACCTACCCCTGTTGCTGGGAGAGGTGCATAGCCCCCCACAGTGTCATGCATGGCTGAAATCCAGCACAGGAGCAAGAGGAAGGAGTATTTACCACCAAAACCATCAAGTTGCCTCCTCTTTCCACTAAGGCTGCTTCAGCTGAAGGAGAACCACTTGGGCTGCCACCTAATTGGCAGTGCTAAGCAGCAGCTGCTGGTGCATCACAGGACACGCTGAGCAGGCAGAAGGACATGAAGTCACTCACCGAATCCACCGCTAACATCCACAAATAAGTAAAGCAGGAAAAAGTCACGGCCACCTAGGAACAACTCACAGGACCTCTTTATCTGAAACAACAGCTTTGGAGCAAAGGTTAAAAAATAAGAGCTGGGTACACGGTGAGGCTGGTGGAGGTAATAAAAACAAGCTAAACTGTCACAGGGATATAAAGATTAAATATTTCCCCTGAGAATGTACCCATGAATGACTTGTTTCCTTTTACCCCCATTTACCTCTTCTTTCGATACTGTGGATTAACCCAGCTCAGCCTTCCCCCAGCACCGAAGCCAAAGCACAAACCAGCAGGTGCCACCAGTGCCAGGCAAGAGCTCCATCTCAACATCCTTCTCCTGCGCTTGCTGAGCTACAGCACACAAACGGGTACCTTTATTTGTCTTTTTACTCCCAGAACCACACTTTAGATTAAATACTTTTTTCCTTTCTCTTCCCCAGCGAGTTAAGGAGCCAACAACATACATCACTCTCTGTCTTTACTCCTTAAGGTCAGATTCTTCTACCATCCTCCCCCAAAAGGCTCTTGTCACTCCCTGGAACATTTTAACCCCTCTTTCTCCAGATCTGCTCCTGGTTTGGGGCACTTATTTGAGCACAGAAGCACGTTCAGTATTTCCAGGGAATACGAGAGTCTTAATATGTCCTTTCTTTACTGAATTAACTCTTCTGAGGTGTCACTTGCTTTTTTCATCCGTGAGAATGGTGGGTCATGGTCATTTTAGGATCAGGAAAGACAAACAATGAGATGATCCCATGTCATTCTTTAGGCTTTCGGGGGCAAAAAAGGGAAAATGTGGAACTATTAAAGAATATCCCTAACAAGAATAAAATACTTTACACAAATTAAGTTGCAACTAGCTAAAAGAAACAAAATGTACCAAAGAAGTGGTAAGAGCAAATCTATAAGTACAATAAAGGGAAAAATGAACATCAACATATCTAAGAGTAGGCAAAAAAAATTTAAAACTCCTCAAGAGTGGCATTATTAAAGAAAAAGCCCTTTTACAAGAACTACCAATTACTGGTGTGCCCTCCATAAATGACTTTGTAAATAACCAGTTCTGTTTCCGCTGTCATTCTCCATGTTATTGTTTTGCTGGCATCTCAACAAATGTTTTAATGGTACTTATTGCCAAGGAGTACCTTCTCAACACCATGACTCAAGGTTCTCAATAACTACTTTTTCTCTGTTGTGAAACCTAATGTGAAGGCCAAACCCTACCAGCCCACAGCATAATAAGTTCTAATAAATTGCTCAATTAATATATTCAATACAAATGACAAATTATGCTACATCCTTTACTTCCATGTCTTTAATTATCCTGTCTTTCAAAACATTTTAAGAAGTCTTACATCACACAATCAGCTTTAAAAGCCAGAGTTTTATGGTTATTGGCTGTTTTCATCATGTATTTCCTTTTTTCTTATACATTTCAGCTGATATAGCTGTTAAATACAGCTCATCTTTTCACCTAGATTTATTATTTTACAATTATACAAAAATCCTATACTGTGTGTAAATCTATTCCTAAATACAGAAAATGAGATAAAAACAAAGTGTTACATGAAGGGAAAAAAACAATCCTGACTGTGTCTATAAAATAAAAGCATCCTCTTAGTATCTGTTAATACCCAGGATTAAATAATCAAATCTTAAAAGAATCCAATGAAAATATTCACTCAGTGCCAAGCAGTAGTAAAAAACATAAGGACTGGACCTGGAGATGGAGGCAAAAAAGCATTAGTGATGGTCTTGTAATCTTCAGGGAACGAAGAATGTACAAGTGCAGGAACAGTACCATTTAATAATAGGGTTTTTTTATGTTCTACACAACTTACATAAACTATGAACTGAAAATAGGTGTGACAAATGAAGTTTTCATAACATTTAGAATGGAATAATAGTTTGCGGTTTTATTTTTAAAAATCAAATTCAGTATCACGTATCTGGCACATTCAAGAAGCCCAGATGCGCATGGTACATAAAACCTCCTCTCTTTATCCTCCTTGCCTTTATGGTACATATATTAATGTCACAGGTTAGTGGGCCGAGGAGGAAAACAGGTAAGAGCATGGGTGTAAGTGAAAGAGTTATTTGTCTGTATATAGGTTGGCTCCTCCATCTCAAACACAGACCCATACTTTCACATTTTTGCCATGCACTCCCACTTCAGCCTTCACTTCAATTTATGCGGCTCTGGCATGGATTCCCAGTATGGTTTTAGGCCACTCTGGCAGAGAATGAAAATTCATCATAAGGAACAGCTGCTTCAAGAGACACACTCAAATGTGTGCAACCTGACTTCTCCCTCATACAAGTCACGCACATACATGGGCATCAAATGAACGGAAAATAGAGGTTAAGGTTTGTGCTTAAAGCGTGACTCAGAGCTGGAGATAGTCTGCTCTTCCACGCTAGAGCCAAAAGAATAATTACAGAGGAGAAAGGAGCTTAAGAACGCACTTGGATATTACAGGTCTGTGTGAGATAAGGAGCATAAAGCAGTCAGGATTAAATGTCAGTCTTAACAGTGATTTCCTCACATCTGTGATTGCTCTGATAGGCAATGGGCTTTGCTAGCTCTCCTTAATGTTAAATTACAAGAGCTTAGGGAGCAAAGACAGCTACCAAGTAGAAAAAGCCCTAAACCTGACAAACCTCATGAACATTCTTGTAATTTTATGTATCTTAACTCTGACATAATTGTCCCATGGAAATCCGTCAGTATATTACTGCAGATTACACAGGGACTGAAAGAACACAATATGAAACCTGCAAAAGCATTTAAAGACATTCCAGTTACACTGGTTTCTGAAATGCTCCAATATTAGTTTGTGTCGGATCTTGTCCATCTGACTGGCTCTGGAACATTCAAATTGCTGTATTAATGCATACACACGTTCAAAGTAAGTGCACAGTTTAGTGCTCAGCCAGTTGTTGCTAACGCATTAAGCAGTAATGCTCATCTCAAAGAAATTATTTTATTTGGGATCATGCTTCAAGTAATTGATGAAAATTGTCTCCCAGTCTTAGCCCTCAAAACAATACAAGTCACGTTACACAGCACATACAAGTATTTACAATGTCTCATGAAAACTTCACTGAAAACCATCTCTTTCCTTCATACCATTAGCTATAATTATCTACAGATTTTTAGTCAAACTGTGTAAAAAGATCAAACTACCTCCTCAGGTAAAGTTGCAATTCTTGAAAAATTATCTTTTTTTTTTTTGTTTTGAGTAGGCTAAGTAAGCAAATTTATCAATTTCAGCTGGAGATGATGCATGCTTTCACAGCATGAATAAATAAGTAACCTTTTCCATTAGGATTCTGCTTTTTTCCTTATATGGTTTTCAGTAAAATGTATCATTATATTTTATACATGTCATCAGACTCTATACAGTCCACAGCCTTTCCTTCCCCTAGTTAAAGAAGTTGTTCTTTGAATGTTTCTTCTTAAGCAGTTATTTCACCCTTCTCCCAGATCCCCTCACTGTAGTTACACTGGAAAACCTTGTTTAAAGGTGATCAAAGCATGTGGAAACTCTCCCTCCTGCTCCCCATATGATACCTCACATCTAAATCTCATTGGGGAATTTCTTCTTAGGTTCTTACAGTTTTTATCCTTACTTCGGTAAAGCCTAGGCCAGCATACTGCTTTGGCATAAATGATAAATTAAAAGCAACATAAGATGCCACAATTTCATTGCATTAGAACTATTTGGCTCATTTAAAAGCTATATATATTTAATCCAGCATTCATCAGAATTGATGAACTGGATGTTGAGCATCTCTTAGCATTTAGAGAACAGGTAGAAAAAGAGCACAATGACGATAGTTCTTCCTTAATCACGCATTTTTACCTTAAATAGAAAGAGTCACTGTGAACACTGGCATAATACAGTTAGTTCAGCCTCCCCTGCGCAGGAAGTCCTTGAACACTACATTGAAATGGGCAATGCTGTTGGTAACTAACATTTGGATATCTGAAGCACTCTGGGTTTCCTTATATGCTCATGAAGTGCCTAAGAACTGAAATGCACCCCCTACTTGCCACACTGCACCCAGGTTACTAAACCACTCATTACATACTAGTCACTTATTCCTGCTCAGGGCTAGTTTTACAGTCACTGTGTTTATCACATTGCAGTCCTCTGAACTTCTCCCCTTTAAAAAAAAAAAAATAAAAGAAAATCTGTGACATTTAGTCAACTGCCTTCTGCTTCACACCAAACATTTTCTTTCTCAACTCGAATGTTGCCGAGTTGATTTCCATGGTAAGCAATACTAAGGCAAACACGGAATTTGCTGAAATAATACAAAGGCTGCCTAGAAGCTGATTATAATTCAAGGGGAAAAAACACATAAAAACCTTTCATAATTTTTCTTTCTCAGTGTTTATGTAATTAGTGAAGATCTAATGCTACTATTGTTCTTAAAGAAGCAGAAAGTGCAGTAATGCCTGTACTCCTTCCTCCTTCAGCATGAAAGGCAAAGCAACGATAAGTGAAGAAGTGATCCATATTCCCTTGCTGCACAATACGGATGTGACTCCAGTAGCTACCAAGGATTCACAGGTTCAGGATACGTTGAATGGGCAATTGAATTGTTTGGATTGTGTGATTTTTAGCAAGTAACCTGTCTCTGTCACAAACTCTCAAACTGCACGTGTACGGATGGCATTTGTTTCAACCACAAGACTACTTTGGAATGCAGACTGGAAGCGACTACATGAAAAAGGCCATTTTGCATGAATTCACTTGTCTGACTGCACAATCCCATACATCCAATATGAGAAACATGAGCTAATTATTTAACATTTGCATACAAATTACATATTTTGTGGGTTTGTAGCATGGCTCCCTGTGTGATCTTGGGCCAGTTTCTGAACCTCTCTAGATCTCTCCTTCCTTGTTTGCAAAACAGATTAATATTAGCTATGCAGGATGGGGTGAGGCTTAATTAACTCAAGTTTGTAAAGGGCTTTCTGATCTTCAGATACCATGCAGAAGAAGGACTACAAAAATGCATTTAAGAAGCAAAAAGCATATAAGCCCACGTCCACACAATAAACATTTGGTATATCAAATTCATACAGAAAATTTGTACTAACATTTCTTTGCAGTAGCAGCAAAAATCAGGTCGTCAGAAAGTATAAAATATGTATATTGAAAATAGCTACTTCTTCACTTACTTCTTTCTAATTTCTAGGTCTGAAACTGGAACACATCTCAGGCCAGCTCCCAGTACCATGAGGGATGACGTTAGTAACACAGTGACCCTCAGACCTAAGATGAAAAAAAACAACAGTATTTTACAAGTCAAGTCAGTAATGTTAAGTGTTCCCTAAATTGATATATTTACATGCAGACTCATAGAAGTAAAGCACATCTCTTTAAAGTCATGAACACTTTGATGCTGATATGAATTACAGATACATTATGAAATCCTGTGTTATTTTCTATACTTACACTCCAGAATTACAAAGGCTTACTCTTGGCATACTACTGCAGAGGACTGTATCCAAAAATCTTACAGACGTTCTTGGAAGTGAAAAGTGATAATAAAAGTATCATCAAAATGTACTGTATTTCCTTTAGAATTAGAAGCATCAGGGAATATGCTCCAACGTGTAATCTGAAACCTAGATAGATCCAAAGAAAAATCTGGACTTGGACATTCTCTTCCAACCACTTAATGAGTGCAGGCACAGCACTGTTATTGTTTTCTTTCATAATGCAGATATGCATTTCATCCTGAAGAAATAACTATCTATTCAGGGGAAAACAGTGCAAGTATTTTTTTGCAGTCCTTGCAATTAGGCCAGGTTTTCGCTGTGCTCAGCTCAAATTGTCAGAGGTTGTAAATATAGCACGTTAGAAAAAAAGCTACAATTGACTGATTCCTTGAATATGTTTTTTTCCTCATACTGTGATTCTCAACTGAGAAGCACTTAGATTAGAAACAACTTTATCTTAGTGCTGCAATTCCTTTTACCCATGGTTTACTTGCTGCTACTACGGTGTTTTCAGCAACAGCAAACAGAAAGAGAACAGTGACAGCTCAGGGGCTTAATCTCCAGAATCTTGTAAAACACCAAAATCATAAATATGCACAATTAAAAACCGCTGACATAGTCTGTATCTGTGAAGCTGTAAAACTTGAAACAATTTCACAGCAACAAACAGAAAATAAAGGGCTCCCATGTTCTTAACATAACACAATAAAAGCAATTAAATAATGACAAACACACAGTATCTCTAACATTAGGTGAAACTAGTAACTACCCAAAACACAGACTGAAAACAAACAAGTCTCTGTGATAACTCAGGTAACAAACAAACGACTTTGATTGTTTCTAAAACTAGCAATGTTGAGAGAAGTGCTTCCTCTATGTTAATGACTCCTGTAATCAGTACAATTCAAGCAGTAGTTGTGTTACATACTTTGTCTCCATGTGAATTTTATGGGAGTTTTAGATCATGTATTTTACCAAAATGTAATTTCAAATGACCAGAGATCCCTTTGCTCTTACTGCAACAGCTCTTAGTGAACCTCACTCATAAGTATGCAACTCCTTGTGCTGGACACTGCACAAACCAAACCAAAGCCAGCTTCCCTCTCCATCTCATAGCCCAAGACAACCCAAACGAAAAGAAGTTAATGCTCCAGGTTTTCTGAAACGCAAGTATGACTTCCTTTGGTACGCCTCCCTCATTAACAAAAGGAATGCAACCTGCACTCCTGCAACTCCAAAGGACACCACACATCCCTGATGCCCTGGAGAAGGATGATCAGATGAGAATATTTCTTTCCTTGAAGGATATCCAATGCCTGTCCAGACTTACTTGCTTGACTCCGTGCTCAACCAGCACTTGTTGCCGTTAAACTGGTTTTTCAAGTGTGAGTGTTCAGAGAGACCTAACTAAATGCCCGGATAATACGGCTGTTCAAATTCCTGTTTTTCTTCATGCTTGCCAGGCCACTATGTGAGCCTTCATGCCATGCTTAACCCTATATTACCATACTGCATATGTTGTGGGGGTAATTGTTTGTATTGGGATCACAGATGTAATGCTTTTGCCTTTTCTCATGGGAAATGAAATCTCTGTGAGCATTGCTTTTATGCACAATGAGAACTTGTATGCAATGAGAATTATAATTTTATTGATGGAAAAAAATCGAACCACGAGTCTTTTAACTAAAACTTCCGTAGTCTTCCATTTGGAAATGCTGCTTCAATGTTTCAGGAAACCTTTAGTGATGTACATATCACCTTCATATTTTCCATGTAAACCATGGTCTTTTTGAATTGCATGTCACAAATCACAGCTCATTCTGCCTTTCAGGAGACACAAGGACAGAGACAGCCAGCTTGGAAGGTCCTGCTCAAGGGCACAGAAGGTCTGCCACAAGAGGCACAGGCCAGGTACAACCCCAGGGCACAGCAGTAAATGAGCGTTATACAGAAATTCAAGTTTAAAACTCTAGAGGACATACAAGGAATGTTTTCATATCAAAAACTCTATTTGATTCTTAATTAAGTAAAAAAAACCCCAACCTAACAACACTCACACACACAAACATAACAAAAAAACCCCCACAAAACAAGAAAAAGTTTAAATTTAAATCTGCAGAGAAGTTTCCTAAGAAAAGCAACACGCTATATGAAAGTGAAAACTGAATTGCATGCTGAAGATCCCCCCCTCCCCAGCCCTAAATTCAGGCTTATCTTTAATGGGCCCTCATGTTTGGCAATTTTAAAATAAAATCTGCTAAAGCCTCACAATCAGGTATGTTTGATCTCTCCAAACATTCTTTGAAGTCCTCACCTTGAATGCTATACACGGTACTGGACCACTTCTAAGTGTTTTCATCACACAGATTATTCCTTGGCCATTTTTTCCCCCCACCCTGACATGTACACACATCCCTAAAAATTCCTTCAGTTAAAGCTGCCTGTTGAAGATGATGCCACCACAATAAACAAGCAAAAGGCTGTCAGACAAGCAGCAGAGTAGACATGTTCTTTGCTAAGTACACCATGTATTTCTACCCTCTAAGCACCTTCCTCTTATTTTGCTTTACATTTTAACTCTGTGAATCCCTCATCCTTTTCATCTTTGTTAGAAATTGGTCTTTAATAGTGTTTTTACAGTTATTTCAGTATTTTTGCTTTGAACTTTGCAGTGGTCCTTAATCTGAATTAGGCATCTTGTACCACTAAAAAGTACACCCCAGAGCGTTTCAGAGAGCAGAGCATGCATCACGGTGACAATGAACCAAAGTAAGCAACCAAGCCTGGGATTAAAAAAAAAAAAAAAAAAGCCTGTAAACCCTGCAAGAAATTATTTCTTTATTTAAAAAGATCCAAATAATTTACACAACCAAGATTTTGAGTAGGTGTAATTAACCTCATTAATATTACCCTGTAAATACAACTGGTAACTGATGGGTGCGTGTGTGTGTTATAGATTAAAATCCATCATCCAGTTTCCAATCTCCTGTCAGAGGTTTCTATCACATGGCTGGAAAGGGAAGAAACTTCCTAGAAGGGATTTTCTGCCAACAGAGGAAGTTCTCTGCTCTTCAGAGCCTTTCCTGTTAGCTGCTCCTCCCCACCCTGCTCTTGCAGGAGGTTCCTGAGCCCCACAGGTTCCTCTGGCTGTCGGGCAGTGTGGCCACGCTCATTGACAGCAACAGAAAAGTCCAAGCTAGCAGCAGAAGTTGAGTCAGTGTTAAAAAGGCATATTATTTTTCATTTATGAGTGAAACAGTCGGTACTGTTCAACTGTCTAACCCTCTTGCGGCTAATAACACGCTCTAGCTTTACAACTTCAGCAGCCCACAGTGCATTTACTGGTTTTTATTTCTTTTTATAGCAGCTACCAACAAACCCCTGCCACTATTAGAGATTTAACGCAATCCTCTTCACCCTCCTGCAAAACACAGGCTTTTAGTCCTGCCACTACCATGCTGTACTAGGAAACCTTGCTCTCCACCTGTGCCGCCAGGATGTGTTGACTGGATCTGGCCCCTGGGACATTTCTAGCTGCCCCACCAGTTCTCTTTCTGGGAAAGCTGCTGCTGCAGCAACACACACGGTGGGATGAACCCAGGCCCCACCACCATCCACAGCCCAACACAGAAAACAGGCAAATACCAACACACCATGACATGGTCTTGCACCAGAGGGGGGGGCAGCAGCTGCCAGTGACACCCATCTGCTCTTCAGCTCCCTCACAGCAACACCAGGCGATAGCATCCAAGGTGTGGGTGTTGCAAGCCGCTACACCTCTTCCAGCATGCCTTATTTCAAGATACTTTTTAAAGCACATGAAAAGAAAATTCTCCCCCCCCATTACTTACTTGTAACCAGTTAAGTGATTTATTATATTCAGTTTAATAAAAAACATAATAAAAGATGCTGCATAGCTACAATGAATTCCTCATTCCAAGTATTTACACATTATCAGTTTGTTATTCAGAAAGAGAACGTGATTAACAACTGCTTTATGCTTTTGTAGGCTTTTGAGCTTACTACCATTCCTTCTCCCACCTGTCAGTCATCGCTTACAATAAAACATTATAAAACATATGACTGACAGACTGTAAACATAAATTAAAAAGAAAACCCCTACTCACACAAAACACACATTCAAGTCAAAATTGCTTGCACATTGAGAAGTGGAAGTTTCTATTTCTGCTGTCTAGTGGCAGCAAATACCCTGTGCATCCCCCAGGCCATACCCACTGGGAACCCTGGGTTCCCAGCTACTGCTACAGACCCACCAAGAAAAACACACTGCTAGTTTAGAGCATCACACAAGTGGCAGGTACTGTTTGGGTTTTTTCCCCCCTTCCTAAGGAAGAGGGAATTTTTGGAGGGGTAAATTCCCTGATGGTCATGCAGAGCAGCCACTGGTCACCTTTCTGCTAGGATTAAAGCAAGTTTGGCCAGAGGAGAGGGTGTGGGATTCAGCTCTCTGCCTGGCACGGCAGCAGTGGGTTTCCCTCATACGGCTCATGCATCCTGCGCTGGGATGCATTAGCATTTGAGGGTTTTCCTTCCTTCAGCTGCTGATGCTAAAATCAGTCCTCACAAACAAAGCGTACAATAAGGCTCAAATTAGAAGCAAGTGACATCAGCCTGCTGCACATTTTCACAGTTTTTAGAGACCAAGCTGGAAGCAAGAACGGTCCCTTCTGACGCTGAACTGAGAGCATTTTAATTTGCTTAACTACTCTACTACTATTTTGACTAAAGCATATCTCACTAAATAAAAATAGTGCTCCCTTGATGCACACACATCAGGAAATGAAAAACTCAATTTCAACAGCCATTCCAACATTTCACTGTTAGAGCGTGCTCTTCCTTTCAATTTAAAGCAAATTCAGTTGTCAAACAAATTCTTGCTTTGCCTGCCTTTCGTGACATAACAAAGCACAGAATCTTGCATTTTTTTCTCTACACAGTTAACATACAGTGAAGAGCCTTTATCTTTGGTTTCAGCAAGCAAAGCGCTGACCTCCAAGTCTTTCACATTTTTTCTTTAATTCTAGAATTGTTTTTGTATCTTGTCTAAATACCCTCTTTATTGTTCAAACATCCTTTTTAAAATATATTTCTTTGCTGGATACCAATTCTCCATTTCATAGCAAGGGTCTCTTTCTCTTCCTCCTTAACAAATGCTTTTACATTTAGCCATAATAAAACAAAAGCTTGATTAAACAACTCACTTTGTCAGGGAATCCTGAAAGCCCTACACAGACTCCCTACTTCATCATCATCTACTGCTCCAGAAATCTTTGTATTTTAAATGTAATTCTAGCAAAATTATACTAATCGCTGTGCCATTTACTCTCACAAGATCAATTACCTTTGTCACGATTAAAATACTTCCCAGAAATTGCTACCTTTCTACTAAGCACAGTGAGTAAAACTTCCGTTGTGCCTGCGCTTTGCCAAATTGACTGCTGTCATTAAGGACAATAAGCAGCAATCCTTCTTCAGAAAAAAGACCCTTGCATCAAGCAATACAATTCTCAAAAGAAAAGAACCTTTTCACTGATGTAAAAAGACTTCATAGCCAAGATGTGCTCCTAATATTTCTGCTAACATATGGAACAAACTTGAAAAATCAGTATATTGGGCCTGCCTTGAATTCCACAAAAGCACTTGATTGCAGAGGAGCATAAATTGTGTTTGGAAACTCAATGGAAAATAAATAAGTTATCAAGAATAGCATCAACTACACTCGGAAGCAACAAAAATTGGGAATCAAACACAAAGACCAAATGTAAAAGAAAACAACTACCAGCTCATACATAGTCAACCAAAAATCACTCCTAGTTTGATGGCCAAGATGTCATGGGGTGCCACTAAGCACAACGTACATGATGCTGATGCTTCTGTTATTGCTCTGTCTTTTGTGAGCTGTATTTTTAAAACAAACTGAAGCCAATTGTTTCCCTTCTGTTCCCCTGGCTCTTATGTAGCACTGCCAAAGTAGCATCCAAATTTCACCTAAAAAGGCTTAGGATGTCAGTATTGGGTTTTTTTCTGATTGAAGATAAAAGCAACTCCTAGTGACGTCATTTAAGCATTCTGTAAAACAGGTGACAGCATCCTTCTGGTATAAAATAAATAAGAATCAAGCTCTAATAGTAAGAGCCAAGCTTTTTCACACAGGACTCATTTGAAATAAATTAGACCCAAAACTATGTTTTTTGTGTGTGTGCGTGTCCCCTCCCACCCCAGTCTTGTCTAGAATACAACAAGTAGACCTTTTCCTGTACAGACCCTACAACGTAGCCCAGTTGCACTTTCCAGTGGAGAACTGCCCAGCAAGTTCCACTAGACAGTGTGCTCTGATTTCTGTCTGACATAAACAGTAGGCAGACTGGCGTCCCCAGATAAAATACGTACTAGAAATCTCTTGAAATGTAGATGTAGGAGGTCCGTGCCTCTTCATAATTTCTAACAGCTGTTGTAACAGCATCCATCAGCAATAGCTGCCCGGTTAACATCCAGGCTATCAGGACTTAGACATCTCTTATAAATTAATTTATTGCCAAATTTAAATTCAAGGAAACAATATTTGCATGTGCAAACGCAGCAGCTTCAATTGAAATAGTTTCCTGTGGTTTGATACAGATTTTCTAATCAGGATCAGAAATTGAGAAAAGCCAGTATCCCAGAAGCATTGTCACCAGCAATGTGGGGGGAACCCACAGGGAAATCCCTTCCAAATGAGGAATTAAGAACGGTGCCAGGGGCCAGATCTGCCCCAAAGATAAAGTTATTTCTGCTGCTAGCACTTGTTGTCAGACACAGCAAGACCACATGCAACAATATGAAAGCCAACACTTGTCCAAACCAGTCCTTTTTTCAGTAATGAAAGACTGATAACTCTCAGATGAAAAACATACATTCTCTGCAGAAACATCATCGTGTGAGGCCTTATAATAACAGCATCACTCCTGAATTATGAGGATACTTAAGAATCTAGTAGAAAATCCCAACATAACTAAAAGAAACAAAGCACAAAATTTATCTAGCCAAGCACTTCAGAGAGAAGACAGTCATCTTGAGGAAAATCACTCAACACGTGTAACAACTAAAACAGATCTAGAAACTGCTGGGACATAATTGTGAGAAGCAAAGCTGCAATTGCGAATTATTATGACAATCACTCTACTATCCCACAATTCCTGAGCTGCTGCATCTTTCTCTGTGTGCACTCTAACTGTAAGCAAACCAAAATGCTTATGTATTCAAACTCTGGCTACTCTGCTCACTCCTGGTTTGTATTGTAAATATTATTCTTGCTTTACAAGCTTTTTGTTCAGGTTTTGGGGTTGGGGTTTTTTTTGCCTTAACATTCATTAAAGAATATTAAAATAATAATTTTTCTGTTTCCTCTAAATACAAGAATTTGACTGCACCTGTTAGAAGGAAGAATAAGCTATCACAACTGTGTCAAGAGGATGCAGTATGCTTTTGTCTCATTTGCATCAACTAGGTCAAGAAAATATAATCAGTAAAGCCATCCTGTTTTAACATTATCTCAGGATATCAGGCAAGCACATAGCCTCCAAGATGATGTCAAGGTAAGTACAGTTTAATTCTCCAACAGCTTCACTGTCAGAAATGTAATGACCCAGGTTCCTCTATGGTGTCTTACAGAGTCAGTTCCACTAACGTGGATTTAACCACAGTTGGTGGCAGACCATATGTGTAAATACAACGCAAGTATTTCAGAAGTTTGGTATTGTAAATAAAGTACCCTTGGTTTTACGAACTGAACAGGCTTAATCTGAGCTTTTGGATATATAAAAAGGTAGTTTACAAGTAGTGAAGTCTCCCTCCCATATGCGAGCTAAGGACTTTGAAGCACCTAACAGTTTAACATCAACAATGGGGGGAAAAAAAAAAAAGGAAAAAGATGCAGATTAAAAATCTGCATTGCAGGCTCCTACAAGTGTTGTTCGTTCTATTTATCAGTCCAGAGACTGACATTTTGCCTGAATAGATAAACAAAGCGCTGAGTTGAATGGCATTTGCCTGCAGATCAAGATGCTGATTTTAGAATCAGATTTAGACTCTTTACTAAAATATCTCCTATTCTTTAATGCCATGGGTTTTTTTGGCTTCAAAGGAGATCAATTATTTAGCTCTTTACTGATATTATACATTTTACTACAGAGAGTATCCATTTTATTTGCAACTATTCCAAGTGGAATGAACCTCTCTTACTCCTTGCAGAGCACCTCTGAGAGAAGAGAGCACTGACCTGGGACAGTGGGACCTGCATCTCCAAACATACCTTACAAAATCAGGCAAGCCACTTATCTTCTGCTCCCCCCTCCCTGTGCCTTGTTTAGTCAGGCTACAAACACACAGAAAGAGGAGCCAATCTCACCATGAGAAAGGCTAGTGTATTAGTTCTTCTCTTCACCTGAGCTCACTGCAGCGCTAGGATACAACTGAAAAAAAAAAGAAGGAAATAATGCTATTTGAGCACTTACTAAATCTGTGAAACTAATTCACAAACACTTGGAAGAGTTGTTCTTTCCTCCTTCACCTCAGGTACCTGCTTCTACTCTCAACTCCAGTATTTACTGAAACATGAAGATTTGAGTGAATAATTTAACCTATTTTTGCCATTTGATAACATAGTGTGTACACGTGCACTCGTGTACACATACAGAGAGATGCAGCACAACTGACAAAAGTAGTTAATAATGCAGTCAGGGACTAAACCTCTTCATTAATTCTGAAGCTAAATGATGGATGTCCATTAAAAAGTTGAGAGACGACAAGTGCAAGACAACAAGCCTTCGCTGTTGTATTGCTGATGAACACCAACAACCCAAGCCCTTTTAGCACCAAAAATGGGGAAGGGAAGGGAAGGGAAGCTTTTTCTTCCCCCTCATCTCAAGGACTCCCAATTGCACAGCAGGCTGAATTATCACACAATTAACTACAGACCCTTAACCCGTGGCGACAGAGAGGAAAAACAATCTCTCTTGGACACATCTATCAGGGAAGATGTTCTGTCATTTTCTTAGTGGTACTTGCCCGCACCACCCAACGGTGCATGAAATTCTTCATTTTAAGAAATACAGAGGCATTTTGCTTTGCCACAACACAGTATCAAGAAGCAACCACGCAGCAGGGATTGGCAACCACCCTAAACACTGACTAGTGCATCCGCTAAGCGCGACACTAAGGGCAAAGTTTCTCCTTTTTACCATCCCTGGTGGGGTAAAGAGAGCCTTAAGAGTCCCATTGATGTAGCATCCATGTGGGTCTTGTGAGTTGTAGGAAAGGCCACTGGAGTAAGCTTTGAATTTTCCTCTCTGTGACCAGCTGCAATGCTACTTTAGCATTAAAATGCATCAAGCGTTAATGAGAGTACATTATTTGATCCTAAAAGACACCCCCTTTGCAGCACTGTAATGGGTCCTAAACCTATTATGAAGCTCCTCATCAACTCTTTAGGTTCGCTCCATCAATCAATTAAAATGTAACGACTCCGCCTTTCTCAAATATTTAAAGGGGGTGGTGTTGATCAAAAATAACCAAGTAAAACAAAAAGTTTCTAAATGCTGTTGTATTTGACACCTCGTATTCCAGAAAAACATGAGCAGCCTTTGCATAAAGCAGAAGACCTCTCACTTTCAAAACACATCATTCCCTCAGGCTGAGTCATGAGGATGGGTAGCTTTAAAAAGGGGGGGAGGGGGAGGAGGGAGGAAATCTAGAACTCCTCTCCCCTACAAATCTGCATGAGAAAGCTTAATTTGTGGCTTTTGAGGAAGTTGGAGCACTGATCACAAGCTTCTGCAGCATAACTACAGCACGGCTACAGAGCCACAATAGCACGTGCAAAGCGTTAAAACACAAGATCATGGCAGGAAATGATGGAATAGCTCCAAATGTCACCACTGAGAGAAAACCATAGCAAGCCACAACTTCCCTTGCCCCAGGATTATAACTAACAAAATTCTTGAAGAAACTCGTACCGGCAAGGTCTTTGGTCTGCTCAGCTGAGGCTAAACTGGGTTGCCACTGGCAGAACTCAAACAACATTCTCCAAGAAAATTTGCAAAATATTCTAACAGATAATTACTGAAGCATTATGCTTCTTAAATTTACTTCTGTTCATTTCAGCACTGGCCCTGGGGTTTTGGGTGGTTTTAAACCAAATATTTCTGTTTGCCATGTCAGACTATAATTTTTCACAACAGGGACCACAAAAAAAAAAAAAAAAAAAAAAAAAAAAAAAAAAAAAAAAAAAAAAAAAAAAAAAAAGTAAAAGTCAGCAATGCAGAAAATACCCAAACTTTATTAACAAGTAATGAACCTCATTTCTGCATTCACTTCAGATTTGTTTTTTCACTCCTAATACATAGCATGAAACTAACACCTAAAACCAACATCGGTCAAAAATAATGAATAAAATTTGTTTTGTTTGTGCAATGGTAACACTGTGATTGGAATTTAGAAATCAGTAGAGCTGGCTTATTTCAGCTTTATCAAATGAACATGGTCTTTGTTTGTACTTAGTTTCTTCCAACAGGAAAAATAAAGATTATTATATTAATTCCTTAAAGGAAATAGACTCTGCTTCCTGTAAAAGAAGGAGATTCTACTTTCACAGGTCAAAACCTACTCTTTTTTCTCTTGAATGGAATGATAAACTAATAGCTAGGAATCATAAATACAGTATAAACATATAGCTAGCAAAACGAATGCAATACAACTTTCCAAAGTACTTTACTACTTCCATAATAAAAATCTGTGAGGGAGCCCAAGGGATTTTGACAACAGTGGAATTACTCTTGTCATCTATGTTATAGAAGTTAGCACCAGCTGCCTTTATGTAGCATAGCTGCCACACTGTTAAAAACTTACAGAAGAAAGCAGACTGGCAAAATCTAAACCTTTTTCAAATGCAGCAAGGCAGTGGATGACATAATGACATTTTAGCGTTTTCTGTCCTGTTCCACAAGGCCTTCCAGAAGGGGTGAGGCCAGAGTGGCCACATCCACCCCAGCGTCCTGCTTGTGCCTCCACCACAAGGCCAGATATCCGTTGCCACCAAAAAGGAACAGCTGCCTTCCCCGGTGTGGGCAGTGTCCAGAGAGCCCCACAGAGAGTAGGCAGCTGTGGCCTGGGGTGTCTCAGGGACAGGGAGGGTGAAGGACAGACCAAATACACCCTCTGGCTGATGAGAGGCACTGCCAGATGCAGTTCAGCAGCAGAAGACTGGGACCTTGTTGGAGATTAGAAAAGGCAAAAATGCCAATTGCATTCAAACAGACTTCGCAGCTCCTGGTTTTAAAAGTATTTCTCAAGCCAGTGGACAAAAGCAGTGTTTGCTGACCCACAGCTGGAGTGAAGGCTCCCACCATCCTCATCATTCGCTGCTAGCTACCCAAAACATGTTTACTGCTGCCTCTTGCTTGCTGGGGAAGACACTCAGCATCCTTTCCCCTGTGCCTCCTACTCATCTTGTTCCTCTACCTCTCCCATCCCCACCACTCCCCACCCTCTGGCTCTAGATGTCAATTCTGTGACTGCATCTCCCATGCTTGTCCTACCCTCTCCTCTCTCTTCTTTTTCTCACACCTGCTCTCACTGCCCTGGACTTCTCACATCCAGCCTCTTCTAGTCCTTAATAAGCAGGACAAGTGGAACACAGAGGAAAATCGGAGGACAAGATGGGCACAGCATAACAGGAAGGAGACACACAGGTGAGGCAGGAGATGGAAAAGAGACAGCAAAGAGATTAGGAAGAATTTGGGTTGAGAGAAGGTTATGAGGAGCAGTGACAATACACGATCATACAACAGGGGAGACACGGTGCACAGCTGCCCTAGAATTATACTCTCTGTAGTCAACTTCTAAAAGCTTCTGTTGACAAGATATCTTCCTAGCTGGAGCTGTGTCCTGACCCAGTTCCAGGATGCTTAAGTGCTTTAGTACTGCTAGTGTTACCAGCTGCATAATAAAAATACGGGATTGTATTTTATACTGGTAAATAATTTCCCTATTCATCAATTTGTCAACATTGACGTACAGCAAGTTACACGCCCCGTGCTCAGTGTGCCTGTGTGTTCAACGCACCAAAGCCTCAAGATAACACTATCTTCACACAGCCAGGACTATTCTCACATGAGTCACACAACCCTGTTAGGATTTTACTTTCCCTCGTGACAATGTTATTTTAAATGCAGAGCTTCCTGGTATTTTTCAGTATGCGGTGTTTGAAGCAGCTGTCCTGGCACCACCGCCACAGCTGCAAAGAAGTGTGCAAAGAGCACAGGAGTTGTGGAAAGGGTAGCAATGTCAAGAAAAAAAGTCTGTGGAAACATAGTACAATGCAGAGATCTGGGGTGACACCATCTAACAGATGTCCTCCAGAAGAGGACATCTGTCTACAGCCATAGTTGATGCTTTCAACTCAACCTGGCTCATCAGGAGGTATGGGAAGTGTTACTAACAATCAAGCTAGCATTGCTATGATGAATCATAGTGGCATCAAGTTAATACAACTCATCAGATCTTAATTAAACCATTCTGTGTTGCTAATCACTCTGTGTATCTCAAGTGGTCTTTTGCAGCATGCCTGACCCAGTGAGGGTGGGCCAATCAATTCTCTAACGAGTCTTTGCTTCTGCAAGCACTTGCACGAACGCTCTGCAGACTTCCATGCAGCCACAGTACATAAAAATTAAGCAACAAAAGCTAAGTCTGGTCCAGTCTTCCTTTTTCTTTTCTTCTGATGATGTAGAAGAAAAGTGTGTCTATGCAAATACAGACCCTGGCAACTCATCAAAATAAGTTTTGTAAAAATCAAGCTGATCAAATATCTGGTCTAGTGGGATTTACCTATACTCAGCTCTCTAATTGCTTCTTTCATCTTTCCACATGAAAAACAACACTTCATCTCATCTCCCAAGATTTGTTACCTTAAGAAAATGAATCCCTTTCACAGAATTTGGTAGGTGTGGATCTGTATCACTTATAAGACAACAAAATATGCATCATTCATAGCATGCAGTAGAAGGTGCCCACAGGATGGGAGAGAACAGACTGAGGAAGTGCATCAATCACTTGCCTTTTCACCAGAGATATACAGCTTTCACTTCATATGAGTCAAGCCATTCTCTTTAGCTTTCGTTAAATCCAAGAGAACCTTCTGCTGCTTTTGTTGAAGTAAAAAAGCTTTTTCTATTAACATAAACGCTACTGAGTAGAAACAGTTGTTTATGATGCTCTCTGTAATCGCAGCATAGTTCAGTCCAGTGCCAGAAACATTACACTTTCCTTTCTCAGTGGCTCCTTGCCATTCTACCCACATTTTCATACCTGTAAGTTTTTCCATGGGTATTTCTTTCCTGTAGGCCATACTTCCCTATCAAAAAAACCCAACAACACGAAACAAAAATAAACAAGTATAAACTTTTCCTATTGATGAAGTGTTTAAATCCTTTTCGCTTGATCTCGCCAAATTATACTGGAGTCTCACAGCCCTATGCCCAGTCTTATCGTAGTCATCTTTAGCTGAGGCTCACACTTGAACTTGACCCGTGAGTTATCAAATTGGTCGTTTTGAAGTATTGGCCACATATCTTGCAGTCATTCATCTATGATAAGATAAGTCTACTTCTGAGATCATGACAAAGAGAAGCTGAAAATGTGCTTCTTTGCCACAAGATAAAAACTCTCAGACTTTAAAAGCTCATGATTTGTCGACTTCTGTCCTTCTGTTAACCAAAATCCCATGCGTTTATGATCACCTGGGACAAAACAGAACTATTAACACCTCCATTAAAAACTCAGCATGTTCTCGTGACTGCCACCATGGAAAGTGCGTCACACTGTCCACCTATACCAACTGTGATACCTATCAGCAACTAGACCTGCTGTGTTTTTTCCTAATTTATTAGTAACATGCTCCGATTTACATTTACTACCATGTTGGCTGGAAACCTAGATGACAGACAAGGATTCTGAGACACCAAGCACAAAGGAAGCATCTAAGAGAAAGAAAGTCTTCCCCACCTCGTTGCTTCACTCGACCATTCATGTTTCCACTGACTTTTGGAACAACAACCCGCTTCCTCTTTGCTCTTCATAGACACCCCTCATCCCTCAAAATAAAACCAACGGCATTCCACAAACACTTCCTAGATGAAAATCTAGGGGCACAGTAAGTTCATTCGAAGTCTTCTCCCATCTGTCCAAGTGACCCTAGATGTGGGTTAGAGGAGCCCAAAGATCCCCTGGAAGCAAAATCAGCGTTCCCATGCATGCACCACAGACTGACAATCTGGGAACTTCAAACAGGAAAGCTGCTATGCCGAAATCATTTTATTTATCACCTGTAGTTTATTTTGTACAGAGGGAAGTTATTAAGACATTTTTGTATTAGTAAGGCCTGATTTAGTACTCATACTCGGTATTCCTAACTATTTTGCCAAACTATATTAAAGGATTTAACCTAAAAATTCCCAGCTGGAAAAGGTAAGAACTATCAAATGTCTCAGAGAAGAAAACTGAGAAGCATGATTTAGTGGACAGCAACAAAATCAAGACTTTGATATTCTGGGAAGGAATAACTATTCACGCAAGCAAACCCATTAATGGATTCAACAGACAAGCCAATCTCCATTAAAAACCAAAATCTGATTACTGAAGTTTCCTCTCTACTTAATAACTTAATCACTAGGATAACAATCCTATGTAAATTTAATTTCAGCAAAATAAAGTTACTAAGAATGTCTATTCAACCCACGCAAGCAAATACCATTTTATAAAAATAAGACTAAGAAATAGATTACATTTCACTTTTATAAGTAGTATGTCACATTTCCTCAAACTCAATATAAAGCTGTTCACTGTATTCCAAGAATTAATGAAAAATATCACTGTTCTGTTCAATTTGTTTAATGTAAATTAGCATAAAGGATTTCATTCTTCATTGCCTCTTCCTGATTATATGGGAACATAATGAAAACTGACAGTATATATTGCTTCTAGGTCTCACCTTGTAAAGAGGAACTTAAAATAATGAACTAGATCCAGAGAAGTATGTATATCTGACTGGAAATCAAAAGCTTACAAACATCCTAACAGTTCTGTATGCTTGTATTTACTGTTCCCAGGAAATGAAACACTCAAGGCACAAAACATCCATAAACACTCAAGCATCATGTGACAAACTGGAGCTAATTTTAATCATGTAAACAACAAGGGTCCATCCAATGGCACACTGAAGTAATTTCCCATTTAATTTCAGCCTTATTGAATCTCTAAAGGTAATTATAATTTAAACAAACACTCTCTAATCCTATTGCTAAAAGAAAATGCACCAGCTAAGACACACAGAGCTCCATGGCACACTCCATCTTTTGACCTTGCTTCACCAGGAAACGGACCAACCTAAGGAACACCTGTAATTCTACTCATGGAAAAGGCTTTCAAATGTACTTGGCAAATACTCAAAAATGACACACACAAACATAGCTCCTGTGTTTCAACACACACCCATCCCAGAACAGAGCAAGGAGAGGTTATGGATGCCACTACTATCCCTCTTATAGCACCCAGCCAAGGATCTTGGAAAGCTGCCCCTGGTCCTGAGGAACAGCACACTGGAAGGAATCTCCATGCAGCCAGAAGAACCAGGGACAGAAACAGGGCTCGCTTCCCAGAGAAGAATTTCCAGCTGTGATACATAAGCCTTGCCTTACAGAAACACCAGCTAAATCCAGCCTTCCTCCGAGGCCTCAAAGAGCCTTTAAAACGCAGTGTTACCACCCTTCAAAAAAAACCAAAAACGCCTATTCCTTCTGAGTCTGTGCAGACAATCTTAAAAGATTTTTCACAAATACAGCCTTGTTAAGACCATCACTACTCTCCTGGTGAAAATTTCATAAAAAACAGGAAATCCCTAGGGATTTACAGGAACTTTGGCTTAGCCAGACATGACTGTCATCCTGCTTCTGACACCAACACCCATTCTGGGGCATCGTGGTCCTTGGGGGAGACATAGGGTTGCCTGTAGTATCTCCTGCAGATGTTCCTCAGTGTCACCATCCACACACCTTTCCCAGCCCAAGTATTCCTCCCTCCTATTCTTCAGCTGCATTACCTGGGTCAACTGCAAAATTACCCAGGAGACACACTCAGCAAGCCCGGAGGGGAAAGGTACATAAAGGCCAAGAAACCCTCTGAGACCAGAAAACAAAAACCTTGTAATTTCTCCATCCTGGATCCCTTCCATACAGAACTGAAGAACATTTGGAGCTTATTTAGCATACCTCTTACTAAAAATAAACACAGCGCTTCTCAGAGGACCCCACACTTCTGTGAGAAGCTGTGATGGAACTGAATCATGCAGCCCAAGAAACGCTTCTTCCATGTAGGATTATTAACACACCTACTGTTTAATATTCAATCTTTCATCTTCTAATTAGTTAGAAAGTTAAAAAAAAGGTGACCAAACCATTATAAGCAGTACTGAAATAACAGCCAGGCGCACAAATAATACAGCAGAAGTTTGGTATGGAAACAGAATTACGCTTCAAACCATATGCTACAAAGGAAAATTAAAAACCAAAAAGACAAATGCTTTTTGGACTTTGGAGCATCATAACACAAAATCAGACTTAACTGACAGCAGGCAGCTATATATCAAGATGAGTTAGCTATACCTCTGACTCTCAAGTACAGGACTATCTACAAGCAGAATCTCCTCTCAAATTCTGACATGCATCATCTACAGTATCATACTTCTGATACATGCCAGGTTTTACATGTTGACACTTGACAATTACACTTTTTTTCCTGACAGTTCCTTTACCAGTTAATTCCAGTGACAGATGATTGAAACCGGAAGAGTAAATGGTGTTGTTTCTCTGCATTTTTGGTACAGAGAATAAACTTGGCATAACAACAAACATTTGTACCCCTAAGCAAGTGAAATACTGCACTTGCAAGGTCACACCCAACCAACTTTACAGCTTCAAAGTAGTAGTCACACTCCTCCCAGAACACACATAGTCCAAAGAGCAGAAACCTCCCCACAACATACCACTGGTGGAAACCTGCCCCACAGGAGTGTTGGGCAGCAGTGGCTCTCCTCTCTCCACGAGAGACCAAGCAGCAAGACTCCACCACCATTTCCAAAGTGAATGGCACCACGTTCCCTGTGGGAATCCCCCAAACTCAGAAAACACGAGGCATGGAACGCAACACAAAATCTGCTGCTGTGCAAAGACCATGCTGCAGAGCCCTTATGTACTCCTTATGCATAGAGCAAATGAGTCAAGATGATCCATTTAGGCTCTGATTTCAACCAAAATTCTCTCAACAAAGAAAGCAACAAAGCAGGAGCAAAAGGGTAAAAGGGTAGTTTGTATCAATAGGTCCAACAAACATCGAAATTTAAAAAAACCACAAAACCAAACCCAAGCAATCAGTTACAGTAATAAGGAAAACACGTGTACACATAGTCTCATTAAAACAAGGTACATGTGAAACCAAGAGTGTCCTGCAACTATATTACTAGTCATATTAAAGAACCAACAAAAACCTAATGTTTCATCTTCCGTGAGCTACTTCAAAAGTTTCACAGTTGTTTTGTTTTGGGGGAGGGACTTGGGAGTTGGGGTTTTTTTGGTTGTTGTTTTTGGTGGGGTTTTTTGTTGTTGTTGTTTGGTTTGTTGCCTTTTTTTTTTTTTGCATTAGGAATCACAGCACTGTAGCTGTTGGAAGGGACCTTTGGAGATCATCTAGTCCAACCCCCCTGCCAAAGCAGGGTCACCTAGAGCAGGTTGGACAGGAATGCATCCAGGTGGGTTTGAAATATCAACAGAGAAGGAGACTACACGGCCTCTCTGTGCAGCCTGTTCCACTTCTCATGCTGAGATGGAATTTTCTGTGTTCCAATTTGTGGCCATTGCCACGTGTCCTACCACTGGGCACCACTGAAAAGCGACTGGCCCCATCCTCTTGACACCCACCCTTTAGATATTTATAAGCATTGATGATATCTGCTCTCAGTCTTCTCTTCTGCAGAGCCTCTGTATGATGCTGCCCAGCTCCTGGCAGGTCCCTTCGGACTTCAGGGTCCATCACTCCTTCCACCTCAAATCAGGGCATGGGGGGAGGCCTGCATGAGGGGACACCACCATAAGGAAGAGGAGGCATTGTAGGGTGAGGGAGACATCTCCTTCCCCTCAGATTGCCCACATCTGAGGGAACAGCAACTCAGTTCTACAAGCACAGGTTCAAGTTTAGCTTTATTTCCTTCTTGCCATGAACAGAGTAATTGTCTTTACTGTACAAAACAAAATAACTTTAATTTTAAGACAATTAAGAACACTATTATACAGCAGTCTAGGCAGACATTGTTGACTTAAGTCTAAATTGCTTGAGAGAACACTGGTTGTACAACCACCATGGGCTCATTTGGAGAATGTATTTTCAGCCCAATAGGTTTTATTCCCCCAACACTTCTTCAGTTCTGGGAAAAGCAATTCCAGTTTCAAGACACAAGCCTTCTCAGCTACAACTTTTCTCCCTGCCTGCCTTCACTTTCTCCCCTTCCCTCCCCACAAATGAGCTATTAATTCCTAAATACGTGGAATGAGAAGCACTTAACATAGGGAGCCACAAGGTTCCGTTGGCTCCTATCTCCTGTTTAGAGGCCTGTTTAAACAGGAATTAAAACACTTAAACGCCTTCTGTGGATTTAGGCCCAAAAGCTCAAATCCGCAAACAGAGGTACTTGACCTCACCAGAGAGGTCCCCTGGGTGACCACAGACAAACTGCACAGGCCCTGGAGAAGTTCTCCAAAGGCAAACGCCATTTTCAGAAGTTTGCGAGCAAGATGCAAAGGCCTGAACACAAATTGGGAAACTCTCCCTTGTGCTTGCCTCTTGAAACCCTAGAGCACAACTTTTGGTTTACATTCACCGCCTCTGCATCTCCTCAGTGCAACTAAAAGCAAACCACTGACTTCATATACTCTCCGGTTTTAAAAATGAAGTATTTCTTTCAAGAAAGAAGGTGGGGCTGCCCCGAGAGCTGCTTTACATGATCCCAACATCAGCACGGGGGTTTGCTTTACAGCCGATTACCAGAAAACACGACCATCTCCAGGTCAAAACACCTGCACAGCTATGCCAGAAGGAAGCACATCTCCAGACCCACATCTCAGCCACCTGGTAAGATGTCATAATTCCTCTTAGCTTTTAGGAATAGCTTCAGTACCTTCCTTGTGAATGGCCTTTAATGTGTCTTTGTTGAGCAGTGTACCGAAAATAGCACTCAGGGTGCCTTTAAAGTATTAGTCAATCCTTTTTAAGACCGAGGCCACTAGCCCCGAGCACAACGGGCAGCCCGGGGCCGGCAGCACCTTCTCCCCCGGCCTGGGGACCACCATGCCGATGCCGCCCCTCACCGCGGCTTCGGCAGGACACGGCTACAGCGTCCCCGCCTGGCCCGGGGG
>VXBJ01001593.1:90581-140497 GCA_013400055.1 Nycticryphes semicollaris | reverse complement strand
GGAGTCCCGACCCCCCGGCCCCGCCGCCCCCGGCCCCGCTCACCCTTCTTGTCCATGAGCCACATGAAGAAGAAGCAGGGCGCGAAGCCGATGGGCCCCCAGAAGACGAGCAGGGCGATGTCCCAGCCGCTGAAGCCGAAGGCCAGGCGGGCCGAGTTCTGTATAGGGCCCCAGCTGTTCCACACCAGGCCCTGCGCGAAGCCCAGCAGCGAGAAGAGCAGCAGCACCAGCCACCGCCGCCCGTAGACGCGGCCCGACAACGGCACTATTCGCCGCACCGGCACCGCCGCCGGCACCGCCGGGCCCCCCACCGGCCCACCCGGCTGCGGTGGCCGCCGCTGCTGCTGCTGCTGCTGTGGCGGCGGCAGGAGGGGCTGCCGCTCCTCCGCGCTGCTCCAGCCTAAGCCCATCTGCAGGGGCGCTGACAGGGGCCCACCAACAAGGAAGGACGCGGCTGGGGGTAGAGACACCCACACTTCAACCCCCGAAAGCGGCGGTGTTGCCCCAGCCTGGAACAGCCGCATGCGCGGTTGGGGAGGGCCGGTGGACGCCTCCTTCCTCCGCCGGCGAGGGGAGGAGGGAAGCGGCGCCGGGGAGGAGAAGTCGGGCCTACAGCCCGCGGGGAGGGAGCCGCGTCGGCGGAGAGTCGCGGGCCCGCCGCCTGCGGGGGCGGGTAGCCGCTGCCCCTGCGGGGAGAGATGGCTCTGATCCCGGGGTCGGAGTCGCCGCGGGGGGCGAGGGTCCGCTTAGGTTCACCGGAGGGGACGGGAGGGAGTTCCTGCCTCCGAACCGCTGACAGCCCCGGCCACCACCGCGGCTCCGCCCCGCACGACAGGGAGCATCGGGCCGTGCTGCCTCCTGGGCCGGGCTCCCCCTTCCGTTAGCGAGGGCGGTACCGAGGGGAGCCCGCCAGAGCCGCCCCGGAGGGTCGGCCCGAGGAGAATGGCCGGGGCGGAGAGCTGCCGTCTTCCCGCGCCGGGTAGGTGCCCCTCGCCCCACCGGGCCCGCCGCGCTGCGGCCTAGCCCGGCCCGGCGGGCAGTGAGGCCTGGGCCCGGGCCCGGGCCCGGCAGCGCAGCTCGTCTCCCTCCGGGCGGGAATGGGGCGGGGAGCGAAGTGGAGGCATGAGTGGGGCCTCCATGCTTCTCCTTCAGCTCCTCCGAAACACCGCTCCCCGGCGTGGGCCGGTCATCTCAGCGGAGCTTGGCTGGCCCTACTGCAAGCGTGGAGGGCAACACTTAACGGAGGGAAGCGCTGCAGCAGGGTTTCTCCGGGGGCCCTAGCCTTCTCAAGGGAGAATTGAATTGTTCTGTGCTGAGGTGGACAATATGGTCCGAGATAGGGGTGGGGTGGGGGAAGGTATGGTTCAGTTACAGCCTGCACTGAAATCTATTTTAAAACAATTCGGGTGAATATACCATCATGTGGGCTACCCTAAGCTCATTAGAAACTATTATCATTTAACTAGATTGAAGTATGTATAGTCATTCCATTAGGTTACCTGAGTATATATATCTGTATGTCTGCCATCTGCACTTGTCATAAAATTAATGGCTCATATGCTGCATAATGCTTCATCTTCCCTGAAAAAAAAAAAAAAAAATTAGATATTTCAGTTTCCCTCACCTAGGCATTCTGTCACAAAGTCTGGAAGTTGGCTTGATAAATGCCTGTGTGCTTAATTGGGGACATCTGAGCTGCGGGATCCAGGTGGGCTGGTTTTAGACCCAGCATCCATGGTGAAACTGTTGATGCGCTGGGCAGCAGACAACTGAACTTCGCACGTGATGCCCGTCCCATGATTTTGCAGTCAAAACCACACAATCCCATGAAATCTTTGCAAAACATACAGATACTGCATTTTGTTAAGTGCACACAGCTGTGTTTGCTAGATTGAGTTTCAGAATAGAAGTTGCAATGAAGGTGAAAAAAGGAAGTTTATACCGACTGAAATCAGCATAACTACAATCTAAAAGAAAGTGAGACTTTCTAGAAAAGTTTAGGAAATTCCCCAGGAAAAAAAAAAAAAAACACCAAAATTTGTGCACAGTTACAAAAATGGGGAGACATATGGATGGTACCAAACTAAAATTTGAGCTTGCTGCATACAACTGTAGGGACAAAAATAAAATAATATCGGACAAGGTTCAGATTTGATCGTGACCAGTGCTTTGGGGCTCCAAGTAAGATTAATTACCTGTTTTACTATGTCTTTTTTCATACATTACCAGCTCAGCATAGTTTAGCCTATGCCAAAATGTTCTTTCAGTTTACAATGGCTATGTTACTACTATAATATAATTGATTTGGTGGCTTTGTGCCAAAGACAAAGTGCTGTCATTTGCAGAAGTAAACAAAGAGAAGAAATGTTTCTCTCTCTGAGCATTTTTCGATTAACTGTAGCAATTGTGGGGGTTTCTTGGTTTTGTGACAGGAACCTGAGAGATAAGGCAAGTGGGGTGTCCTTTACCTGCAAATCTTGCCTCTTGCTACCTGCATAGTAAAATGAAAACTTGAATACAAGGAGGATAACCCATTGATAACTTTTCCAAGCTACCTCATCTCATATTGGGTTTAAAGATTTTTTTCTGCATGGGTCAGCAAGAAAGAAAAATTTCTGAGAAACAGCAACAAAAGAAAGGAGCTGTCAACATACGCTCAGAAAATCCAGGATTATTTGCTATTGACTTAATCATCATTTAAATAATTTATTTTAATTGCTTGATTTGAAATCGCTCCATCTTTTCATAGCTTCACAACCCATATGCGCATCTTTCAGTCATGGCTTGACCTTTTCTATTCCAGCTATTTAATTAACACACTGTAATATTCTGTGTGAATTATTCGTGTTTGCAGGATGTGGTACCATTTAAATTTCCTAATGTAAAGGAGCAGTGCATTGTTGATAAACTGTTGGAAACCAAATTAGCTTTATCTTGCAGCTAGCTGATTGTATTATTTCTCTCATGGGTATAATACTTCCCTAAATATGCTAATTTCACTCTTTTCTCCGTGTGGTGACATTTTTACTGTTCTCATTACTGACATTTGTAATATTTGGGGTGGGGAAATCTTTTCTTGCTTTAACCTCATTATAATGTGGCTAAAGAGATTTGAATAATATCAGATGAGGTGCACATATACTCAGGCAAATGGAAAGGTTATTTTGTCTCCTGGCCCAGAACTTTCATGCCTATAGCAGCACTTGTATGGACTTAATGGTGCCTGGAACCAAAACTGTGATGCAGAAGCCCATCCAGTTACTAATTACCCAACCATGATAGTGTATCCAATGGTAGGTGGCTCCATTTCAAACCCAAAAGCTCACAAGGTGGTTGCTTGTCCATATGCATGCCTGTCTGTCTGTGTCTGCCCTAAAACCTTCTGGAATTCATCTTAGGAGTTGGTGGCCTCAAGCTCTGATAGACTAGTGGCGATGGACAAAAATTACGTGGCTGAAGCTGTTATTGCTGCCAAATGCTCGTCCCATCCCTGAGGCAGGCCTCACTGATCTGCTTATGGGTTGGCACTGAGACTGTGCTGATTTAACCCTGGCTTACTAAGATAAATTGAAGACCTTGATAGGTTTGTTACAACCTTGAGGCATCTGTACAGTCCAATTCAGCTTAAACAGACCTATCATGTAATAGCTGAGCTGAGCAGTCCAAGAGAATATCCCCTTCAATATGTACCCCCCCAGTTCCTTGTGCATTAGAAAGTGCCATTTGCCCTCTCCAGTCAGCAGGTTTTTGACTGATCTGCTCTCCATGTGACTTGTTTCAGAGATATTTGACGAACTTTGGCATCCCCTTGTTTCTTATACCTGTCTCCCAACAACTGCTAACATCCCATGGATAATCTTGTACTTCCTTGTGTCAACTTGTATGTCACAATCTGACCAGTAGCAGTTGATTACATACCCTATGAAGGCTACAAGCATTTTGGCACAAAATGGGCAGCACCCAAAATTCAATCAAAGATTCAAAAGTGGTATTAAGCCAATACTGTATATTCCTTCCAGCATCCCAAATGAGGCCTGTTTTCCAGGGATTTCCCTGAACTTCTAGACTTCAGCTGGAGTTGTGATAATGTGGTTTCAGAGCTGCCACAAACAGCAATAGTGTGTTGGGGAGCTGTGATGATTATCTTCTTTACACCCCCTGTCTTGAACAGTGCATTGTTGATAAGGTGACGCCATAAGGTGTGAGCAAATCCCATTCTTCCCTCATCAAGTTTTGACACCTCTTCCCTTTTTGTTACTTAGGAACAGGTATCAGGATCTGCTCTGTTTTGGGCTTATTTTGGACAACTTCCAGGCTGTGTTATTCTGTACCGTTCAGTGTCTTTTCCCACCTTACTTTTTTATCTAGATAAATAGGCTTCCAGCTCTAACATCATACAATTATTTCCTTGTGCTTTATGCGGAAATGCTTTCTTTCTTCTAGTATCAATAAGAAACTAAAATACAGACACATCTTCAGCTTATGAAAGCTGGAGAGTTTTATTCTTAAATTCAAATATCAATGTTATCCTCTGTGTACTTACTTATGCCTTTTGATTGTAGGCTGCGTATATCTACATTACAAAGTCATCACTGTAGTGGAGATGATACCAAGGTTTGTGGTGAGCCGGAGTCCATTGCAAGGTCCTTTAGGGAGATGTGGGGTGTCTCCTTTTTCTTGTGGAGTGTACTATTGTGGTTGGCCAGTGAAAGACATCTCATCAGATTCCTTGTAGAACACACTGTAGGTTCTTTACTGTAGCTGTCAAAAGTAATACGCAGAAGGCATACTTGACTTGAGCTTTGAGTCCATTTAAAGCATTTTTTACTCCATTTCTGTGTGTTCTGCCATTCTTCATTAACAATGAACATATAGATGATAGCTGATCTTCTTTGAGGGGGAGGTGGAAGCTATATGGTGTCTTTCATCCAGACTCATTTTAATGGATACTTCCCTACCTCGCTTAGACAGCTCAGGGTCTTAGGTATTTTAGGGAGGTTGTATCGGAGCTCCAACCTCAGCAGACCATGATTCCTATGTTCTTTTTTTCATTTTATTCAGGGCTACCATGTGCAAGTAACTGCAAACAACATCAATAGAGTATTTTGCATCCCAAGGTTGTGTTAGGGAAATTCAAAGACTGATGGTTTCCCATCTTGAAAACCTGAGAATGATGGAAATGAACCGAGTCACACAGGGATCTTAGGCTTGAGTTGGGAATACAGAGTAAAAATCTCCACCTATCTCCTTGGGCTAGGAATGCCTCGAGTAGATGTCATTTTCTCTGATGTCAGTGAGATGAGCTAGTCATACTGCTCTGGTACTGCTCACCATCCTGTCTCTGGTGAATATGTTTCGCATTTCTGATCAGACTTTGTTATCATTCTCCTAGTGTCTTAAATCAACGAATAACTTTATTGCTCTGATATAATTAATGTTGTAGGCATTCGGGAGTTTGTAACGGTTGGCTGTCGTGCAATAGGTATGCCATGTGCTCACCAAGTGAGTCTTTTGAAGACCTTGCCTGGGTAGGTGTTTGGGAGCAGATCCATTTGAAGACATGATGCTCACATCATGTTTGTCTGGAAATATGACTCTATCATGTAATTCTGTATAGAAAGAAGAGGCTAATAGATTATTTCCATGTCTGTGCTTTTCTGAACGGGGCATATATGATTTAAGATCAAATTACTCTGTGCTTTGTGATCACAAACATAATGAGATTCTTAGGAATAGATACAGTAGCAAGAGATTTTAATTTTATTAGAGTATTTCAATAAGAGTGATGGTAAGGCTCTTTGGATGCCTTGGTATAAAAGTGCAACTTTAACCATTTGCAGTTTTATTGTTTTGCAAATGCTGAGGGGGTTATCTTAACTTTCTAAATACTGTGTACTTTTAAAGACTGGTTATAGAAGACATTATTGTTTCTAACACTGATACTGACTTAGTTAACGGTTGACATAATGACATTAATGTTTAAACAGAATCTGAAAATATTGAAACTCCTCTGCTGAAAGGACTTGTCCTGATATAGTAGTAGGTTAACAAATATGGAGTTTTGATAAATTTTGCATATCACAAGAAGCTTCCAAAATTCAAAGCAGCAGCACTGTCATGGTTTCTTCTAAAATTAAAGGTCAACTTCAGTCTCCAAAAAAACAGGTGCAGCTGATTAGAACAAGAGTTCATGTGCATCTGGGTGGAGATTTGGACCTGCAGAGTCCTTGATCTTCTCTGATATTTAGCTCTTGGTGTTTACAGATAAAGAAACTTTGCAGGCAGTTGTTATTTGAAAAAAAGAGAAAGAAAATCTCTGGAGGGAAGATGGTAAAGATATGTTGACACCACTAGCAGCAGCTTGTATTATAAAGTTGTAAAAGATAAGCTCCTGTATAACAAGGCCATGCTTTTTCAGCAAAACCAGTTTCTTTTATATTTAATATTTACATTAAGAAACAGAACTAATATTAATGAAGTGTTAAGATTGAAAATTAAACTAGAAGAGCTTGGTAGTTCACATTTTGGTGAGCTGTATTAGGTTGAATGTATCTTTAGCTCTACATTATGTCAAAGCAAGATTTTACATTCTTTATATGAACCCCAAGATTCAAAGCACACACATGTTCCATGAGAACCTTTACAAAGAGAAATGGCAGCTTGAAATAAAGGTTAAGCTCACTTCTGCTTGTTTTACCTGTGCTGCAAGAAATGGAATGATGTAAACAGATGGAATAATAGCCATGCTTTTTGTTTAATATTCCAATAGCAATGGCAATTGCTGAATGTAATACCCTGATTGTGCACATTGGTTATTGTGCACTTCCGAAACTGTTCTTGAGGTTCATGTGGTGGGTCTCTCTGGTTTCTTTCAATTCAATAATTTAAGTAATTCAAAAACACTTCTTTTATTCTTTTAAAGTATAATTTCATTGTGACAATTATGCCTGTAATTGACTCAGTCATTAATCATAATTTGTATCCTATGTAGTATAGTAGTGAACAAAGTCATGTATACTTCCATCACAACCCCTTTGTGGATCGAATTCAAAAGCCTCGGTTGTATTATTGACTATTTATGACAATCTCTGATGGGGAAAAACGTATTTTTAGAATACTGTTGACTATTATTGACTATTTACTACAATATCTTATAGGGAAATGGTGTATTTTAGAAGATTTAGATTCTTTTGTTGCTGTCATTGTAAAGTTCTTGTCAGTCAAGTTTGCAGGATAGGACAAAAATAAAGTAAAAAATGGTTACAGTTTTTGACAGCAAATTTTATACAGTGCATTCATCAGTTTGAGAAATAAACTTTACTTAAAACATGAACAAATTATTTTTTTCTTATAATATAGATGTTAGTTCCCTGATGTGCCAGTTCCCTTACTTTCAATCACAATGTTATATTAGTATTAAGTTTTGTATTAAATTTCCCATCTATTAGGAAATGTTGTGAGAAATGTGTATCAGTGCCAGCAGGGTATTGGGAAGGAATGACTTTGCTACTAAATTTCCTCAGCAGCAGGTGGGGGTAATTTACACCCAAACCAGACAGAAAGGTGGAATTGTAGCAGCCTAACTTATGGAAGCACAGTCTCTCCTGGTGGAAGGCTTTGGTCAAGACTTCAAAAGAAAGCAAAATGCCATTTATCTGACAAGTGCTGCAGTTTGATTGTGTTTCACTTTGCTTTTTGCAATTTTCAGCAGTAAGTATACCAACTTCATTCACATATGTTTAGCGCGACTTCTGTCAGTTGTACATGCCCTAATTTTCCTGGGTTTGAGGGGCTGAGAGGGAAAAGGAGGTACTGCAAGTGGCAGAAAATACAGGCAGGAGCTGTAAAGACAATAAGGAAAAGGAAAGCATTTCTTCTACTACAGGAGAGCAGAGAAACTAGGGTCATTCAACGTTTGGTTAGTTAGCTGGAAACCAACAGGACTGCTTTCTAAAAGTACACTACTGGGTGGGAAGAGAAGAGGCAACAAGCAGAAGCTGTCCAAGGGTTCAGGAAGAGCTTTCTAGGAAGAGTCCTGGGGAATTTAGTAATGAATTTAATTACTGTATACTTGAGATGATACACTGTCATTTAGAGCAGGGGCTGGGAGGTCCCTCCCAGTGCTATTTTCTCGGAACAACCTCTTACTACACCCCTAAGAAGTCCAGCAGCTATTTCCTTTTCTTCCTTGGCAGGACAGTTTGAGGTTTGAGGGCATAACCCATGCTCTTATCTTACTTAATGTTTTGAGTCACTCAGACTTACTCTAAGAAAGACTACGCAGTGCTCAGCCACAGCAGGACTGGAAACTCGGGGCAAATTCCCATTTTGGCCTCTTTCTTTTCTTCTGTTCCCCTCCCTTTGCAGCAGCAGACACAGAGGGCGTGTTGGCTTCAGGTTGCCAGAGTAAGCTTCAGGTACCAGTCTCACCAGTGCAGAGATGAGTTTGACCGGTCTGTCCTGAAAGGCTCCGTGCAACTGCTAACTATCCTTCAGTAGTCAAAATACCTACGCAAATCTAGGTTAGATCCCCCCCAGCTATGCTGTGTCTGCAGTATTGACGTACCTGGAGCCAAAAATAATAGTAACGGCAGTAACTGGTCAGGAAGTGATACAGCCTATCCTGAAAACTACTGGTTTATATTTAGATGCATTCTGTTTGCCCAGAGTAGGCCGATTACAGTGTATAACGTTGTAATCACATGCAGATTATTTAAAGTTGCTTTTTTTAATTTACAGAGTTAATGTACTGTGGAATCATTAAGTCTGACCTCCAAACCAAGCCACTTCTCTTTGGTTTGGGGAATTTCTCCATCCTCCCCCATACCTTCTCTTTTCCTACTCCTAGTTGTTGGATAGTGAAGATTTTGGAGGTTAGTTGATCTTTCTAGTGACCTGGCTGCTTTGTATTAATGTTTCAAAGTTTTTATACCTTAAAAAAAAAAAAAAAAGTAAGAGTGATGAAGCATTACAAGAAAAATTACAAGATTTGCAAGAAAAACAATTTGGTGATGCTTATAACAAATACTTTGCCAGGATTTCCTTCTACTCCCTCTTTAAGAAAATAATTTTAATACCTCTCAATTAAATCTCATATTTAAGCAGCAGGGTGTTTTAGCAGAAGCCAACTTCCACACACTAATGAACTCTACTAATTTGCTAAATTGTTTTACATGAATGACAGTACTTTTAACTTTTTAATGGCAGTACATTTAACTTCTGAACAACTTTGATCAAGTCCACTTTTCGTCAGACTTCCTGCCGTGCTAAATTCTTTGTTCCCAAACCCTTCTCAGTTATTTGGAAAAATCGTTAATCGGAAACATTAAATTATTTTCTCTCTTAGAAGTACAAAAATCTACTGGAAGGTACTTAGCCATTTCATTGCCTTTATTTTACCTGCCCTCAGTACTGAAATCTGTGTAAGTCTTCATATTTGACAAGACTTCATGCAAAGACGACTGGAGAGCTTTGGTTTTTTTCAGTGGGAGCTTCTCTGTTTCACAATGTGCTACCTTTCTAAAGAACACCTACGTTTTTTGCCAATTATATAAGCTGTCACAGTTACAAAACTTGAGCTAAAACTTGCTTTGGTTTTTCAGTTCCTGGTTGGATTCTATACATGCCTTGTGTAAAGGCAAAACATGAGACAAATTATTCCTGCTTCCTTTTGTACTGTGGAGCCACATCATTTGTTGAGCCTGATAGAAAGAACTAATTTAACAGTATTCCTTTTCTCTTTTGGATCAGAGTACAACTGAGAAAATGAAGACTCCAACAGAGCTTTTCTTTTCAAAGGGAATATGTATTTGTGTTCTCTCCTGCTACCTGATCTCCTGTAGGAATTTGATATCTAACGCCCAGGATGTGCCACGGGCATTTTGTTTCTTTGCAACATGTTTTATTTATACACCTTTTATTTAGAGACATCCGTGTCCAAATTGTTTTGCCTAGGAAATAATTACCATCAATTTCAGGTTAGGAAATACTGAGAAGCACGAGCCCAGCTTATGAGGTCTTTGTGAAGCAATGATAACAATAACTAAGGAAAAGATTATTATTATTTTAAATTACAACTTTTTCCTCAAATCTCTCTTTCAAGAAATACCTTCAGATATATCTTTTAATTACCTTTTACCATGCCTACACACAGCATTACTACCCACTTACCACAAAGAAATGAAAATACCGGATTCTCTTATATAGAATCTTCACAGAATCGTCATAGTTGGAAGGGACCTTTGAGATCATCGAGTCCAGCCATACACACAAACAAAATCCAACCAACCAACCAAACCACCACCACCAAACCCCCCCGCCCCAAAACAAATCACCCAACCCAACAGCCTTGGGAACTAGGGCATGACCTGAAGCACCACATCTACAANACCAGTTTGGTGGCTCTCCTCTGGACGCACTCCAGCACCTCCGTGTCCTTGTAGTGAGGGGCCCAGAACTGAGCACAGTATATATACTATATACACAGTATATAGTTCCATCAGAAATCTCTGTTGGTCATGAGCAGAGTTCTCCAAATTATCACAATATCTGTTGGATGTAATATATTACATTTACATTTTATGGCATGCCTTTTCTCTAACAGGCATTTAGATATGCATGACAAATATTATGGGGAAAAATTATGGTTAGCTGACTGCTGTTCTCACCAAGGAATACATAAAACCAAATCCATACACTTAAAGATTCTTTGCACAAAATACGCAAGAATCCCCATTTGTCTTTGCAAAAAGACTAATATTGATTTATCTCATTGTTTAAATTTTCTAAAACATTTCAAACCACTGCTGATTATATCGTATGTATTGTACATGAATATTTTATCTATATCAGGGAAAGATACGTACTCATTTAACAATTATTTCAATACTCTTTGAAGATAGGAATGGTTAGCATCTTACTGAGACAGACTGTCCTCTTTCATTGTTTCTAAATATGATGGGGAAATAGGTTTATAACTGAATAAAGCATGGTGACATGGAAAAACCCCATCCAGTTAATGTTCAGTAGAGGAGAGGCTATTTAGTCTAATTACGGGGGACGGGTGTTGTTTGGCATTGATGCAAACTCTCCCAGTAGCTTGAGCTCTGAGCTTCCCACTGTATATTCAACTGCAGTTAAAACCACACCTTTCAAAAGCGCAATACGCATGTGGAAATCACATTAGAAAGCCACACAGAATCAACAATTGGCTTCAGTGAGCCTTCCTGTCTCTCCCAGTAAAATTTCTGCTTTTGTAGCACATCCCAACTGTTGGCTGAAGTTGCAGGGTAAACGGGAGCTTTTGCAATAAAATTCAGCTTCACAAAATCCTCCAAAAAAGTGCCTCCAATTTCTTGCAGTTCTTCAGATTTACATCCTCTAAAATAATTAAATGCACTGCCATTAAAACACAAACAATTCAGCAGTCAAAAAGACAACCATGCAGTGATAAACTTAGCCTGGGCAGGAATAATTTCATTTTTATGAGTTGGAAAACTTGAAAGGTACGTAAGGCCAGCCAGCTCCCACATCATGAAAGCCACCTCTTTACAACATTATTAATTACAGCAGTTAAAGAGAACTTCTATAAACCTCTCTGGGAGTGTTCAGATCTGGACCGAGTCTCACCTTTAGCCTTTGAACAACATCACTGCGTAAAAACACGCTGAGCTTTAACCTCTTACTACGCGCAGCAGCCAGCTCCTGGTGACTGCACCAGCTCTTGCCCTTGTGTCTCCTTATGGTCTTTTTGCCTTCTTTGGACTCGCTCCCTCAAGGTACACAAACCTATTGCTCAGAAACCCCCAGAGCCTCCTTCCGGGGGCAGTAAAGACCATATGGTAAGACATACGGTCCCTGTGAGGCCTCCTTATGTCCTGGTTGTGCAAATTGCTGGAGCGCGAGACTGAAGGCCAAGTGTCATAGACATCTCTGTGTCACAGCAACACCATCCTGTCAAGTGTTGCTCTGCGTATGAGAGGAAACATGGAAAGCAAACCAAACCCCAAACTCCATCCTGTCATCTGCCTTAAGAAAGGGAAGCCATTAAAAAAATTTACGTTCCATGAAGATAAAATATTGGAGATCTTCTGTTTTAAAGCTTCAAGGTGGACTTTTCATGAGGAGTGGAAGGAGAGAGCAATTTGGTTTCCCTGAAAGTTGGTGGGCAAAGTGACTCCTTGACTGTAGGAGACCCCAACCCTGATACCTTCCACCAGATCTGTGTGAAGAAAGCAGTTTAGTTTAGAAAACTAGACAATACCGCTATGCTGGAGCATAAACCCTGCTGAAACAAGGGGGCCTCAAAAATGTTTCTAAAAAGATCTGGCATGTAGCATGCACAGGGCTCCTCTTATTCCTGCCATTCGCATTTCAGCATTCATATATTTATTTTAAACTGTTAGGTTTGCAACAATCCTGAAGAATCTTCCTTAATGGCCGTGTTCCCGGCTGTTTCCCCAGCTACTGCTTCTGGGCCGACCTGTGTGGGTGATGCTGGTTCTCCACTACTTGTCCCACCAACCACAAATTGGGAGGAGCAAGAAGCAAAATTATCCCTCAGCAGTAAAAGGAATTTTCTTGTCCTGTGCTTATTTAACCCTTCATGCATGCCAGGCCATAATTTGACCACTAAATAGAGCAATTGAATTGGTTTGTTTGTTTTAAATGAACTGCTAGGAGTCATGGGGAACCATACAAATTGATTTGGTGTATTAAATCTTAGACATTATATAGATACAAATTCTGGATGAGTTAACTCCAATAGAGGTTAAAATAATGAATTGATTTTTTTATGATCTGGAGTTGTAGTCCACTGCTTCAGCTCTATGGAGCTGTTATGTTCTTTTGGTTTTGTTTATTTTTTAAATCAGGTTTTCCTTCTCAATACGTCCCTAAGGAAAAGTTGTTCTGAAAATGCTGAGTTTATTCAAGGTTGCCAGCATTTCAGGTTGATGGTTTCAGTGGGGCACATAAATCTCTAAACAGCAAAGGAGTAAGTGGGTCTCTCAGGTTATTTTAGTTCCTGGATTGGCACAATTTCCTTTTTCTAAAATTTTGTAGATGACAAAGAATTTTAAAACACTTTAAAAATACCTAATGGCTTGGTTACATTGTTTTTTCTTGGTTTAAATCAAATACATAGGAACCTGGTTTACTCTCTCTGACAATGCTTTACACTTCTTGGAAAGAATCCCATGCAGAAAGACCGTTACTCATAAAATTTATGTTCTCTAAGCTCCGGACATTATTAATAAGGATTTTTTTTTTTGTTAACCTAATTCTAAACAGTTTGGCTCCAGTGATTTATTGCCTGAGCTACAAGTGGAAACTCTAAGCACATGTCTGTTTTTTAATGTGCTTTTTTTTTTTTACATTTAGTGTGGTAATACACTGCTTTAAATTTTAATTTAGTTTAGGAATATTCTTTTAGTGTAGGAATATTCTTTTGGTGTTTGCAGTAGAAATTTGACTTCAGAAAAATCTACAAATATAATTTAAAAATCAACTGTAAACAAAGGAGGTGTTAGTTCTTAATGTTTCCTATGCTGTGGGAGGTGATAGGCAACACTTCATGTATCATAAATCATCTCTCTGCACTGTTTTGGGTTTTTGTTTTTTTGGTTTTCTTTTATGTAGGTGAAGACGTCAAACCCTTTACTGCTGGGAAAGCCAAGGAAATTGTGGTGTCTCTACAGCAACCTGCAATCTTCTGTAACATGGTTGGCGACTGGCCAGCCCTACACTGGAATGTGAAATACCTTTCTGCGGTGTTGGATGGGAAGACGATCCAGTTTAGGCTGGGTCTGAAGGCTGTGGATTTAGGTGAGACTGAGGTGGACTGGTGTTACATGTCACAACTCCCTTTGCGAAGCTCCTGCAATCCTCTGTCTCTCCATTATCACTGTTCACTCTCTAGTGTGCTCGTTTTCACCACAGGCTTTGCTTTTAGGGCGTTGGGTTTGGCCAACAGTGGAACTCTCTCGTGTGTTTATTCTTAGTAGGAAGACTGGTGAGTAATACTAACATAAGAGAATCAAGCACCTACATTCTCTTTCCTTTCTCTGTAGTATGTGTGCTTGGTCCTGGTCTTTTGCATGATTCATATATTCATGTGAGCTGAGCTTCCATATCCACAGACTGGAATGCATTAAAAATTAGCCAATTAACTACTCTGTCGTGGGTTGGTGTGTTTGTTGTTTAGTCTGAATAAGGGTGATAATTTTCACCTTCCTCTCAGAGTTTTTATAAGACTCTGGTTATTTTCAATACTTTAAAGTCCTGTGATGGAAGACACTATAGAAGTAGAAAGCGTTAATAAAATCATTTGACACCAGCACAATAATTTCACCTCTACCCCTTCAAATTCTTTCAGACATCTAGGAGCACACCACGGGAGAAAGACAGTTTTTGCACTTAATTTTAAATACTACATCTCTCTCTGTAGCCACACAAAACTACCATAGTCTCTCCATGGACAGAGTTTCATAGCAGGGAGAGAAGACCCAGGAAGCATGCTCCAAGGTGTCAATCTGCTGGCCACTTTAGAGGTTATGCATTGCTTTATTCATGCCCTGTACGTCCTTTACCCTCCCAGCCACATACCAAAATATATTTTGATACTCACTTTCTCCCTTTTGCCTCAAGTATCTTGTCTACATTCAATCTTTGTTTTCCCCCTAGGCCAGACAAATCCATTTTTTTAAATAATGTTCAATGTAAGTAATGGTTTTTTAGATCCCACCCAGCTATTCTTTCTGTATTCTTCTTCGGTTGAACCATCTCTTTCTTGGAATGTAGGGTTTGCACAAAGACTACAGATGAGGGTCTGCCTGTTCCTATAGAAATTATAGGATTACATCACATTATCTTACTTAACAACCCTGTGTGAATTTTTCTTTCTTCACAGCATCATGACCATATTATTTCATGTTCAAGTTTTTGCAAGAGAAGTGATGAAACACAAAGAAGTGTTAAAGGGAAAATGCTTGGCATTTGAGGATTTCAAAGCATTTTACCAGCACAGATTAATGCCATTCTTGGGAAAACAGATGTTATTTTTCACTTCCTACAGATGGGTTAACTGAGGTGTTGAGTTAATAAATTGGTACACATCTTCACAGCAGTATCTCTATAGTTTGATGGGGGTTCAGACAGTTCTTTCACTACAAGTAAAAGGCATCCCATTGCCAATAGGGAAGAAATAGCATTTATATAACATTTTCCTTGATGCCTTGTTAATATATCTCAGTTGTAATAAGCAAGGCTTACCAGGTAAAAGGATAATTTTGGTCCTAGTCACCTTAATTAGTAGGCACTTTTTGAGAGCCAAATGGGTATTCCAACTGGGAAAGCTTCTGATGGGATTGACAGAGTGTTATGTAGCTAAATGGTGGATTGATGCTACCAGCTAAGAGTCACCATTTAACAGTAACTTGTAGTCACTAGGGATATAGACTGGATTTAAATTGGAATTTGTATCTTGAAGTTGCATCTATCTGTATTTTGCTTTTTCCTAAAGGCATCAATCCCTAGGCAGCAACTGGTTTGTCTCCAGGAATTTCCATTATATGCTAATGTGAGTTAGACATGTCTTCAAGAAGATGGGTAGAGCCTTTAGGGATTGTAACTGAATGAGACCTGTGATGCTATAAAAAATTTGCATTGTAAGGATGTATTAGTGAAACCATTAGCCAAACCTTCCCAGAGTCTGAAATGTAACACATTTTGTGTGCCACTGTCATTTGGAAGATGGTTGGTCTCACTCATGTGTGCTTAACATTGGTTTCCTGTAAGGGCCTCTCTTTCTTATTGTTGTTCACGCTAACTTTCCCTTGAAAATGGAGGCAGTGATGCGGTGAGAGAAAGCAACAGGAGAATACAACTAAAACTGTATGGATCTCTGAATATTCCTCACCTTTGCAATAGATTAGTTGCCTTAAGACTAGATGGGACTATTCCTGCCATGGAGTCAGAAACATGTACAAGAAAGAAACTGTTCTCCTGCTTGTTGGTATATTTTGGTGTCACTCTGAAATGGCTGCTTCAGAGTTTCTGAGACTGTTTAAGCCATAAGGTTAATCTGGAAGACCTCTTTGACAACTTCTCATCTTTTTTAGTTCCACATCTGCAGCCTGGGTGAAGATTCCCAAACTGAAGTTTCCTTAATGTGAGAACGCAAGAACTGCAGATGGGGCAATTTGGTGGGAATTGCTTGGATTTTATATTTGCTTTTCTTGCTAGTTTGGAACTTCCTGAGGCATATGGATATAGAAGGCACATTTGAAATATGGTAGCTAGCAGTATTGTTTGAGTGTATTATTTGTATTTACGTAAGTTTGTGTTTGATAATGTTGTCTGATTACACAAGTTAACCTACATATCCATAAGAGGGAAAAAATACAGTCAGAGGATTAAGCATTGACAGAGATAAGATACCTCCAGAGGGACTACTGGCATTTGTTACAAGAACAATGAAGGTGCTATTAATCAGGTAATCCCTATCCGTCTAATTCCAGCTGCGCTAAAGGATTTATTTTTCTGAGGTGGGATAAAAGGTGTGGAGCACCTACAGAAGTTGAGTTTCTGCCAGAGAAAATGTAGCATTATAGCTCATGTACCTGGAGCACACCAGCAATTACAGAGGAAGCAGAAAGCTTACACGTAACTGACTTCTGTGTGCAGAAGTTTCTTCTTTTGACCATTTTCTCTGGTTGGGTAGTAAAATGAATAAACAATGAGTTTACTGTGAAGAAGTTGGAGAGGACAAGAATTTGTCATGCTGGTCAGTTATGAGTCACAAGATCTCTGGAGGAAATGACTCTTAGAGATGCTGGATAGAGCTGATGCTGTCAGATGTACAATTGGATAGAAAAGGGCTGCAACATCTGCCCAAGAGATTTTACCACTGAGGACGGCAAAGGAATTCAAGCCTCTGAGGTTTAATAAAGAGAGGGGCTGCAATGGTGGCCATAGACTCAGTAGCTGAACAGGAGATTGGAAATATATTACAAATACTGAAGGCTGAATAAACATCACATAAATTTGAGATTTGAGGTGGTTATTGGAGTTTGATATGGATAGTCAGGTTTTTTGGTTTGTGAGTGTGCCTGTGCTTTTTTTTATAGCATTAAATTGTTATTCCTTGCTTGCGTTATTCATTTAAATAATTCTGTTATCCCAGCAGCTGTGAAAAAAAATATTTGGTTTTCTTTTACATTTAAAGAAACGGAGGATGTATTTCACTTACATTTTTAGTGGAACTTTAGGATGTTTTCTAAACCTGTTATTTTTTTCTACATTTCCCTTACTATACCTTGCAAATTTGGCATTTGTCAGGACCAAGTCTTAACTAAGGAGCTGTTTCACCCAAAATTGCTTCTTCCCTCTCTCCCTCCAGTTTCAACCTGTGGCATTAGGTGGGATATCAGAGGACTGTCATGCCTCCAGATACTGTGTCATCAGACAGCACTGATAGCTTACTTTAGACTTACATGGCCAAATCTACAATTTTGTTATCAATTACAAAACACCTTCAGCTTTTAGTCATTAAGCAAATTGGTTAATAATATTCTTGCTTTCAGATGCCTGTTACTTTCACCCTAGTTGCAGTCTATAAATCCATCTAAGCAATCTAGGTTGCCCAAATATACTTTTTATTACTATTTATTTTTCTATAAGCACCCACACCTTGGTACTGAACAAGTTATAAATTAAACCAAGAACCCTGCCCTGAGGAGACTGTATCCTAGAAGATAGCTTTGCTTTTCATAGTTGGGATTTTTCAAATGAAACTCAGAGCAAAATACACTGTGTGGCAGAAAGAGCATATTTCTTGCCTTTGAAACACTTGCTCCTGCGTTATCTTGGAAAATAGGCAGTGTCCTGAGCACTCTTTGTTCTCATCAAAATAACAGAGATACTGAGCCACCTTCAGTAGTGCTTGAATCTTTTATCTATTTTTTCCATCAGACCATTTTTTAGTTAAATGATGTGCCTTGCATTAATGACTGGGTGTCAGGAGGGAGCATTGGGGTACAGCATAGGCAGGGAATCACGTATAGGGGGTTTTGGTTTTTGCAGGTGATTTATGTCTTATATGCAGTTCTTAGATAGAGAGCCCTTCTACTGCACAAACCCAGGCTATAGATTGCTGAATAGTGGGGCTTATCGGACATTTTTAGTTAATGAATTTGATAGTGAGGGTAAGGAAAACCACTACCTAGGCTACTACAATGCAAACCGGCAAAACTATAATGATAAAGGTTTGTAAAAGCTGTTCTCCTGCCTAAAGGGAATAAGAACAAATGTATGAGACTCTATGGGAATGGCTGCGATAACAAAATGAGAGCAGGAAAGAACGAAGAGCTGCTGCTGCACAACAGTGAAAGGGTCCCATTTCTGAGAAGCTCTATGCGAGTTACACAAGGTTAAATTGCAGCTCTGTCATTGTCATTCATGCAGGCTGCAGTGGTTTTTCCCAGTAGTAGTTATAGTAAAGTGAGTGATTTTTTAATTTTTTTTTTTTAACATTGGATAAGTCTCTTTGAAGCTGGCACAATTAGCAGCTGTGGGAAATGTAGATTTCTGATTAACCAGAAGTAAAGTATGCTGTGATGTGGGTTATCTTGTAGGCTTTCCAAGTGACCTGACCTTGAGCTGAAAGGCTGCATCAGTCAGCCTGACCAAAGCATGACAGGAGTAAACACTGCTGGTAAATACTTTTATGTCTGCCAAGGAACACTGCAATATGCTTTTGTCAGTCCCAAATGAAAAATAAGGGCACACAGCATTTTAGATGGATCATTGGCACCGTGTGTAGCTCCATAATTTGCTTCTTACGCATTACTGTGCTGATTTGGTTATTGCTTTAGGTGGGAAAGGGAAAGATGAACACTTCCATCTACATAAATCCATGGAGACAAAACAAAGGGTACAGAAATACTTGTGTGCACGTCTGCAGCTCACATGTAAGAAGGGAGATGAAGTGAAGGACAGGCTCTCAGTTGTTTAGGGGACTTGGGGGTATTATTGAGTTACTGTGCCTAAGGGTGCCTTGCACATGAACAACAGTAACTACAGGTGTGCTTTTACCTCACAGCAAGTTCAAAGTAACAGCCATTCACTTAAACCTTAATGAAAATGCAATAGTCTCAGACTTAAATTGTGAGCTGGGTGAATATCGACCAGAGTCAAGCCATCCAGTCTCACTTCGTATTTCATGTTGCGTTTAACCAGGACTGAGAGAGAAACTATGTATTATTTTTACTGTTTCTGTGCTTATGTAATATTTGGCTTTTCTTTTGTTGCTCTAGTTCCCCAGTTTGAAACCAGGTGTAACTATGTAGAGGCTACACTTGAAGAGTTCTTGGCTTGGAGTTGTGGGGAGCCTTCTTGCCTCTCTGGACCATTCAGTTGTTACGAGTACTCCAAATATTGGGCTTATGCTGACTACAAATACATTGCCAGGATATTTGAAGACAAGCCAGAAATTTTCCAGGTAAAGCAATAATATTATCTCATTCTAGTTTAATCATTGCAAATTATCTAATGTAACTTCGGCAGCCCCTATGGTATATCCTCTCTGCTTCTTTGGCCGTTTTTGAAAAAATTTTGAAATAAAAGCTCTTGGCTTTCAGGCTAATGCAGAACTAGTACCAAGTGGCAACCATCTAAAATTTTGGGTCTGCATATGTACTTAAAAGCAACACACAAGTGACGAAAATGACTACTAGATTGGCAACACTCCCCTTCCCATTTAGCCCAGCATCATTCTGTGACTGGGCAGGCTCGGGGAGCACCCAGTCCTGTTTGTGACCTGTGCAGCTGAGCACAGTCCCTGCACCTCTGCTGAGGGTATGGAAATCAGGTGGGAATAGGGTCTGGAGATGACAAGCAGCCAGCAGGCCTGGCCTGTTGGAAACTCCAGACCCTGCTGCTGCCCCAGATCCCGAATGGTACCCAAATTAACAGCTCCATTCAGGAGAGAGAATTTGATGACTTGGATTCACTTAGAGCAACATGGCTGTAATATGACTTCGCTTCATGTTTTACCTCGTGGCTCATTTTCTTCAGTAGCACAGTTCCTTCCCTTCATACATTCAGGTTAACTGTTTGCAAGGTGGAGAGATTCTGAAGGCAGGAAAATATATGAAGTAACCTGTCCATGCAAGTACATAATCTATAGTAATTTCCAAGTGCAAGTATTAGACATGTAGTGGGGAGGTTTTCTTTTCTTTTCTTTTCTTTTCTTTTCTTTTCTTTTCTTTTCTTTTCTTTTCTTTTCTTTTCTTTTCTTTTCTTTTCTTTTCTTTTCTTTTCTTTTCCTTTCCTTTCTTTTCTTTTCCTTTCTTTTCTTTTCTTTTCTTTTCCTTTCCTTTCCTTTCCTTTCCTTTCTTTTCCTTTCTTTTCCTATGTCTATCTGCTATTTCAATGTGTTGGTTCATCTACATTCTTGCTATTTCTTGCAAATTGTAAGAAAGCAAAATTAAGGATAGCTCTACAAAAGAAGTATTTTTTCAAAAGATATAAAAAAAGGATAGTAAATGAAGCCTTATTCATTTCTACACTTTCAAATGCGAAGGTGGATTCATAATTCCCTGCAAACACTGTATCACCAGGATGGCAGGGCATATGAACTGATAAGCCCTTTTAAATTGTTACCTCAGAAATTGTTTCCTGTGTTCCTTATATGTATTTTATTCTTTTATAACAGCAAAATTGGTAGTTTTGAATGCTCAGTCTTTTTTTCAGACTGTCTCCTTTGCCGTTGCTAATGGGAAGGTAAGATTTTGGCATGGAGAGCATCTTACCTTTCTCCTTTCCTTGGCATGTTGAAACACAGCCAGGGTCACATAACTTGAGCTGCACAACTGATACTGGGTTTGGTTGTTTGAACAGAGTTGGGAGCTCCAGGGGCATTTCAGGCTTCCCCATATTTTTACTTGACTTCTTCTGTCTGTGGTGCTGCCTCGGTCTTCTTTCTTTCTGCCTCAACAGACAGCATTTTCCTGTCTTCTATGGCACAAGATAATAGCAGCTTAGAAGACCTGAATAGCCTGTGGCTTTGTTTGGTCAATGGAAATGCACTTGAAGGAAACAACTGTTTTCCTACCTCCTTCTCCCCCTTGCCCCCATTCAAGAAGAAAATTGAGGCTCCGGGAATTGCGTTTGTGGGCAGGTGTCACGCCACAACCTCATCACCTGACCTGTAACAAGCAACAGATTGTACTGCAATTTTAGAATAGACACACGTAATGGTTATGCCGGGGATTTTTTTTAAAAGCAGAATCTGGGAAGGAAAAAAATTGATGGTGTTATGCAAGCAAATATGGTGTATGTCATCTGCCAGTTTCACAGGCATGGGATTGAAATGCATCCAGACTCACATGGCTTTTGAAACACTGCTACACAATTTATGTCAGCCAAAAGAGTTCTTTATAGGAATTATCTTCCATTCCTGTGTGAATTTAATGATAACCCTGTTTCTTCTTTTTAGATTTTATTTAGATTTACGTAAGGTGACTTGAAGGGGAAAAGAAGGCCAACTGCAGCGTTATTTATAGTGATTAATAGGGCCATTTAGAAGTTGTTTGAAATTTAGATTGCACTGTTTATCATTTACAGTTGTGTGGGCTAAGGTAATGATTCCATTATTCTAATCTATGAGCAGTATCTAGCATCTTACATTTTTTGTTCAGTTGATATTTCATTACAGAATTTGAGATATAAATCAGAAGCAAGATATATGCGTGAAGTTTAAATAGAAATGAGACCTTTTAAAGTGACATACGGGTACAGATTAACTTCATTATAAGAAGCAAATGAAATAAATATAATTCACAAGTAATGTGCCATCTGTTATGGTTGGAACACCTTTTACTGCATTTCCTCTTGCTATGGCTTTTTATTGTAGAAAAGGAACCCACTGTGACAAGATTTCAGTAATCTTACTGGTTCCTTTTCAGTTCATTGGTTAAAAACTATTTTACCCATAATCGCTTCAACTATTTACTACAGCTGCAGCATTTTCAAAAAGTTCTTTTAAATCTAATATTGATTATGTGTGCTTTCTTTCCACTTAAGTTGTAACAAAATACAAAAACTATTTAGCTGTGAGATTAAAGTGTAGAGATGGTGTTACGTTTAACTTTATCACTGAGATAGTTGTATTGGATTTTAAATTTTATGGCTGCTGAAATCTATAGGAGCAACTTTCTCTTTTTGATTTTTTTTTTGCTGCCTTTGACAAATGTTTATATTAAACTTCTGCACTTTTTTTCAAATGTTATCTTTAAAATCAATAACGCTGCAATTCAAAATCTTCAGCAACACCTAATTTTTGGGAAGGCTATCACTCATTTTGAGGGCTTCCTGATTCGGAGTCATGGTGAAGTCATCCTTATAATAATGTCTAGCTGTAGTTTTCCTTATCCATAGATCTTTAAAGGGGATAGTTATCCACCTGTCTATGAGCAGTTAGCTTACATGCTTAAATTGGGAGGCTAGACTCCTATTTGCTCCTTATAGACAGTGGAAAGAGAGAGGCTTCTCCCAGGGGTGATTGAGAGTGCTCTGACAAGAGCAGGAGCCAAGCTTAAATTAGGTTCCTAAAGGCAGGTGATGTGAATGACCCAAAGTGCTGTACTGAAACGGAACAAATACTGTTATCTTCCTTTCCAAGATGGGAAAAATGAAGCTCAGCAGTGAAGTGATTTGCCGGAGACCATCATGAAGCCAGGAATTGAATCTCTGCTTCCTAAGGCTCAGTCTGGGGCTCCAGCCAAAAGGCACCAGTATCTCTGGCCAGTATACTTCAAATGCTTTCCAATAAACAAATGATCAGGCCCTGCAGGTGGCAGGGTCAGCTATAGAAAAATGGGAAAGCTTTATCCAAGCTCCACTGAGCCATCCGGCAAAACCCTTGAACTATCTGAAAAATAACTCACTATCCCTCGTTGCAGCGGTTGTCCCCAAAGGACTTGTGGAAGGATCAATAGACAAGGAAGCTCCAGGATCACGTTCATAACAGATGCGTGTCTGGTCTGCCCTTTCTCAGCATAAAATTGAGTTGGTTTAAGTTCACTGTCTCTGCAGTTGCAAAGGCAGGAGAAGAAAGTGTCCATTAAATAATAAGGAACTTAGAAAACACAGCATACCATGGGGGTAAAATTATACCAAAGGGGTAAAGTCTGTATTTCCAGAATATATGGAGAACTCTGAGACAGGAGGAAAGAGACAGCAAACATGCTGCATGGATTATCAAATTGGTTTGAAAGAGAATAGGGTTTTTTCCTTCCTTGCTGTCTTCTTTTTATAAATGCCATATATCAGAATTTTTCCAAAAGCAACCCTGTGCTGGGGTGGATGGTTAAGAGAAAAGGGGAAAAGGGAGCATTTTAAAAGAAGGCAAAGAAACCACACGTGGCTAGAAGACTAGAGACTCAGAGAACTGCGAGTAGGATGTGAATAAGTTCAACAGCTTACTTAAATAACCCTTGCATTGCTGTAGGATGTAAGGTGGTCTGACTTTGGTTTTCCTGGAAGAAGTGGTAAAGAGAGCACACTGTGGATTGGTTCTGAAGGAGCAAACACCCCCTGCCATGTGGACTCCTACGGCTGCAACCTGGTGTTGCAAGTCCAAGGAAGGTAACAAATGCATATACATATGACAAATACAGGGGAAAGTTCTACTGTGCTGTAAAGTTAGTTTTGGACTCTCAAGTATCAATTCTAGGTCCAGATTATCTTAGTTTTCTGAGCTTTCAATGACTGAAGAGCATCGGAACTGTTCTGCAGGAAATGACAGAAATTCAGGGAGGCTGGAGTTCGACTGGGTCATGGAGATAACACAATTTTGTTTTCTTCTGTTTGAGGAAGACCTTTTCTGATCTGTGTGTTATGTGGTCTAATAATAAAGATTTTAATGTTACTAGCAGTTATGAATTCAGGAATTTGGATTTAGGAGATAAAGAGTTAAAAATAAAAAGCCCAGAAACAAACCAGAAATAAACTCCTTTAGACTTTTACAATATTCTCTGTGCAAGAGCCTCTAATAGCCTGCTAGAATGAATTTAAAAGGGAAACATCAGGATGGGAGCAGCCAGCTGTGAGCAAAGTTGAAAGGGACACTTGAGGGTCCAAACTAATTTTGGAGCATGTGGCTTTGTTGCTGTATCTTTCTGCCTGTTTGCATGCTGTCTTGTCTTTTTTTTTTTCCTCCTTTCCTTATATATTGGCCTCAGGGTTTTTTGTTTTCGATTATTGCTAAAGTAATACTAGAGTAACAAAACAAGTTACATGTAGTTTTAAGGCTTGATAGTATAGAGTGGTAGGAATAATTTGCCAGTGGGATTTTAATGTGATTAATTACTCTGACTTTTTATACAACAGTAAAATCATGGTGGTCTTGTGATTAGAAATCAGGCATACTGGCTTCTATGCTGGGCAGTGCCACAGGTTGACTGGCTTTAAGGCCTGAGTTGAATGAGCTTGTCATCATCTTACCTGTAAGAAGGGTAACTCTGTTGAGCTCTCAGTTTTTCATTCATGATTATAAGCACCTTTGAGATCCTTGGGGGAAAGTGCAGCAGAAACACTCTGGAAGCTCCCTCCCCAGCTCTACGCTTTGCTGCAGCCGGTCCTGTAGACTTCAGATCGCATCAGTAAGCATTATACATTGAAGTCCAGACACCTAAGTGTATTTAGGAGCCAGACATCCCACTGAAAACCGTGAGACTTAAATGCCTGAATATCTTCTAAGGATCCATCTAAATGCTGGCAGACCTGATACCTGCCCTGCCTCTTTGATCTCTACCTTCAGGTGTTGAACTCGAGCCAGAGTTCCAGCATCATGTAGCAATTTTGCCTGCCTTCCCAAGGTAATCCCTCCCCCTCTGGTAGAACAAAATTTTTGTTCCTCACAGGGAAAGAAGCCTTTGCATGGCCTGGAAAAACAAATTTGTTTTCAGAGCAAAGCCTATAAATAAACTGCAACCTTCCACAAGCTTGTGAATCCTGTACTTCTTCAGAGCAGAAAGATTCCCTTTTGAGACTCACAAACAAGACAGGCTTTGTAACAGAATATAAGCTTATGCTAAACTTAAATAGATTTGCCTTTGCAGGAAAGCCAGGGATGACTCCTTAGCCCTTTATTGCTATCTTGAATTTCCTCCTTGCATCCCTCAGGCTTCTTAATTTTTTGCTTGGTGATGCTGTTTTGTCATTAGCCTGCAGGATTAACCCATGAGCCTCCCCAAACTGCTTATTCTTTTCCCCTTCAGACGGTCTAGCTGGGAGGGCAAAATAAAGTTGCAACAGGGCCTGGGTTTCAGGAGAACTATTTTATGTGCTTGCACCCAGCAGTAGCTTTGGTAATTACCAAGAAATGTCAGCAGCCTGTGGCACTTCCATCTGTGCCGATCTCTGCAGTTCTGGCTATTCTGCTATTCCTGTCTCTTCTGTTTTTGTGCCATTTGGCTGCTTTTCTCCCATTTTCAGATCTGTGACTTAGAACTGACAACCAGAAGCAGTAGGCAAAAAAGCAAGAAGCGGGTACCAAGGAAAGGGACAAAAAGATCTCACTAGAGTCTGAAACAAAGAGGAGGGCTGTGCAAATTGTCCAACTGTGCTGTGAAGTACTGCCTTTATTTTTCCATTGCTTAGTGCCTGGGTCACTGTAGTAATGATTGTCTGGCACCTTTTAATGTAATAAATTCTCCCTTTGTGTATTCATTTCTGGTTATTTCCATCACCTAAAGTACCCGCCATATAAAAATCTTATTTTTAAATAACATATGTACCTGCTAAGATATTTAATTTATAGTACCCATAAAACTGGCACCGCCAGTTCTGGCATGTTCTTTTTTCTGACTTTGATCTAGTCTATGTAAGTGAAATAAAGACATTAGCTCCTGAGGACAAGGTGCGTGTCTCAGTGCTGCACTGTGGAGTGTTGACCCACTTCTTTGGGCTCATAAAAGAGCAACCTGGAACACAGGTCACCTCATGAGCAGAACAACCCTGTCCTCCTCCATCTGAGCATTTGAGCCAGCACTGTGCCCTTGTGGCCAAGAAGGCCAATGGCATCCTGAGGTGTATTAGAAGAGGGGTGGTTAGTAGGTCGAGAAGTTCTCCTCCCCCTCTGCTCTGCCCTGGTGAGACCTCATCTGGAATATTGTGCCCAGTTCTGGGCCCCTCAGTTCAAGAAGGACAGGGAACTGCTGGAGAAAGTCCAGGGCAGGGCTACAAAGATGATTAAGGGAGTGGAGCATCTCCCATATGAGGAAAGACTGAGGGAGCTGGGTCTCTTCAGCTTGGAGAAGAGAAGACTGAGGGGTGGCCTCATTAATGTTTACAAATATGTAAAGGGTGAGTGTCAGGAGGATGGAGCCAGGCTCTTCTCAGTGACGGCCAATGATAGGACAAGGGGCAGTGGGTGCAAGCTGGAACATAAGAGGTTCCACTTAAATATGAGGAAAAACTTCTTCACGGTGAGGGTGATGGAACACTGGAAGGGGCTGCCCAGAGAGGTTGTGGAGTCTCCTTCTCTGGAGATACTCAAAACTCACCTGGATGCGTTCCTGTGTGACGTGATCTAGGTGTTCCTGCTCCGGCAGGGAGATTGGACTAGATGATCTTTCAGGGTCCCTTCCAATCCCTGATATTCTGTGATTTAGTCACAGCAGTGAGTTCTTAAACCCAGGGGCCCACACAAGCCACATTTTCATCATATGGTGCTGATGTACCAAAACTACAAAAAGTACAGATGTTTCAGAATGTTTGCATCTATGGAAGTCCCTCGTTACTTATGTCACTGCCCTATCTGTGATGTGAGCATCAATGTGGATTTTACTAAGAATGAGAGGTTTGTGACTAACAGCCAAGTAAGTACTGTAGGTGCTGATAGGAAACAGAAGATCACATCCTTACCCTTTTACTGTTACCATTCTAAACACACAATCCCTCCTTTTAAAATAAACATGAGTATAGCAGCTATTCATTCAGTGAATGAAAGTACGTTGTCTCTAACAAAACTGTTTCCCCTGGTTTATAGAGCAATTTTTAACGTTCTGAGCATCTGTAAATGCTGCGTGTTGCTCTGTAAAAGGGAGGAAGGACGAACCAGATGGGAGAGCTTTTTTTTTCTTTAATTTTATTTGATCTGCCTTTTAAAAATAATTGGTGAGAAGCCGTAAAACTTTTCAGTTAAAAAATTAAAAAGTGGAATATTTTAAAAACACTTTTAGGAGACAGCCTGTAAGCACTGCCTGTGTTCTCACTGCGTAGGAGATTCACACAGCGAGGCAGATTTATGTTTTATTGAAAACCTTGCTACTGCCTTTAGTTCTTTTCTGTAACTGACATGCACTGAATACATTTTTATCTTCTCTCTATTTTCAGGAAGAAATGGCACCTCTTCCCACCTGGTGACACCAGTTTCCTTTATCCCACCAGGATCCCTTATGAGGAATCCAGCATATTCAGCAAAGTCAATGTTACCAACCCTGATCTGAAACGCTTTCCTGAGTTTAGGAACACAACAGCCCATGTGGTTACACTCAGTCCGGGACAGGTACCCTTCTGCCTCTGTTTGAAGATTCTAGGAAATTATTTAACTGGCTAATTAGGAAATCTTAACAAACTGTGGTACTTCACTCCCCTTACACTCTGCACTCAGGCCTAAAATATTTCTCTCAGCATGGGAACTTTCTTTGCTCACAGGTACTTTCCTAGCCCTTTCTGTACAAAAGCTGCAAACATTTGGAGAGTTAGTTCAATCGGCTGTTCTTGCAATTCCATCACAGTTCTTGCAATCACCTCCAATTTGTCTGCTTTAACACTTTCTTGAACAGTACTCCAACCTGTCGGCTCTGAAACCAGTTTGTTCCATAAAACGTATTTGATTAATGAGCATGTAGAGCCAGCAAAGGAATTCATGTTTTCATACACATGGGAACACTGGCCCAACTTGTTGCTTTAATAGCAGAGTACTGTAATGATGATACTTGCATTTAGAGCGTGCACTATCCAGTGGCTTCGTGGTGCTTTACAAGGATGTGAGGATATTATTAACCCTCTTTTACTGAGAAAGTTCAGTTATAAGTGCCCACCTTGCACACAGACAGCCTGCAGCAGTATGGGAATAAGGCTCAGGACTCTTAATTTCTAGTCTCCTGCCATAAATAGCATCTTTCTTTATTTAATCAGCATAGTCTGTATTTGGAGTCTGAATTACCCTTTTTCATTTGCTCAGCAGTGCGTGTCCCCGTAAAGCACTTCTGCGCATCTCAAACTGTCAGGCCTTTCCAAAGGAGTTTTGCAGTGTTCATTGCTCTGACTGCGTAAGACAGTGTAGTTGCCACTTCTATAGCCTTTTCACCATTGTCCTGCCAGACGTGGTCACCTCTTTTGACCTGCCAGCTCAGCGACTCCTACAAGAGCTCCCTTGTCTCTAGCTGGCAAACCCAGCTGCCTTCAACGATTTAAAAAACGGATTTTTGTTAATCTAGGTAATTTTGAGGAGGCAGAGTAAGGAGTGCTTCTGTGAACTGGTGAGATGGCAGACTGGAGCAGGGTAGTAGTTTCCAACAAGGGGATGATGTCTGTCAGCTGGGAAGAGTATGCTCTTCTGCTGGTACAGCTACACATGGGGAATGTCTGTGATCAGCCTTCACTGTTTGCAGTACATTAGCTGCTAGCCGTACTCCTAAAGCAGATTATTAATTTCACACTCTGTACTTTGTAAGGTGCAGTATTCAATAATTTAAAGGACAAAGAACAAATTTTACTATTGATAAAAATGCCACACTCATTCAGCATTTCATTATCTATGGTCCCCAACACTATTTCAATTTATAATCTCCTTTGGAATGATCAAATATGGTAGTGAACCTTTAATATGATCTTAATTTTAATTAGGCTTAAAGCAATTGCAAATTAATCTTGCTAGGAATAAAGATCTCTAGTCAGCTCTAATACAAGTTGTCTGCATCGCCATGAAGGAGATATTTGGATTTCTGGGGAGCAAGTAACATAGAAGCAATGACAATTGCCTTCATCCATTTTATCAGTGCCTTTTGGGTGGTGCTTTCCAACCACTCTTCCAGAAGCTTGTGTGGCAGGTGGTTGGGGACTGGTGCCTTTTGATGGAAAGGAACAACCTAGAAGAACTCCTTTGTTAACATGCCAGAGGATCCCTAAGTCTTGATACGTGCTTAGCAGTGGTTTTTATGTAGAACTAATACAATTACTGCAGAATTTGCAGCCAGCTTTTTTTTTCTTGGTGACAATACACAGCATCTCCACTCCTTCCCAGAGGGTATGCAGAACATTTTGGATTAGATACTGTAACAATAAAGGGCTGAAAAATAAAGACAAAGGTGGTCTTAGGTATTCAGGAGAGCAACTGCATGTAGGGTGAGTGCAGCTTTGAATATCAAAAACTAATGTCTAATGCCACCTTCTGGTCGCTGTTTGCTACAGGTCATTTTTTCTGCACCCCTTTAAGGCTTTCAAGCAGAATTCCTTCTTACAACATTGTACCAATGCACAATGTGTACGTCGATTGCATCCTTTTGTGCCCGTTCACTGTATTGTCCAGAAGTAAATCTCTGTTATGAATTCAGGTAGTTGGCTGATACTGCAGGCTTTATAAGGTTTCATCCTCTACTTGACCAGTGGCTGTAAGCTGAATTTCCACAGAAGTCTTAATACAGCTTCTGGTTAGACATTAGTAATCTATTCTTGATACAAATTATAATAAGAAATTAGATATATAACTTATTTAAATAAGAAGCTGAGTGGTTTGGGGGTTTGCAGCTGTACATTGCTATACCCATAAAGTTACAAGCTCAAGTTGTATCACACAAACACAGGGACTTCTTATAAATATTAGGTCCCAGTCACCTATGTCATGGCTGCAAGGCTGACTGGTAAGTATGAAGTAGGATTTGTGCTTGCTGAACTAGTGAGTTTTCACCCAAAGCATTAGTATTTTGTTTTATTTGTTCATAAATTCTGCAATGTTTCTAGTAATACCTTGATTATTTTAACAAATACACAAATACTGCTTAAAAGATTGCAAATGGGGCAAAACATGTCTGTTTTGGTATTTTCCACTCCACTCTCTGGGACAAGTGTTGAGAGAGTGAGGGTAAGATCTGCTACCTTCAACTTAAACCCCATCCAGGACAGATCTGTGGGAAGAACCTGGCACTTCTGCAAGCCAGTTCATCCTCCCTGTCTCACACAATTACAGTCCTGCAGGAATATTCATCCCCATCATGTCCTTCAGCACAGGCTATAAATGGAGCCTGCGCATACAGATGCTTAACTATTTTTGATGATTAAAAGTAGGAGAGAGAAATCCCACCTGAAAAAGGCTACAAAAAACTGAGATGCTATAGAAATACAAAATCATTCATCGTTATCTCCTCATTCTGCCCCACTTCTCACCAGCTTCTTGCTTCCTTCCTGCTCACCAATGTAATTGTTCTTAATCTGTCTTCCTCTTAATCCATAGCCATATGACTAGGACAATGGTAAAAAGACTGGAAAGCACGTCTCAGCTTGTCTGGAGGTAGACACATGAGGCTCCACACATCCATCCTCCGAAGAGAGGGCAAGCACTTTGTGTTCTGGGCTCCCACCAGCCATGCCATTATCTCTCACACCACCCTGGGCAGCAGGGGCAGTGGACGCCAAGACCAGTGCTGTTACAGGCAGCCCACAGTGACTCTTGCTTCCTGGACCTATGTCCCAGGTGCAGCCTGGAGCCAGAGGGGCTGCAGGGCAGCTCTAGGCAGCAGAGATGTGAGGAGAGGCCTTGCTGTCCTAGTCTCAGACGCATGTTGAATCTGAGAAGGATGCTCCCTTCTAGGCTTGAAAAACATTGTCACAGTATGAGAAGAGTGATTTAAAAATGATCAACATTACTGCTTACTGTCTCTCACCACTGTCTGCTGCTCAGAAGCTCTCCTCCCCTGCTTTTCTTGCCTGCCTGCTGAAAGTCTAAAGAAACACATCTCAAACTCCGTCTGTGTCCACAAGTAGAGTTATCACTAAGTCCCTGTGTATAGCTGCAAGGTTTTCTCTTTCTGTTCTGCTGCAGTATCTAACACACCATGGGATCCTGCTGGGCAACCACAAGAGCACAGACAGGTCTCAGACTTCTAACCCAACCCCGAGCAAGCAGAAACCGTCACAAAGTCAGGAAGGGATTTCCCTATCTGCCACCTTCAATGAACAGGGTTGAGAACTTCACATTGGGCTTAAAGTGAGAAAGAGCAGAATGACAGTGTCAAACAGTGCTGTAGCAAGTCAGGAAATGCAGTAATTCAAACTTTTTTTTAAAGGCAATGAAAAGTTCCAGCTCAAAGTATATAAAATCCTTTTTTAAAGGGGTTGCGGTGAAAAAAACTGCTTTTGTTGGAGAAGAGTTTAAGTGATTTTAGTAAAGAAGAATTCAGAGTTGTCTGCATTATGCATAGTAGATGGATGATAATTCTGTTTTGGGGAAGGGAGAAAGAATTTTCATGTGGTAGACCACAGAGCTGGGCCCAAGTCACCACACAGAGAAGGCAAACAGCCCAGCTCAACTTCTAGTCACCACAACTATCATCTCCATCACAGAAGAGGCAGAAAATTCCAGGAGCTGAACTTACACTAGAATTGGTATGAATGAAAGCACCACTCAGCCTGCAGGACACATGGAAAACCTGAGGAGTGCCCAAAAAGTTAAGCAAACCAAAGGTGAAAGACACCAGTTCCTAACTCTACTTTTCCACCTCTTCCCTGAGCTTCCCTCAGTCCCTTGCCTGGGTCCCTAGGGACACAGCACAGTGACAGCCCCATTCCCTTCCCGTTCACAGAGCTTCTCCCCAGGCTGTGTCTGCTGTCAGTTCCCTTGGGGACTCTCTTCCAGTGGGTGGGAAGACACCAGCTTGGGAGGGAAGCAGAGTAAAAAGCACTTTCCTTCCACCAGAGCAGCCAGGCACCACTGGGACAGGGCATAGGCTGGGGTGGCAGCACTCTCACATGGTGCTCCCCCAGAGTTGGCTGTGCATTTATTTATTTGCTTTTATTTTTCATTGCCAGGGTTGCAAGCAGCTTTGGGGTTTGCTTGGCTCTCCCCACAGCCCCCTGTCTTTTTCTTCCCATCACATGCATTTTTGGTGCTTCCTTTTCTTGCGCATTTACCCAGGTATCTTTTTCTAACGAGCAGGAAATTCTTGGTATAATATTTCACTTCAGGGTATGCTCTCTTTTTGAAGCAATTCCACCTTTGCCCTACCTTTGCACTGTATCAAGTTAATCATGTCCATTGAGAATTTAAACCTGTTCTGTTCTCTGTGCTGTACAAGTCTTCAGCGTTGCTCCACTTGCTCTCCCAACTGTTCTCTTGGTTTCTTTCCTCCTGTTACAGACCAGAATTTCATTTTATCTTTTCTGGGGTTTCTGTCCTGCTTTGACTTCATCTGCTATATTTGCCTATCACTAGCCTAAATATTAAAATTATTTGATTGGTTGCTGTTTAGAGCAGTATCTTCCCAGCCCACAAAGCTAGATATATTCTGTATAAAGCAGGGTAATGCAAAATTATCTCTTAGCTTGGAATAGTTCTGTCTTCCTTTTCCAGTTTACATTTTCCCTGTAAAACGTTTGCTGCATTTGTGTGCATGTGTTATTTCTCTGTGGTTTACATTCACATTTCCTACTGAAATATATTTTTAAATGTAGCTAAATCTGTGTTCCGTATTCATAAACATATGGTAGCCTGCTTTATTTTATTGTGGAATTGATAGTTGGGGGGGTGGGGGTGGGTGGATTTTTGTTTTGGTTTTGTTGTGGTTTGGGGTTTTTTGTGCTTCTAGTTTGCAAACCTAGAAGAATCCTAGTTTGTAAAGGCAGAAGAACCCTACTCTTTGCTGGATTATTTTTGGGGTCCTCTGTTAGTTCTGTTGCTCCCTTGACAGCTGTATTTTTTGTGTTTGATTACTTTTTTTCACATTTCTTCATAAAAGTCTAGTCCTTGCTTTTTGATAATTTCGATGTTCTTCCTGCCATAAATCCTTATTTTAACAAGCATAAGCTTGCCCAAAAATAAAGAGGGGGAGCAAGTATCTTTTTGGTACCTGTTTTTCCTCTGAGTCAGAGCTCTGCCACTCCTCTATAAATTGCATCAGCAAACAGTGCCAGCTGTGGAAATACACAACTTTGCAGTTATTAGCCTTACCCTGCTGGCAAGTACAATCTGATTTGTCTCTCCAAAGACCAAGTTCATCCTCTTTGGTTTGAAAAGACTGCATGCGTTGGGGGGATTTGTATTTTCCTCCTTGCTATGCTTCCTCTTTCCACAAAGCGATTCTCTCGTCACTTCGCACCTGAATTACATTGAGCCATTTTCCATTCCTAGTTTCCATCTTTGTTTTCCCAGGTGGGTATGNCTGGGCACCTCAACACAAGAGAGACATCAAGGTGCTGGAGAGAGTGCAGAGGAGGGCAGAGAAGCTGGTGAAGGGCCTGGAGAATAAATCTTATGAAGAGCGATTGAATGAGCTCAGATGTTTAGTTTGAGGAAGAGGAGGCTGAGGGGAGACCTCGTCGCTCTCTACAGCTACTTGAAAAGCCATTGTAGAGAGGTTGGTGCTGGTCTCTTCTCACAGGTGATTAGCAATAGAACGAGAGGGAATGGCTTCAAGCTGCAAGGTTTAGGCTGAACATTAGGAAAGAATTTTTCATAGAAAGAGTGGTCAGACACTGGAATAGGCTGCTCAGGGAGGTGGTTGTGTCCCCATCCCTGAATGTGTTGAAGAGTCATTTAGATGTGGGGGGAAATGGTGTAGGAGAGAACTTTGTAGAGTAAGGTTGGTGGTTGGATTTGATGATCCCAAGGGTCTCTTCCAAACTGAATGATTCTATGATTCTTTGCGAAGCACTTGCACACTTCTCTGAATTTGCTTCTTGCTTTTGCTCCCTTGCTACATGCTCCCTTCTGCACCATACCCCAAATCCCAAATGTCTTCATCCCCTTCTCCAAGCTCACTCTTGCTACGCAAGTCTCACAGTAAAGACCCCGTTATTGGAAACATCTACTTACTCCAAAAAACACGCCGCCTTCTGCTGTACACCAAAATTTTCCACGCTTCATCATTATACCCTCTCATTTGGATGGCACCCAGATTGTTTAACAGAGTGCAACATAAGGTTCCCCTATAGAGCAGATGAGTGGGTTTTTGTATGAGTCTGCTCTCAGTGAAACATGGGGAAATGCTTGCTGACAGATAAACCCATTGCAGCTAATGCGGCTGCGCTTTTCATTTCACTTTCATTTACTTTTCAAAGTGTAGGTTTCTATGACAAAAACACTGCTCTGAAATTTTTTCCGTGTAGAAAACATGTTTTGGCTTCAGTTCATGTAGGGTTTTGTACACTTTTAGATGTCAGGAACAACTAATTGGTGATATTTTTTAAATAATGGCCCTCCACAGACTGACTTTCTTCTGGTTTGTGTGCTGTACTGGATTAAAGTACAATTTCCAAATGGGTTTGACCCTTAGAGAGCCGCTGCTTTTTTTTGTTCAATTGAAGTTGAAACCTGTGGAGAACATTTTGTCCTGTGGCCCAAAAATGACTCTGCTCTGACTGTGGTGTAAGTAAGTGTTTGCAGGACAAGGGCCTCAGTCATTGTTTCCAACACAGACATTTACTCATTATCCGTGTTTTGATATAATGAAGCACAGGGCTATCTAGGTAGCAGAACATTCTTTAAAGTAATTTGTGTCTACCTAGAAAAAGAATTGTCTGCAATTCAGATACAGATCATCGCTTCACTTTCTCCATTCTGAAGTGTATATTTTTATCCATCTCTGACCATTTTTATTCCCTGTCAAAACCCATCTTTTATGCTTTTCTTGATAGCTCTATGTTAATCTAATGTTCAGTAATCTGTAAAGCTTGTACTATATCATCAAAACAACATTAATGTCTTTGTACCATAAAAGCTATGGGTTAGAATCAATTTTGTGTCACAGCTATCATCCTGATATAGTTGCAAAGCTCTGATCTAAACTAGATTGTCATGATTTCTGGGACACCTCCTTTTAAAAGTCCAACTACAGAAAGTGAGAAGTTTAATACTGGTATTTACCAAAATTAAAGCTACCTATTGTTAATCACCTCAATGCGCATTAGGATACCTGCTTTTTGGGGAAGCCAGCTGGCAGTCCTGCTGAAAGAACTGAGAAGTCTGCTCAGTTGGAGAGTCTACAAAAGAGTTCATACGTGGCTGAGACTTTATCCAAAGTCCTGCACTACCCCTGCACCAGCTGCATGGGCTTTGTACAGCCAGACCTTGCTTACCTAGAACATCTCTATGGTTACAATTCTGCTTGGCAGGAGGAGGAGTTTGGATGAAGATGAGAGGTAGTTCTGGATCATGTCTACTTCTTATGTGATAATATTGATAGAATGGGAGGAGACAGTGGGCATTTAAGCCTTGAGAAAAGGCTCTTTACAAGAAAGAGATAAAGATCACCACCCGTCCCTATTCCTTGCCTCATTCTGCCCCTGCGCCCCACATCACCTTAATTAAAACATCTTATCTTTCTTCACACCTCTGCTAGTACCCTAACACACCATTTCTGATTTCAGGTGCTGCTTGTTCCAAGGCACTGGTGGCACTATGTGGAATCCATTGACCCCATCACTGTCAGCATAAACTCTTGGATTGAACTGGTATTTTTTTCCTTTCTGTGTCACGGTGATGTAGCACTTCCATGTTTGCATATATTATAAAGAGTAGGAAAGCTGACACACAGAATCCTGTCTCGGATTATGACCACATGAGACACTTTTGAACAGTTTCAATGGTGCTTACATTTGTAAAGCATCTTTTATTCTGAGGATCCCAGAAAACTTTGCAGACCTGCATGTACTACTAGCATCATTTGCCAGCCACCACTGAAATGCAGCTGTGTAGCACAACATCCAATTCAAGGTTTTTGCTAGAGAAGCCAGGGGATAAAGAAGAGGCATCTCTAGCAAGAAAACAATGAAAAGAATATGACCTGAGCAGAGAAATGATGCCACTCAAACTGTGTTTCCTACTTAGCTGTATTGAGCAGGAGTTTTTGTAAGGATCAAGCTAAAGCATTTTGTCCCTTGCCTGCCAGGTTCAGCCCTATTTGGGTGTGCTGTATTGAAAGGCTGGTGAGGGGAGAGCCCTTATTGATACAGATTTTCATGAAAAACCTTCCAGGGTTCCAGATCTGAAGCCCCAGTTCAGCAGAAATCACATGCAAGTTTACCTCAATCAGGTAAACAATTAAACACAAGCTAAATTTTTCATGTCCAATTTCTTATGGACTATAGCTGGCTTTGTGATGAATGGGGGACAACAAAACAGCAGCTTCACCTCAAGCACATGCTAACATGCAAAGCTAAATTAGAATTTAAATCAGATTAATGTGATAGGACGGGGGTGGCAGAGGATTTCTGAATTTTCATTTCTCTGTGATAGTTTTAGTTTGCCTGGAGTTGGATTTTCTCAAGTACTTAATTAATTTTCTTTTCCCCAGGCTTTGATTTTTCTTGCTCATGTTAACCAGTATGTATGGGATGGTTCCAGGGATATCATCTCAATGCTTCAGAAGGTTTTCTGATTCAAATTACTTTATTATTAATCCTAGCTTGATATAAAAAAAAAAAAAGAGACCCTTTGAAATGGCCTGTGAAAGCTGCCTTACTAAAGTACTTACTGCTTTTTCTTTTTTATTTTTTTAAACCTTTATTAGACAGGAAATCTGCAGGGGGACAAACACATGCGTTCAACTGTAGCTGAAAGACTACACGATACATTGCTTATACCAACACCAAACCAAGCACTTGCAGAGTACAGGAACTCACTTGGGTGTTTTCCTCATGGAGAAATTTTCCAGATGAGGCAATGTATTCAGAAAGGACAACAGCCCCACAGCCCATACCAAGTTCTTATGCAGCCCTAAGTACAGTCAGGCTGCATCCAGTGCCAGACAAAGCACCATTTAAGCCTGCCTTAAGTTTGAGCAGACTTTGAGGTAGTTCAGAGGAACTGGCTGCCTGCCCCATGCTTGGAAAGACCCTGACATCAGCACGTGCACACACACACACTTGTACCATAAGCTGCGCCTCACAAATCGTCCCCCTCTGGAGGAGCAGGTCAGGACTGGACCAGTTGAGGAGTGTTTGCTGGATCTTGCTGATGAATGGCACATGCACTCCCCAAACATCAAAAGCTGCGATGAACAAGTGTGTTATTGCAACCCACGTGAAAGTTCCTTATGAAAATTATCCCTACCATCAGGGAAAATATTCCCTGATAGCAGCACTGTTAGGTGTTGGGCAATCCATCTATAAAAATAGTTTCTGACATGGCTGCTAAAAGACAATACTGAGAACATTTCCATTACCAAACCAATCAGTTCTTGCTTGCAGCTGTTACCAGCTGCTTTCATATTGACAGATGTGAATCATGCCAACATTTATAGTCCTAGTGAAACCATTAATTATGTTGGCAAGACTTTAGAGTAGAAGTTTAATTTGTTTTCAGCTGGATGTGAGCTACTCAAAGCATTCCTTGCTTCCTAACATACTCTTATGCAATCAGTACAACCTTGTTATCCAGCAGACCAGGATGAACACCAAGACTGCATCACCTTAAATAATTTCTGCATGTAGATACCAAACTCTGGGGCTTTGGGGGCTTGTTATACAAAGCCATTGATAAGCCAAGCATTGAAGGGAACAAAATGTTAAGAGCACTTCCCCCTGCTTCTGTCCCAAATTCTGCTTAGGGTTGCAGGACGATTTACTGCCTTCAACACTCATGGTTTACTTGACATGTTCCCCAAAGCCACAATTAGAGAGTTGAGGGCTGTGGGTTGAAAAGGTTACATCTTTCTTCTGAAGCTTTAAGCATCTCAGTGGAAGCAGATTTATGTATCCACTCTGAGGTGCTTGCCATTGAAATAACTCTATCACCCATCTTGTTTGGAGTCTTACTGACTCCTTCCACATACACAAAATGCAGTTAAGTAGGAAAGAAAGCTTACAAAGATCCTGGAAAGTTGTGCTGTTACCCTAAACTAGCAAGTACCCAGCTGCACGAGGGAATGATGCAGAAAGTGAAGGCCCAATGCAAAGAATCAGTTACTAACTTAGTATTTAGTTTTGCAGGAGAGCTTTCAGAGGCAACATGTTTTCCCTTCTGCCAATGTTTAAAACTGCAGCAGTATGTCAGCTACTGTTCCATGATAAAATATTTCCCGAGTTTCCTCAGGACTCACTTTTGTGCTTTTGTAGCCCACAGACAGTTGCTCCGTGCTGTAACATCCTGTGTTTCACTTAAATTAGACATAATATGTAGATTGATGGAACTTGCTATGTACTTTCATGGTCCTTCTAGTCCTAAAGAGCTATAAAAGTGCATACATTAATTAAATGCTAACATTGAATTGTCATTTCAAGCACCAGATTTAATTAACGGAACACTAGTAAGGAAAATTACTATATCCACACACTAGAATCTATTTTTTGCAAATCCTTATTCAGATGAGCAGTCACTCCAGAGCCTGTGCTGTTACTCCCGTGGGGGCTGCACGCACGTGTAAGAGCATCAGAAACCTGAAGCCTTTCACTGACTTCAAATACTTGAGTATGGCTTTCAAACAAAGGCCGTCCATTTAGTTCTTCCTGAGAACTTCCACATTTCTGTAGAGAGCGAGTGCTGACCTGTCTCCAAACATTTGTGTTCCTTTGAGGCAGGATGCGGATCACGAAGCCCGTGTAGAAGAAGCAATAACTCGAATGCTGGTGTGTGCCGTAAAATCAGCGGAAAACCCCGGTGATGGAGATCTCTGGCTAAATCCCACAGAGGTAAGCCCTCTTTTGCTCCCATTACAGCAGTGATAACAGAGAATTGCTGACATTTTGCTTGGCTTCCCCTGAGTCTTTCTGCTGCCCGAGAAAAAGAATTTTAAATTCCTTCCCTTCGTGTAGCAAAAGTAACTCATGGAAGAAGATCATGCAACACTGAACCGAAAAGTATCTCCTTTTAACGGAGTGTATCCTGGGTGTTTTCTTAGGTTGAGGCAACATCCCATGAAATCAATCTTCAGTACCTGAATGAAGCAGTGTCTGCATATTTCAGGTGTCAAAAGACAAGCGTGTCAGAGCAGGCACATCCCAGCAGTGTGGCTGCAGAGCAAAGGACAAGCACCTCGTGCAAGAGGAAGAAAAGGGAAGCTGACTGCGAACCAGAGGGCTGCAGATTAACAACCCATGAATCGGGCTTTTCAGCATCTAAAGCAGAAAAGTCACAGGAAATACCTTTTGGGCCCCATCTTATTCAAGTTTTACCACAGTCTCGAGAAACAAGCGTGATGGGTGCAGCTGCAGTCAAAAGCAATGGTGGAGATCTTCTCCATGAAAATGAAGGAGGATATTTTGGGAAATCGCACTGCACCGGGAAGCGATTGGTAATGAGTAATGACTATGAAACACCCGCACATCAAATGGATGCAGACAACAGCCCAAGTGCCTCACAAACAGCTCTTTCTACCAATGATTTGCTGGACTGTTTGGTTAATCCGCGTGTCATCAGTTTAGTGGCTCAGCTGCTGTTGGAGAGAGCAAGAGTTTAGTGCCATAGTGCTTTGTCGTTTCTGAAACAAATAAATCAAATGGCAGCCTTATTCTGGGTGTTTAAGCTCAGTAATAATTGAATGTTTCATTTCAGATAATTTCTAGGTAACGACAGTTATTGGTTAAGTGGCAGGTTGAAGATGAGCTGAAAGAATAACTGGCTAATGATGGCTAGGAAGAGAAAGGTGTGTTTAGCGAGAGATGTCCTCAAATGAAACAGAGCACACACAGTTATAATCCCACCTCGTTGTGTGGATGGGATCTTTAAAATGTTCTACAGCTCTGAGCATGGGCTGGAAACAGCTGTACAGAAACAAGCTGTCTCTGCAGTTCAGGGGCTAACAGCATGGTCTGGGATTCCTCCTGGATTAAATTTGCTAGACCTAAACTGCCAGAAGGGGGGGTGTCATGTTCTTGTAGGGGTTTCTCAGTTTGTTTGTTTTAAATTGTATTTATTTTAAACTGGAGCAGCCTAACTGTCCTGACTGACAGCTTCAGCCTGAGCACTCTCAGTGCCCCAGGAACCAAGCAAAGCAGCTCTGGTCTCAAGGCATCCCTCACCACAAGTGTGAGTCCTGCCAGCAGCAGTCATTAGGAATGAATGTGGCTTGGCCATGCTGAGGAGATGCTGTAGGACTGAATGCTTCACAGCTGGGGTCAGAAATAGAAAGCAGACTTCTAGACAAGTTTGATCTGTTTCCACCTTCAAGTAGTAGACTTGATTCATCCACGCAGGAGGTTGCATTTTGCGCCTTCCCAAGAGGAAGGCTCATCCCAGCAGAAAAATTCATAGAATGGTTTGGGTTAAAAGGTACCTTAAAGGTCATTAAGTTCCAAACCCCCTGCCATGGGCAGGGACACCTCCCACTAGACCAGGTTGCTCAAAGCCCCATCCAGCCTGGCCTTGAACACTTCCAGGGATGGAGCATCCACAACTTCTCTGGGTAACCTGTTCCAATGCCTCACCACCCTCACAGTAAAGGAATTCTTCTAATGTCTGATCTAAACCTCCCCTCTTTCAATTTAAAACTGTTACCCCTCATCCTATCACTCCACTCCCTCAGGGTGGGCACCTTAAGTCCCCAAGAGGTATCCAGAGACACTGAGCCCTGCACTTGTTCCCTCCCCTCTGCTGCCAAAGCTGATCAGTGGATGGAAGGCTGAAAAAACACTTCAGTGCTGTCCTTCATTGCCCTTCCCAGGGCTGGGAAGGTGCACAGTATCATCACTAGTGAAACAAGGATGGCTTGGTGAGTGGCTCAGGAGGTAGTTACAGAGCAGAAGGGGGCTAAGAGCAGGAGAAGGTAAACTGACTTACTGCACACTGCAGCCCTTGACCACATTTAAAGTAAAATGGTTGATAAGTGATCAGTTGACCACTTTAGAGATAGCCAAGTTCAAATAAACCTCAGCCAAGAGGTACTGCACTCACTGCTGCACCTACTTCCTTCCACAAAATAGTGTAAGTTTTATCACAAAGCTCTAGGAAGGAGCAAGACAAAAGCCCTTAGCAAGACAGCAGCCTTCAGCTGGTTCAGAAACACTCGAAGCTGGGAGACAAAAGGCCATCAGGAAGTTACTGTTATTATTTAAAGCCAGATGAGCACAGTTCCCTATCTCAAAGGAACAAAACAAAGCAGTTACAACTTTCTAGCCTCTGTCCAACTCTTTACCATAACAATAAAAATTTAATGACTTCTTTTTTCTTCTGGTTGTAAGTGGTTGCTGTACAAAGCCATCCTTTCTTCAAAGTATGGTAGTCCTTGGATTTGTTTTTGAAGACTGGGTTGTCCTTTGATTAAAAGGTTGTGGAACTTGGAAATACAGGGAAGAGGGTGAGTTAACAGTAAAGCCGTGCACAGAGGCTTGAAAAGAAAAAAAAAAAAAATGGAAAGAAAGCTGCTGAGATCTTCTGGAACGCTCTCACCTCCTGCAGTTTCTGTCAGCAGTGGCAAAAGAAAAGGGCATTTGCCCTGGCCATAGCTTCAGATGGGTTCTGGGACAGCTCCTGTGAAGCCCTTGCCTTCAAAACTTATCTTTGCTCATGTCTACTAGCACCTACAAACCGGTTTCTGTCATTAACCAGTTTCCACATTCATAACCCGACACCACAAACCATTGCCTGGTATTTCCTTTCCCTGATACATATTCCTTCCTAAATAAATGAAGCTAGTGCTGTTTGCACAAATGCCACCTTTCAGCAATTTATAATTGAAAAAATCATCATGGCCACGGTGTTTTTTCTGCTTTTATACAGGTTGCAGGTTGGCAGGGCCCTGATGGGGTGGTAAATGCTCGAGATGTGCACCAACAGGTTAGAAATCCAGGAAACCTTGCTATTTAAAACACTACCACCACCCCCCAAAAAATGAGCACCACAGCCCAATATGCTTGGAAAAGGATTAAATTGAAAAGGCTCAAAGGGACATGTTTAACCTTACCCTGACGGTCCCTTTTGTGTGTGGTTACTTCAGCTACTGGGTGGCTCTGGGAGGGGAAGACCAAAAAAGCATAGTTTGCTGGAGACCTTGGCATTGAAAGTGACCATGAGTTAATAGCAGGGGCCAGGTCACCTGTCTGTCCCAGAAGGGAGCAGTTTCAAATGTCCCAGTCTGCCCTTGTAATTGGGCTCAGACCCCGATGGCACCTAAGTATCATTTTCAGCAGGAACCCGGCAGGCAGGGTACAATTCTCAGCAGCAACTGAGGAAATCCACTTTTCTTGTTTTATATTAATACACCGAACCATCTCAATGGGGTGACAAGACCAGGATTTAATAAACAGGCCCATTGGCACAGGTCACGTTGTTGTGTTGGCGCTGCTGTGCCAAAAGGATTAAAAATTAGGAAACATCTTAATCATATCTGCTGCCTGTAGTGATTCCCCAGGCTCTGAGGTGGCAGATCCGTAGCACGTGGCAGCCCCATCTCGATACATGGGCACATCTCAGCAGGGCTGGGCTGTAGCAACAGCCCGCTCCCATCCTGCTGCTTCCCCTGTCTCCTTTCCCAGCATGACCAGAGGGGCTGGGACCGGTCAGGGATGGCTGCCTCTGGGAGTACAGGCTACAACTTCATGTTAATTCACTGAGCAAAAAGAGTCTTGCAATAAACAAGCTTTTTTTATCTTGAAGGGATACAAGGCAGTAAAGTGGAGGAGGAGGAGGATGGCAACATCACCTTCCAGTCCCCAAAGCGTGAACTTAGCTTAATCTTTCCTCCTGACACAGAGATCATTCTCACATGTACCCACATGATATCCAAGCTGAACGTTTCCTCCCTTTGATTCCAGAAGGGCTGTCCTGGGGGGTTTGGAGGCTTTCACAGGACTTGCCCCCCACAGGCAGGAGCTTTGGTGCCCGTTTCGGAGGACCCATCCCAGACTCAGCATGGGAGCAGCCTTTTTCACAGGGCTGAATGGCATGTGTTTAGAGGCACATCACTCACTCCTCTGAACAAACACCCTGCCTGGTGAGAGTCACGGTTTCTGCCTGCCCAGGTGCAGCCCGTGATTTAAGGGCCAGGCTGTGGCCGGAAGCCATTAGCAAAAGGGACAGGGAAGAGATCAAGCGAGGCTGTTTAGGATGCCAGGCAAAAGCACCAGAAGGACTTTGTGTCTCAGAGGAGCGATATAAAATCTCAGTCATACACTCAGCACACAGGGGGAGAGAGAGAAATGACCACAAATCCAGAAAGTCACGTATGGCAAATGGCTCGCACACCAATAAGAGAAATTTATAGCCCTGACTTGTTTTGCAGGATGCTGAATGGTGCGATTTCCGACACTGTTTCTAAATTCATGGCCACTGTGTTGAGGAGCTCAGACAAGTTTCTACATATTCATAGCGTTAAAAATAAATGATTTCTGACCTCTCCAGTGACGGCCTGGCTCAACGAGGAGCAGGAACTCAGCACCCAACCCTCCACAACCACAAGGAGGAAACTTTCTTTCCCCCCTAAGAAAAGGCATTTCGCATCTACTGTCAACAGTGGGCATGGCAACAGTTGAGACTGTGGCCTGCTGCAATCACCAGGGTGGTCATTGTGGCGACACACTTGTCATCTCTGCTTTAGCTGACTGTCAGTAAGAGATTGCCACTGCACTGATCAGTGATGAAGTTAAAGCCATTCTCCAGCCCAAAGGCCAGTCCAAGCATAGGGCTGGGCCAGCATGTTCATCTCCCCATGCACATCCAAGCCATTCCACTGGCCTGATGGAAACCCTGGGGTCTTCCCTGCCTTAAACCCAGGTTTCCAGGTGGTTCTTGGGCCAGCCTGGTTCATGTCTCCCAGACTGTCCACCATGGCAATTCTCCATCCCTGAGCATGGCCCTCACCTAGAAGGATTTGCACTTTGCTTGTCTGCAAGGAAAACCATACTCAAAGGAAGAAGTCCCACTTCTCAAGAGAACAGGAAAACCTCACAGAAAATCTCCCCACTACATTTCACTGGGTACCATTTTATTTCACAGCAATATTTTCCCCTCCACGTACATACCTTTTGGGGATTTCTGCTCTGGCACTGTTTGCTGGATGCCACAGAACAACTCGATTACAGAGCTGTGACATATGTTATGATATAGCATTAACCATAAACTGAAGTTTTAACTAACAAATGTGGCATACTGAAGAGGAAGAGAATCCTTCCACAGTGCTAATTGCCCTTTAAAATAAAGGCAATGCTACATATTAGTCCTTTTGCCAAATAGTAAGCTCCTTGCTGTGTTTCTTGGCTACAAATATGACCTATTTAGGTGCCTGGTGTGGGCAGGTTTCCTCTCTGGGGGAGTTTCCTGACATTTCTGGTGTTACTACAGCAGTGGCTGACAGGGAAAGACATTTGCAAATGGTTTGCCTGGTTTTACTACTTGGTTCATCTGAATGGGTGAGGAAAAGCAGTGTAGCTCTTCCGCACCATGCTTTTCTGTCCCCTGTGAGCAGGAGTTCTGATCCCACAGTGAGACAGGGACAGATATTGCCACATGGGCTGAAGGACCAGTGGGATGACAGCAGCTCTGCCTAAAGAGCCATACACTTCAGAGCAGTGTTTTTGGGGACGTTCCAAGTGGATGCTCCACTAGACATTAATTTCTCCATCCAATAGGTGGGGTTTGTCCATCTTAATGGGATGGCTGGGAGCTCTGGTCACATTGGGACAGTCAGCTTGGCAGAACTGCAGCATCTAATGCTCTGGGGAGAACCGTAGGGCAGTGGGGACCAGGGGTGGCAGGTGCTGTGGGGAGAATTTTTATGAAGTCTCCCAGAAGTCCTGGGAACACAAGTGGAAACCCATGAGTTCCCTGACCTTCCAGGATCCCTGTGCTAAGGCACCTGGGGAGCCCTGCAGCTGGTACACAGTGTGTCCCACAAGAGAGAAACATTGCCTGGCAACCAAATCTCACATGCATTACAGCTGTCCTGGTCCTTGCAGAATTGCTTACCTATTTACAGAGGCAGTGGGACAGAAAAAAGAACAAAACCAAAAAAAACCAAACACATCTAGGTCCCCACTCAACACGTTTCTCAGTAAATCTAGCTCTAGGTTTTAAGGGCACAAACTTTGCTCCTTCCAAAGCTCTGGTGAGATTGTCTCAGCAGCAAGTTCTAATTCCTTTTGATGACCCATGAAAAACACTTCACGAAGGTCTGAAGCTGACACTTCAAGCACTGAAGAACTTTTAAATCCAAATTTCCAGCAAAAGACATGGGCCTGCATCTTTCTAGGTCAGAAAGGCTGCTCACAAAAAGAGTTTTAATCTCTCTGGGGGTTATTTGAGGAGTCACTCTCTGCCCCATCACTGCCACACAGAGTGTACCTCTGAGCTTCCATGGCAGCCAAAAGGTTAAACTTGTTCCTAAGTTCTTCTCTGGCACCCCTGCCATACCCAGTCCTCCTGCTCCCCAAAAACTGGACATGCCCATTCAAAGCACTGGGCAGCAAAGCTCACCCTTCCTATTTAATGAGCCTTGTCCTGTGCCCTGATACAAAACCCGAATCCAGTCCAATTAGCAACAGCCCTAACAAAGCCGGATGAAAAACCACCATTAAAATGAAAAATCATGTTGTGTAAAAAGAAGGCAGAGCAAGTGGGGCCTTAACACAACTTACTGCCATCCCCAGACAAACAGCCTCATAACTTATGAGGAGCTCGATGCCTTGCCTGATTTTTAGCCTCTTTTCCCTGGGGAGGTAATGCATCACCTCCGCCCCATGCTCTGCATTTGCTCAGAGCTTTGGGTTTTTATCCAAAGAGATTAGGATCCCTGCCATGGTTAAAAGTGGAGCTTTCTGCTACATGGCAATAGTTCATTGAAATGTGGTTTAATTCCTTGTTTGCTGCTACCTTGACTGAAAGCTAAGGAATTGCAAAGGTTGATGCTACACACTGAACATAGATCACGAAGACTTGAGCCATGACTGTCTCCTTCTGATACCCCACTGGCTCCATCTGCCGCCCATCGACATCCCCTGGGGACAACCCAGTCTGAGTAAGCCTCTCACAGATAGGGACACCACGGGATCAAAGGCCTCCAAATCACCAACATACTTGACCCTAAACGTCTGAACAGACCCTATTGCTACCAAGATACATGCATGAGGAGAAGCCTTATGAGCAGATCAAGGCCAGAAAGGAACAAAGTCAACCCCACTGTACAACACATGCCATTAGAAGCTTTCCCAGCCCCATGGCTGCCAGACATGTTGTTGCTGTTTTTAACTTCAAAATAATGTTTAAATTCTATGAGAAGGAGCACCAGAGCACAGACTAGTAGTAAGTAAACAAGCCTGCCCTGGCTCGGACAAGAGGGAAAGGAAGAGACGGCCAAGCAGGGCTTTCCCATCTTTTCCTCTTTGGAGAGTTAATTAGTCAGGCAAGGTAATGGTATTTGTGCATTTACTGCATGCACTGATTACAATAAATTTTGTCCTGCATGTTAAAGTCAAAAACATCTCGCATCTGCCAAAAAGCAATCAGGACCAATTAATGAAGATGTAATTTCCCCAGATGCTGCTATTAACATAATTCACAGTGTTCCTAGCAACATGAATATAATTAACCCAGTTAACCACAGCTCTCATCACCGCTGCACTGAGCTGCCTGTGCCAGCAGAGGAACCTCCCTGAACCCCACGCCTGGGTGGCAGGTCCACAGAGCTGCAGGTCAGAGCTGGTCTCCCCTCCTCTTGTCCAGGGGTGGGTTTGGGCGTTGTAGACACAGCCCACAGCCCAGCAGCGGCTCTTCTGAGAAGCAGGACAACACAACAGCCCTTACCCAGCACAGTTCATATGCCTCAAAAGCATCTCTCCAACAGGAGGGGTGACACCACAACAAACCCACACCAGTACTGGAAAAGGTACAGACATGGGTCAGTCAAACCCATGGCAAAAATTAAGACAGTCCCTTAACCCAAAGTGCCTTCTAGCTCTTCTTTCCAGATTCACATCTTGCATAACAATGTTAGCACACATCTTCACCACCATCCAAAACACAACAACTTACTGTTGGAGAGCAGGAGGACAAGCCACGAGCCAAGAATGACCCTCACTGACAGGGTGCAGTGCTGCAGGGCCTGATACATGGATCCATCAATACCTCCACACACAGCAAACCACGAACCAGATCCAGAGTCCAGCAGCTAGGAGTGACAGGAAATGAGGCTGAAGAGATGTGATAACACAAAGACAGAGTCCCTTCTGAAAGCAGAGCTCCAGTCAGTACTACTGACCCAGGGCTGAACTGCAATGGGGATCCAGAGCCCATAAGGCAGGTGTGTGTCCCAGGTGAGGCTGGACAAAGCCATTAGGACCTTCAGGTGTTTCTCCTCCAGTGATAACAGAGCAGTAAGCTACCACCAAACCTTTTATGTGTCACAGCCTGTACTTGCTGTGGGCAGGTGATGCTCCTAGTGCTGATAGGAAAGGGCAATAGCAGCAGGATTTCCACTCTGTTCTGTCCCAATTCAGCTCCTCTCCTGCTCCTCAGGGAGGGGGAAGAGAAGGAGATGAAGGTTCAGGTGTTCAGATCACAGTTTGGGGTTTTTCCAGTGCTCTGGTCCATGATGCAAAAGTCTCATCTCATGTTTGCATGCATGGCTTGCTCTCACCCAATTGCTTTTCAAACCCGGGAGGCAGCAGCTGGAGCTGCCCTTGGGAAGGGTGAGCCAAGCCTCTAACAGCCTCCTGGACCATGTTTTAGCAGCAAAGGGGGGTCATTCCCAGCCTTCAGGGCTGAGGGATGGGTGCAGATAACGCGTTTTAGCTAGTCCTAGTACCTTACAAAAAATTATTTCAATTTTCCCTGGCTTGAGAGAAGAACAGACGTTTTCAAGGGGTCAAAATTGGTCAGGAGCAGCAATTTCACTTATTTTGGAATGTACCCTGAAAGGGTTTCTGGATTGTTTTCTTTGTTTTTATTATTTGCCCCCCAAACTCTCCCTTTTCAATGAAATTTCAGATCGAAAAAAACCCATGGGCAGTATTTCTAAAAACTTGGAAGGGCTTTTCTCTCCTGAGGGAAGAGCCCTTGATTTCTCTCCTAACCTTTTTTCTGGTTAGAGAGGAAGCAAGAAAGGGGACGTGAAAAATTAATGAAAGCTTTTTTTTTCCCCCCCTAGAAGTGTGGAAAATTTTCAAATTAATTTAAACAATTCAGTTCTTTCTTTTGATAGCTTTGGTCAATAGGGAGTTGATTTTCCAGCCAGGGCTGGGAGCACCTTGAAGCTCCTAAAATTTGGAGAAACATTGGTCAAACCTCACTTCCTAGCTTGAGACCATCAGTGCTTTAAATAATTCATCTGGTTGCTTGCAGATTGATTTAACTGAAATCACCTGAAAATACTAGGCTTAAAAATACGGGTAAACTGCTGGCTTGGAACAAGCAGGATGTTTTAATGAAAGTACAGCCCTCTTGAAAGCAGTGAGTAGTTTAACAATTACGTGGTATAATATCACATAAAAAGATGCTGTGGACAAAGGTGAGATCATTCATGTTAATTAAAATGTCTGAATCGTAATGCTCCTGCCTTAATAGTGGATTTAAGTTGTGTCGTTGTAAAGCAATGATAGAACAGTCATTGCTTTTGCGTAATTAGGGAAGAAATAGAGAATTCACAAGTGCCTTTGCAGAGAGTTGGGGAAACACTGCCAGCTCCTCACTGTCACTGGGTGAGTGGTTTCTGAGGGGTGTTCCTGGGCACTGGTAAGAAAATGAAGCGTGAGGGAGGTGTCGGGGTGAGAGGCTGCCACCAGCCTGGGAGGCTGTTCCCCCTGAGGATTGCCTGAATCCTGCATTGCGAAAGGTCAGGATGTCCACTGATCCCAAAAGCGATCCCCATTTGCTTTTCCCCATGGCCACAGCCTTTTGCCCCTTCTCTGAGGAGATGCAGCCATTAACCTAGGCCAGCTGTGAGCACTGGGGATGACTTGGGGATACATTTTGAGGCATTTTCTGTGTCATGTTATAGCCTTTCTCATCTTCTCCCCGCAGGCAGTGGGTGCTCCCGTAAATCCTAGCAAGCCTCAGCCACGTTGGCTGCCCTGGCTGTGCTGCTGCCCTGGGGAGGTATGAAATATTCATCAGGAAAAGTGAGTGAAAAAGCAAGCGATTGACTCCGTGGCCGGGCAATTAGGGCCTGGGCAATGGGGAGCTCAATTATTCATACCCAGCAAAGCAGCTTTGATAGCAGAGAGAGCAAAGCCTCCCAGCACCTCACTGCCAGTGGCTGGAAACTCCCTGAAGGCAAGAGAAGCCCCTGTTCACTGCTTCCCCATCCTCATCCCACTGTGCTCGTATCCCCTTTGCAAGGGATGCAATTTGGTCCCCAAAGCCCAGAGTGGGGCTGAGACTCTGCACCTCCAAAAGGGGAACCCAGGGAGAGGGAGCCCATGTAGCCCCCTCCATCCCTCATCTGCAAGATAGAGATAATAACCCTGGTGGGGCAGGGGATTAAAATGTCTGAGGCATTGTAGAAAAGCCAGCAAGAAAACCTTGCCCTTCCTGGAGAACAGAGGTAATGCCTCCCTCCTTGCNGTTGTTGAGCTCTGCATGGTCCCACTGCAGGGCAGTCAAACCTCAACGCAGATTGAATGGACTGGGGCTGCAGGAGGATCCTCTGCAGCTCCTGGGAACACCAGCCCCACTGATGCACAGCATGTGCCAAGCTGGCTTTTTGAACAGAGTTTTCTTCTTTTTCTATTTTTTTTTTTTTTTTTTTTTTTCTCCTGTTGTAAGTCTTTTT
>VXBJ01001593.1:0-90545 GCA_013400055.1 Nycticryphes semicollaris | reverse complement strand
TTTTGCACCATGGTAATTCTTTTATTCCATCAGCTACAGAAAATCGATGCATCTTTTTCAGTTAAAAGTACTGGCTTGAAGCTTTCAGTCCCTTAAATCATCTTCTCATGATTTAAGGGGAGACAAAAACCTCCTCTGGTGCCAGATGCTGCAACGCCTTCCCAGGAGATGTCCTACTGCAGAAAGGTGACCCGGTGGGATGACACGAGGTGCAAGAGGGGCTGAGACCTCTGTCCCATCACCTTCCTGCCTGCCCCGACTCCCCCTGCCCCCAGCAGAGCACTTTCTCCCCCGAGTCACAATGGGGTCTCTTCCAGGGTCAGCTCCTCCATGGATGAGGGGTGGGGGAATCAGTGCCAGTGGGACCCCCAGCTCCCAGAGGGTGGATGCCTGCAGGAGCAGCCCTGTGCCACCAAAACCCCGCAACATCCTTTTTGCTGGCCAATGGTGCAAACTCGTTGGGGAAATCACTCATGCACAGCAAATGTGGCGCGCAGGGAGGCCGTCTCCAGCCCCACTCCTGGGAGTGCAGCAGCACCTGCATACTAATCCAGCCAGATGTTATTAAAGCCTTGATCAAATTAAACATAGAGAGCTTTTAAGTTCTCCCTTTGGATTTAGCCGGTATAAATTCTTCTGAGAGAATCAGTTAATTGACGGGTTACTTTTTAAAAAGTTTTGGCAGCCTGCTGGGTTGGAGCATCAGCAAGAGAGAGCTGCTACCCCTGTGTCTGGCTGGGACGGCTGGTGGGATGCTTAGAGGGTCCATGTATTTCTCTAATGCTTTATGAACTTGGATGAAACATCAGGAAGGTGTGGAGAGGCCCACTAGTAATTTTTTAAAATTCTGTACTGAAGGCTTTTTCCTCCTTCCCACTTTCAGATTCATTTATTTAATTTCCCCCCTTGAAATAAAGACTAATGTTGCCGACACTGAAAGCACAGCTCTTTTGTCTTGCCTCACAAGGAAAGAAAATAGCCTTGCTCCCCTTTTAATGTTAATGCATGAAAAATCTCCCAGCAAATTCTCCATTTATCAAGCCCGATTGAAGGGCAGACAACGGAGGAGCTTATTGCCCTGTCGCCTTTTACCTTGTACCTCTGTTTGTGTTATCAACTGGTGTGATTAAGAAGATTGCTTTTTCTTTTAGGCGTCACGGGACAGAGAATTTACAGCAAGGGGAAGCAAGAAAGGACGTGGGTGCATCGAAATCGGACTGTTTCCTAACAATTAAGAGAGAAACATGACGTTTGAGGCAGAAGGTGATTTTCAGCATCCATGTGCCACGTGTCCTGCATCACCAAGGGGTAGTGGGAAGTCCTTCGGGATGGAAGGCTCAGGCTGGGTCTGTGGTGGTGCCAATAGGGCAGCCACCACCTCTGCTATGTTTATGAACCAATAACAAAGTAATATTGATGACTTTCACTGACCCAAACACAATCTTTCAAACAATTATTTATACAATTAATAGAGAAGTCAAATAACCCAAACGAATGATAACGTTTAAAAGTAATTATTTGCTACAAATGAACACAAATGGTTTCAATATATAATGCATTAACTCCAGCAGTGAGGAAATTCATCCTAATTAAAGCTGCACACGGGCTGCAGCACGTTCATCAGGGCGCTTGGCTCCAGGGCCCTGCCTGAAACCCCTTTCCAGCTGTAAATCCATATTTCCTATCCTCCTGTATAAATTCCTCATGGCTTTCGCTTTCAAGTAACTCATGTCCACAATAAGCTTTTCCTTTTTGTCCCATTTAATTCCTCAGGAGGTACAGTAGTAGAAGGACGCAGCCCAGCCAGAAGGCTTATCTGCTCTAAAGGCATTTTTTTTCTTGCACAGAAAATTTGTACTGGACAATGAGAGCATTTTAATCATGGAATCACAGAATTGTCAGAGTTGGAAGGGATCTATAGAGATCATCTAGTCCAACTCCCCTGCTAAAGCAGGATTGCCCAGAGCACATTATTCAGGACTGCGTCCAGGGGGGTCTTGAAGGTCTCCAGAGAAGGGGACTCCCTCCCTGGGGAGCCTGTTCCAGTGCCCTGTCACCCTCACTGTAAAGAAGTTTTTCCTCATATTTGAATGGAACTTTCTATGTTCCAGTTTGTGCCCATTGCCCTTCATCCTGTCATCAGGAACCACTGAAAAGAGTCTGTCTCTGTTCTTCTTCAACCCTCCCATCTGATAGTTGTAAGCATTGATAAGGTCTTCCCTCAGCCTTCTCTTCTTCAGGCTAAAGAACACCAGCCTTTCCTCATAAGGGAGATGCTCCAATCCCTTAATCATCTTTGTTGCCCTACGCTGGACTCCCTCCGGTAGTTCCCTGTCTCTCTTGAACTCGGGAGTCCAGAACTGGATGCAGTATTCCAGTTGTGGCCTCAGTAGTGCTGAGTAAAGGGGGAGAATGACCCCCTCCTTGACCTACTGGCCACACTCTTCCCTGTGCAGCCCAGTATTCCATTGGCCCTCTTGGCAACAAGGGCACATTGCTGGCTCAATGCTGACCTCCTTCTGCCACCAGACAAATTCACCAGGAAAAGTAGGGCTGGGTCCAGGTACCCGCAACAATCCCAATGATACCGAGCGGGAGCTGCTCCCCAGCCAAACAGGTATCATGCCTCGAATAGATCATCAGAGCAGATATTTTGTGGGCATAAAGCAGTTTCTTGCACTTAATTCAATCACTGCATAATTAGATTACCTTCTCTGGTACCTGTTTGTTTGTACCAAAGGCACACGCTTTCCAGCTTTTATTTTTATCCTTCCAGGCAGCTGATATTGGACAACACAATCAGTGGTGACAGAAAGTTTGTTTCGATTAATGAGAGAGCAAAGTTCTGGGGGAAGGAGAGGCAGAAAATCAGGGATGGAAGAGGACACGTGATAATTCAAGATGATTAGGGCTAATTGCCCTGTTTTACTGCCAGCTGCAGTTTCCCAGGCAAAACTGTTGGGCTGTCAAGGTTTGGAGATGTCCCTCAGGTGCACACAGTGGTGATGAGGTAGGCCCCCTGGTGCAGACTGCCCAGTTGCCCATGGGACTCACTCTTGTCCCACCACTGCCAGCATGCATGGGGCAGGGTAAGCAAAGGTTCAGGGACATTGTCCCAGCAGATCCAGCCATGGCAGCAGGATGTGAGCGATGGTGGAAGAAGCTTTGTTTGCTGTAGAAGTGCCACATGGAGACAGTAGAAGTGGTCCTTGGTGCACCGCCATGGCACCATGTGGGCAGACGAACAGCAAACCCAGTCATGTTTTTTCCCAGCATGTTTCCTCATGGGAAAACCAGAAAGCACCTGTCTGCCTGCAGCATCTCGCCTCCTCTTCTCCCTCCAATGTGGCTGGCTTGCCCCTTGAAGCGTGGCGGTTTATGTCTCTCATTAAACAGGGCTGGCTGTGCTTATCATCCACATATCACTTCAAAATTTCATGGATGTGTTGGCTCTTAATTCCAACGGCACCTCATGGCGTATGAGCCCAAGTAAATGTTTCCTTTAGCTGTCTCAACGCTGTCTCAGTGTAACCATCTGGTTTTCCCTCTTGTGCCTGTCTCATGGTTGGTGATGGATGTGGCCATATTGCTCTTCTCAAATCCTCCTCTCCCACCCTCTCTGTTGGCCTCACCTCCATTACCCCACTTCAATCACTACCTTGTTGGAGTCCAAGGCAGTGAAATCTCATCTTGACAGACCTCAGTAGGAGCAGGATTGCACCCAGACCATTTGTATTTTTATTAAGTAACAAGTCAAGTCTACTTCTCCAGCTTATACAGGTCATCATTGTTCTGGTGCTACACAAACCAGGAGCATCTGGATTGCTGGGCTGTCTCTAATGCCTGTTTTGCTAGTGGATGTGTGTTATGTCCCCACACTCACATTGGCCTATTTTTCAAGGCATCTGATTTGCTGTTGGAAACTCTTAATCCTCAGGAAAGCAAAAGAGGAGACATTTGGCTCCTTCTCCCCGACAAAAGCACAGTAGATATATAAAATGTTCCCTAAGTGCTGTGAGTTTGCCTTGCCCTTGCACAGCTTAAATATTGCATGAGGGTCAAGGAAATGGGGAGAAAGGCTTTTATTATGACTAATGTTGCCTGATTCTCTTTATATTTTGTCATCTCCATAGCCTCTGGCTAGATGGGAACCTGCTGCCATGGGTTAACACCCCAGGTACCCTCTGGACTGGCTGGGAGCCCCTGGGGCACCTCCTCCTACTCATCCCTTTCCGGTTACTGGCACAGAAAAACACCAGGATGCTGGGCACTGGGAAGTGGCTGCACAGGGGGAACAAGCCCAGCCCGTGGTCACCCTCCACTGCCTGCACCAGCTGCAGCAGCCCCAGGAAATAAACCCACCAGATCAAAGCACATCATGTGGCAGAAAACCCACCTGAGCCCCTCCAGCAGACCCTGAATTGGGATGAGAGGCATCACTTGGGATACGGGATATTCATGCATGGCAAAACCTTTCACCAGGAGAGAGCTGACCTCCCTTGCAGCCCCATCAGGAGTGATTTCAAAGGGTTTCCACTGGCCAGTTGCCTCACTGCTGTTTCCCCAGCACCATTGCACAGGCAGGGCTTGGGGATCACAAAGGGGATCTATAAGGACACTTATGGCCAACTGCAGTGGGTCTGGCCTGTGCAGAGATGGGTCAGATGTGGAGGCAAATGACAGTGATGGGAATGACGTGCAGAGTTCCAGCTCCCAGGTTTGGGTGCATTTGGATACCTGTGGAGAGATGTCTGTACTTCTAAAAACGATGGTGGCATGGAAGGAGCCCTTTCCAACAGAAATATGTTCTTATTTATTTATGGGAGCTAGAATTCTACCCGTGCCTCATGGCCCATGGGAGCTGCAGGAGCAGACCCACCAAAGTTGTCTTTGTGAAGAACAGAAGTTTGGAAATAACAGGAAGCTTTCATCCAGAGCAAAACCTTTGTCATAAAACTTCAGAAAACAAATTTCTTTTTCAATGGGTCCCCTAGGGCCTAAAAAATAAATATCTGAGGATTCATGTAGTAGTAAAAGTCGATAAAAATCTTTGAAGCAAATGGGCTATTGAGGAATTATGCGTGGAAATGAATGGATGGATTCTTCTGCAAATCTCTTCATAGATATGCCCTGACATAATGAAGACACAGTAGGTGCATTAGTAAAAATCCTCTTTTTAATAACTGCTATACCTTATGGTTTTCCTAAAGCGATGGTTTACCAGATGGAAAATCCACTTAAAGATTTTTATCTAGGAAGGAGGCTGCAGTTGTTCAGCGGGAAGGAGCCAGCTTCGTTCTCCATCTCCTCCCTGGGTGGGGGATGCTGTACCTGTCTGTGTGATACTCCAGAACAGTAAAAGCCTTCCTTTCCAATGGCAAGAGGTGGTCAAATGATGATCTAGGGTCCACAGACAACTTTATGGTAGCAAAATACAAGGAGAAAAACACAACGTATGGAAATATGGTGGTTCCTGACCGGGGAAACACCAGACATGTTTCCCCCAGAGCACCCGACAGCCAGCAGCTTGTGATGGTGTTTACCAGCCCTCAGAGGGAATTTTCCTTGCACCCCCCCGAAGAACACGAGCCGAGTTAGTTTTACATAAGTGCCGAGGTTTGCTGTGGAAACATTGCTCCCTACTTTAATTATTATCGATTTTCTTTTTTTTTCCAAGGAAATGTTGGGCCTCTCTAAAGGCCCCGCTGCTGACTCCAGAGATCTGGGAAGGATTTTGGCTGAGCAAGCATTTCTCTTGCAAATCTAAATATTTATGCTACAGCTGTGTAAACAGCCAAAACTCGAAGGGGGTTTATTTTTAGTGTTCGTGAACTGCAGCGAGGGATTAAGGCGGACATGTCGTCGTGCCAGCTCTGACGTCGTCTTTTGCCATTTATCGTACGTTGTTGCTGATGGGCTCAGCCTCTTCTCCTGAAGGTGTTTTGCTCTAATTATTTACGTGGCAAATCCAGATGGATAGGAATTAGATGATCGTTACTTTTTGTTGCATCGTCTATCCAGATGCCAAACGCGCATCTGCTTGAATGCAGTGGTTTAAAATTATATGTTAAAGAAGAAAAAAGAAAAAAAATAATAATAAAAAAAAAAGCAGCTTGTTGTTAAAACCTGATATTCAGGAGGGAGAAAAGTTATTCTTTAGTGTGCATCCCAAGAATGTGTTACCAATCTTAGCACGACCCTTCGCAGACTCTTCTCACGGAGAAATGGTTATATAGTCTTGGTATTGAACAAGCAAGAGTTGTGTTTACGGGAGCTGACCCTGGCCTCCTTCCTATCTTGCTACTCAAAAGCTGGGTGGGAACGTGTACTTGCCTGATAAGGTATCAAAGCAATTGCAAACCCTCTCCCTGATTTTGGTCGGGGTCTCCCTGTGAGGTAAATAAGGGTTTTAAATGCGTATGTGTGTAGCATATCTGCGGAGTCTCTCTCGGCTTTGGGCAGCTGCCTGCAGACATCGCTGATGCTGGGAGGAAATGTGAGGAGATGGGAACGGCCAGGGACAAGCAGCCTGAGTTAAACACTGTTCAACATAGATAATGGAAATGAAATAATTTTTTTTTTTCAGGCTGCAGTGAGAAAAACTGCAGTTTTCCCTTTGCCCCCAGGCACACACAAGGTGCTTCAGGGATGGTTGCACTGGCCAGGACAGCCCATAGCCTCAAGCTTAGCTTTGGTAGGGTTTTAACTCTGTTTGGGGCTTCATCTGAGCAGTGAAAATGGCTCGGTCGCTCTCCTGGGGGACAAGTGGGGCATCCCCAAACCAGCCTTGGCCCCATCGCAGAGCTTACGGGGAGGTCACCAAGGGAAGCAGGAGGGAAGGCCCCCCAGGACCATGTCCCAAACCACCCACCCACTGCTGTGCCTCCCAGGGCAAGTGCTTGGCAATACCTGACTTGACCAGCTCAACAAGGAAGGGGGATGCAAAGGCCCAGCAATGGGCTTTCCCTAAATAACCACTTCACTCCTGAGTGGCACCGCTGCTGCTGGTGCCTTGCCAGGGCGGCAAATTGATTCCCCTAATTAACAGCCCCGTGGGCTGGTGGTGTGTCCAGGAGGCACGTGGGGTGGGAGCCCTGGGAGTGCAACACCTCCTTGAGGTCCCAGCTTGAAAGCTGGCACCACCCCTGGGGAGCACCAGGAGCTTCAGCCAAGGAGGGACCCATCACAGTGAAACGAGGGGCAGCTCCCCTGAAAAAAACCTTCACTAGAAGAAAAATAAGGGAAAACCTCCCAGAAAAAACAGCTATTTAGGAAGCATAGCATTGACCAAAGTGAAAAACCATGAAGATCAAACCTCCAGGTGGGCAGGGGTCTCAGATGTGAATCCTCAAAAGTAGTTTCTACTCAACTTTCAGTGTTTCAGGGCTTCAGTCACCCTGAACAGGGGCAGATCATGGGGTTACTCCAGCACCAGCTCAGCCCTGCGCACGTACTCAAGCCTTTTGACAAAAGTTGATTAAAACAAGAGACGTGCTCCCAGCTCAAATTTCAAGCCAGGGAGACCTTGTACCATCAGGGATTTATCTGACATGGTTAATATCAGGCAAAAGATTTCTAACAGGGTAATGTTCACAGAAAGAGAGGATTTAAATTTTCAGGTACAAAAGAAAAGCTGGTGAGCAGGGTCTCAATTTGCTGCAGGTTAGCACAATTTGCAAAGTGCTGCCAGAGAAAGGAGGGCTAAAAACAGATTCTTTACGCTCTTGACACTTAATTTTAAGCACTTTACAGTAAAACACAGTTTGGCCCAACTTCTACGAATGAGTAGACAGAGCAGTGAAAATGCTCGGCTCGCCCGGCTGCGTTGCACACCCCAAACGTGCTGCAAGCCAGTCGTGGGAGCTTTTCCACCTGAATATTAAACAAGGTACGGAAGGTAATTCAAGCCTCCTAAAATCAAGGGTGTAGGTCCACTTACATTTACAAACTCTGTAATTAAATAATAAACCAGAATATTACAGCTTGCGCTCCAAATGTGAATTCATTTTCTAAAGCGCATATATCTAAAATTACATTACAGCCACTTATTTGTTTCTCCTGCTGCAGTCCCTGCTTGCAGGAAAGGAAAAATTACATGGAGAGAAAGGAACGAATTCCCCAAGTCCCAGAGCCACAGCAGGTCCCTTCTGCTTCTGAGGTGCCTGCGGCAACACAAGCATCTTCCTTCCCCGTAGGCAGAGGAGCCAGTACTCAACATCACCCCCTGCCCAACCTGCTCCTGCCAATACCCTGTGCCAGAGACCATCCCTGATGTCTGACCTGCCCCAAGGCGACTGCTCAGAGGAGCTTGCTCTGCCCCATCACATGGGCTCTCAGGTGCCAAACCACAACAAATTCCCAGGTGTTCATCCCTCCTCCACGCCCTGCACCAGCAGCAGCTCCTCTCTGTGGGGGCACGCTGGGGCTTGAGGCACCTTGACCGCTTCTGGTGGCCTCTGCTCTCCTGCCTTTGAGCACAGTGACAGTGACACCACCACTCATCTGCTCTTTCATTCGCAGTCTTGGGAAAGAAGTAAAGGGAGAGAGACAGGGAATAAAAGCAGTAAGTAATGCACAGCTGCTGTGCTTTACATTTCCCGCGGCGACAAAAACAAATCACAGCCTGTGCACTAGCACAGCCACCTCTGGGGAGAGAGAGGGGCTGGGGGAGGCTGTTTTGTTGTGGGTGTTTGGTTTTGCTCTTTTTTTAATGGACCATTTATTTCCTCTTGGCATGTCCTCTGTCTGGTCAGCCAGAACCACAGCCCCGTGCTGGCACCACCAAGGGTCCCACCAGTGGCATAGCAAGAGCTTGCATCGGAGCCAGTATGCAAATAGCTTTGGGAAACTTCCCAGTTTGGAGTTTCTCTCTCGCCCATCACCTCAACATCAGTTACTGCTTTATAAATATTTAAAGGCCTCATGTACACGTGCATGATCTTCTGCAGCAAAGTTTTTTCCTCAGCACAGCGGGGAGGGGGCACCACTTCATCCCAGTGACACGCTGGGAGCTGCAGTGGCTGTCACCCACCCTGTCTCCTCCTCTCTATCTCCAAGGGAAAGGTAGTGTACCCAAGACCCTGATCTCCCTGTGTCGGGGTCACATGAACTCATCTGTCACTCCTTCCCCTTTTTCTTTTCTTTTGTACCCAACTGGGCTGCTGGAGCAGCACTGGCAGCTGCTCTTCTGAGCCTCTCCTCTCCTTCAGCTCTCTGCTTGTTTTAAGCTCTGCGAGGCAGAGAGCCGAGCGCCTTTAAAACCACGTACATCAATTCTTGCCGCAGGGTTTTCATCCCGCACAAGGGCACAGTAAGCAATGTAAATAGCACAAATAAAGTGTTTGATATTTAATGATCCCACGCTGGATGGGGAAGATGAGGTCTTAAACAGGAGTTGCTTTCTCAAGCCAGTGCAATGCAGAAAGACCTCTGTCTTTCACTACTAATTGAGCCCTAATGATTTTCCTTTATCATCCAAAATGAAAACAAAGGATTTAAGGGAGGTTTCGTTGCGGCACTATGGATCCCTCTGTCCATTTATTATTCCCCATTTTAAAAGCCGTGCTTTGACTCATCCTCCTGAACCCATTTCTCTCTGCTGTTGCCGCTGCTTTTGTAGCTTTGTCCCTTCACCTCTGACAGCTTGAAAAGAGCCTCCGTGGCTCATGCAGTGTCTGCCAGGACCAAAGGCACCTGGACTGTCCCCATTAGCCACACTGTCCTCCAAAAACTGCTCGATTTTGGCATTTTGAACTGACTGTGAATTCCCAGGGTTGCAAAGGCAGGCTCTGTGTTGGGAGGGAGGCATGGGCGCAGGTCTGGCCCCAGGGCATGGCAGGGGCAAACTCACCCCCAGCTTTCAAAGGGAAAATGGAAATGCCGGAAAGGACCAGGACAGAGCAGATCTTGAAGCAATGCTTCTGTTCCCCACAGCTCAAGGGGGAAGATTTGGGATGAGCTGCTTGTTTGCCCAGGCTCCTCAGGGGTGAAGCCCACCACATCCCTCCCCACACATTCATGTGCCAGCAAAAGGGTGTGTATTTAACAGGGCTAAGAGAAGGAAGAACAGTTTTTGCCAGCGAAGTGGCCAGGGTGTGTACCATGCACCCACTCCTGTGCTAAGCCCTGCCCCGTGGCTTGTATCAGGAATTGCGTGGCCAGCAGAAGTAGGGAAGAGATGGTGCCTCTGTACTCGGCACTGGTGAGGTCTCACCTCGAGTGCTGTGTTCAGTTCTGGGTCCCTCACTACAGGAAGGACATTGAAGTGCTGGAGTGTGTCCAGAGGAGAGCCACCAAGCTGGTGAGGGGTCTAGAGAACAAGTCATATGAGGAGAGGCTGAGGGAATTGGGCAATGTTTAGTTTGGAGGAGGCTGAAGGGAGACCTCATTGCCCTCTACAACTACCTGAAAGGAGGTTGTAGAGAAGTGGGTGTTGGCCTCGTCTCCCACATGAATAACGACAGGGCCAGAGGAAACGGTCTGAAGTTGCGGCAGGGGAGGGTCAGATTAGATATTAGGATTAATCGCTTTACTGAGAGAGTGGTCAGGCACTGGAGCAGCCTGCCCAGGGAGGTGGTTGAGCCACCGTTCCTGGAAGCATTTAAGAAACATGTAGATGAAGCACTTCAGGGCATGCCCCAGTGGCTGAGATTGTAGGGGGTTTTGTGTGTGTATGGCTGGACTCGGTGATCTTAGTGGTCCTTTCCAATCCTGATGATTCTGTGATTCTGTTCAAGCAGAGGCACAAATGTAAGGGGAAGACGGCAGCATGGGAGTGGGACTGAGGGTAATCTTGCAGCCAAATCATTCTGCAAATGGCAACAGCTTAAATAATTTTACAGCTATTTTTCTGGCCATTTGCTGTAATTAAGGCTGGGCTCTGAGGTGCCATCGCAGCCCCACAACACATTCGCTAATTGCTGCTCATCTGTGAAGCCACCTCCAGAGCTGTCCTTGAGATGTCAGCCTTAGAGTTAGTTAGAATTGACAGAAAAATTGGCCACTGAAAGGAGAAATGTGGTCACTAGATGAGTGTGAGCTGGTGAGGACAAAGTTAGGCGTCCCACATGGCATTCACAGGTGCTGGCACCCATGAGAGTGTTGGCCCAGCTCTAGCCAACTTCATCACAACAGCCAGATGCAGCCTGGACACCAACAGGGAAACTCCACAGGCATCAGTGCAACCAAGCGCACGCTGTTACCCCATGCCCATGGGAATGGCTAAGGATAGATTTGGTCCTTCCAGTTGCCACCTCTCCGACCCTGATGTTAGCACCAAGGTACTGGTGGGATCTCAAGGGGCAAAAAAGCAGCACCAGACCCCAGCCAGAGGGTGCTGAAAGATGAAGGCTGGGTGTTACAAGGAGCGCATCCATCCTCCACCTCCCTCACTCCCGAGTGATGCACCAGCCATGGCAGACACCCATCATTTTTCTAAGTATTCCTCATCTCCTTCCATGCCATTAATCACACAATTTCAATTAACGGACCTGAACTGTTGAACAGACCTGTTCTGTGCTAATATGTTATTAATTGGGTCAGGTTGGATGGCAGCAATATTGAGTGCCATGCGGCTCTAAGCTTTCATTGTCTGGTCCAGGCTTGTTTCATTTATTTAATTGCCTCCCCAATGCCACAGGGGCCCCATTCACTTTTTCCCTCGCACCCACCTGTGAGGTAATCGGATAGATGTTCTGCGTTGTCTAGTATCAACTACGCACTGAAGAGAGTTATATCTAATTTACAGTACTCTACTTTCCCAAGAAAAATCAATGATTGTTTACATTACTATCCTAAAATGCCTATTTTAAAGTAATTCATGGCTGGGCCGATGCTATTAATTTTATTAAGCCATTATTAGTGGGCAGATATTATTCTGCTCCATTGATCCTAGGCTGATGCAATTACCACTTACGAAGCTAGCACCGTATGTCTGAAAATTTCAATTCTGTTTGCAACCTGAAGCTGTATGTTAAAATTGAGCCAAGCCAGATGCTGGTGGTAGAAATCAGGGAAAGCTGATTCAAAACAAACAAGGCACTGCCCAAATTTTATAACTTAAATCCTTTTAAAGCAGAGGTACTGATATCAGCCTGGACCCCAGCCATTCCTGAATGCCCCATGCCAAAGGCAGAGATATGCTCAGATACTCCCTTCATGCCTCCCGGGGCCTATAGTTCACAGAAAACTCATCATCCTGGTTTACTGGTTAACTGAAACATCCTCCAATGTGAATGGGAAATTTTACACACAAAACTAAGTTTAGCTATATCTGCACAGAAATTACACCAAAAGCCAGGACAGGCCCATGTCCAGCTGAGTGTGTTTCTCACTCTGTTTGCAGAAGGCGAATTTCACCCAGAGGCCTCAGATCTCTTTTTCCTCTTCTCTGTGTAAAAAAATTAATAGCAGAGTAGTGTGAGAAAATTACTGTGAGACAAAATGGTGAAAATCACCAGGGTCTCAAACATCTCCAGGAAATCCAACAGCACGGAGTGACCATGACTAGAGGTCATTAGAGGTGTGAGGACTCCTGCAGGGCAGAAGGGTACAGGAATCTCCGTTGGTGATGTCCACCCCACTGAGATGCTATGTGGGTGCCCAGTGTGGCTCACAAGGCACAAAAAGCTTATTTTAGCCAGTAGAAATGAAAAACTGCAGTTTAAAATGAAAATAAGGGCTCACCCTTAATCAGCTTGCAAAAACATTAGCTCAACCACAGAAATGTGCTTTGTGTGTATTTGCAAGTTGATAAAAACCTGCCACTCAAGGAACAGGATAAAACAGAGCAAACCAAGACAGTTACTGCCCCAGGATCCTGTCCTCTAAATAAAAAGTGATGGATGGACAGACGGATGGATGGATGGATGGATAGACATAGTGGAGAACAGTGAACCAAGGAGAAGACAGGAGCCATCCCAACAGGCTGCAGCACCGGCAACATCACCGGTTTTGCGCTGATGACAGACAAAGGGTTTGAAGGAGAACCATGATACTGACTGAGAGCCTTGGCAATGTAAGCAGGAGGAAATCAAGCCCCCAGGAGGCCTGCCTAAATGGGACCAGTAGCCTGTGGAGTATGTACTACTGGAGAGGGACCACCTTTCCACTAATGCTTTGGCCTAGAATTATTTTGGAATGATAGATGCATTTGTTTAGGACATAGAGTTTGGCCTGGGGCAAATAAGTGCTCCATCAAATGCATTTTAAAACACCATGAAGCAATATATGAACACTTCTTCAGTAAAAATGAGGCCAAATAAGATGTTTAAACCATTTGTATGAGAAAACTTGCAGTAGCTCACAGCAGCATCAGGTAGCTAATGCAAATCACCAGGATTTGGAGAGCAGAGCCAGGTTACGCCAGCTAGGACTCTGGCCCTCGAGTCCTCCCAGCATAACACGAGAAAGTATCATAAAACCACTGGTTCCTGGCGGCTGGTTAACACTCTGGAGAGGGTGAATGATTTATGGGATTTACTGCACTCAGCTAAAACGGTTGTTCAACGTTATAAACCAGCAACCTTGTCTCCCATGCAAAACAAATAAACGAATAAATAAATTACATGCCTCCCTCCACACCTGAGAGATGTTCTGGCAGCTGGGAAGCTCCGCCGGGTGGTTGCATAGCGCTGCAGGAGGGTCTGCGACAGGGCCTTTGTGAGCAGCCCTGCAGCTGGGGTGTGGGAAGAGAAGCCATGTTGTTCCAGTAGGATGCTCCTTAATGTCCACGTCCTGGTGCCAGCTCCCGGCAGGCTCAGCCACTGAGATTCACTGTGGCAACACTGAGAGTGTCCTTGAGTCCACCTGGCCCCCCTGACTGGGGTACGGTGGGACACATCCCTCCTCAGTGTGGTGCTTGGGGGAAGAAGCGGTTCTTACCCTGGCCATGAACAAAGTTGTTCGCAAGGTGGTGCTGAAACAGAAGTTCAGATTCATAAGCATTTTTGCTATTGAAAGGGTGGCTTTTAGCATTGCCTGGTACTTTTAAAACCATTTAAAGTATCCTTAGGTGGTTTTTTTAACCCTTTGGAGAGTGGAGGACTGGGTTAAATTTTTCCTTCCCTGTGGGAAAGAGGCTGTCAGAGGCAGAAGCAATGCGACCTCTTTGCTGTAAAGGTTTTGGGACCCCTGAGCATGGACCAAGCCTGCAAACAGTTCTCTCCAGGCAGACCAGAGGCTCATTACCCCAGTGCCTGTACCTGACGCTTGACACCCTTCACCAGGGGTTATATTGTAAGTGAGAGCCCTCCCCTGCCTCTCCATGCAGACACCTCAGAACCCCTGTTGGAAACTGCGATAGGGTTTGGCTCATCAGCGTATCGGGATCTGTTTTATCTGCCCGCACAAGCCTGCATGCAGGGATTGATCAGATTAACATGGCTGATGAAAAACATCCTCCTCTTTATCCCCTCTGACAGCAGCAACCCTTTATCAACAGACTGAAGTCGAAGTTTTCTCAGCCATGAGTTTTCTGCCTTGGGGGTTCGTTTTCTCTTCCAGTAGAAGTTTTCTATCTTTTCTTCGAGAAAAAATCAAAACATTTTGATGGAAGATTTTTCAGCCATCCTTATGCATTAGACATGGTGGCAGACAGGACTGGCACATCAACATCTGCTCCTTCTCACTGGATTAAATTTAATATCTGGTGTATGAGCACTAACCCTCCTTCAGAGATCCACTGGGGTCAGCTCAATGAGACGTACCTGGCTTGGAGAGAAGAAAATAACTTCTTTTCTGAGGACTTCCAGAGTGACCCACTCATCATTTCATCCCCTCTTACAAAGCTAACTTCATAATACCCTCCAATGAGGCTTCGGGGAGGACAGTGTTATAAATTGCAGCTCAGTGAATCTGCCACTCACCGCTGCTAATATACTGCATTTATCCTCGCCGCTGCAGAGGCTGAGGCGCTGAGACGAGGAGAGAAGGAGAAAAGTAATTACTTCCCGCTCAGCTTGTCACCAAATCCCTTCATCAGCCCTCTCACATCTTCCTCGGCTGCATTAGTGACTCGCCATGCTCCGTTGTGCCAGGGCTGGATCCAGCGGGGCTGGTGTTAATGGGGCATGAGGATGGGGAAGGGGGTGGGTGCCACAGGCACTGGGAGCCCCCTCAGTGCCCAGCACATCCCAGATTGTCCCACTTGCATACACCAGCTCACACCAACCCAAGAAGCCGCTGCTCAAATGCCATTAGGATCCCCCAATGAAGACACAGGTTTATTTCAGCCAGGAAGTCCTATCCCAAAATCATCCCCAGCGTGGAGGAAGGGAGAAGAGGTGGTGTTTTCTCTGGGTGTTTTTCTCAAAAATATCCTTCAAAGGTTACAGATGTGAGAAGCCAGGTGTTAAAGTCTCTCCCCTGGAAAGTACTCAAACTCCACATCCTTATTCAGTAATATGCATCAGCCAGACCTTGAGTTAAAAGCAAAGATATTGAGTCATGAAATGAACCCAAAATGAGGGCGATTTGCTGGTTGGTGCTGAGATTCCCAGGAGCACCTGAAATTCCTGAGACCTGAAATTAAGTGGGATACCAGAAGACCTTACCTGGGGCATGTATTAAATTGAAGACAAATATTTTGACCAGCACCTGATGGGCCATTTTACAGTTGTTCATTAGGTTCTTCAAGGTCAAATAAAAGATCAACAGCAAGGGCCATTTTTCTCTGGGGAGCTGGTAGACCTGGAGACCACTGACAAGGCAGCAAAGGCACCCCACTTAACAGGCCTGGCACTGCCACCACCAGGGTGTCACGCACTGAAACCAATGTGCCATGTGATAAATTTGATGCACTTCACACTGAAATTGATGCATCACCTTTGGAATCAAATTTATCACCTCTTCCGTCACACTCCATATACTGAATCAGAGTCACCACCTACTGAATTAAAAACTTCACATGCAGTTCACATCACATCATAAATCAGGCCAAAATGGAATTAAATGCATTGTATGCTAAGAACTCATTCATCACCCCATAAATTAAACATGGGACAAGCCTCTTAGGCTGGATGTGCCCAGATACAGCCCGCGGAGTCCACTGGGGAAAACATGACACCACAGAAGTCACTGGGGGCTTGGCCATTAATTTCAGCTAATTTTTTCAGTACCAGGATCTACTGTGTAGCAGGTCCAGCTTTGTCCTGGACCAATCTGAAACCTGGAAACAGCAACTTCTGCTGTTAGCAACTCTCCTGTTGAACCATCCACACTCCCCACTTGGACTTTTAGGCAGAAGCCTGGAGGAGAGAAGGAAATCAGACCCTAGCCCTGCTCCTGCACAGGGGAACAACAGGAGTGTGAGAAGGCTTTGAACTCCTTGCTGGCAGCTGGCACACAGTGTCACAGACACGCACAGCACCTCTCATCTTCAAAGGACCACGCACCATGAGGGCCCAGGCTCAAAGTCCCAACATCTTTGTTGCTGGGTGGGAGCACCTTTTTGCTAAGCCCTCAGCAGGGCTGCAGGGGGCTGGTCTTGGCTGCCAGGGCTGCTGGGCACCTGACACCCCTTCTGCAGTCTTTAGACTGTTGTTTAAGGCAACAACAGGAAAAAAGCCTTCAGGTTCAGGGATTCACGTGGTGCCAGAGCATCCCAGACAGTTCAGCCCTCATCAGCAGGCGTTGTTAGTCCTGCATGACGGGCAGGAAACAGGAGCACAGAGCAACGGCTGCTCGCGGCCAAAGCTAAAGACTAGGGTAAAGATAAGGCTTCAGAAATTCTTATCTTAAACCATACTATTTTCTCCTTTTTATCTATATTAATTTTGACTTTTCCGACAGCACCTCCCTGTGTGCTCTCTCAGCCCAGGAGCTGCCTGACCTGTCCCCATTCCCCAGGGAGAGGTGGGACAAACTTCCAGCTCATCTGAAGCACGATGCACTCAGATACACCCTTGGATCCAATCCACGGTCGTTCCTTTTATTTTCCTATTCATCTGGTCCTCTCAAAATCTGCTCAGGAGCAATTAGAGCCTGTCAGCTAGAAGCTGATGCAACTTCTATTTAATTAGCCCAGGAGCCAATAAAGATCTCATTCATCAATTTCTCATGGAAGGTGTGGTTGGGGGAGGGGGGAGATTTGTCATTTCTTCCTTACATCCAGATGGCTGCAGAGTATCTGTCAGTGATCCCAGCACATGCATGGACTCGTGTGCACATCTGAGGAGACTGACCAGCTGGGAGACATCTGTCTTGAAAGCAGTTACAGGAGAAAATAATGCAAGACCGTCCCAGATGCTGTTAGCCAGTCCTGTTGGTGACTGAGTCTCCAGATTGTGGTCAGCCTCGGCAGCAAGTGCCCTGGTGCGACGAGCAACTATGGGGGGGTTTTCCTCTTCCAACCTATTTTGCTGCCCTTCCTAGGAACAGGAAAGGGCAGAGATGTGTAAGGAGGGCCAAACGCCAGCAGGATTAATTGAGGGAGGCCTGAAGTATGGAGTTTGCCCCATACCTGCTGCCTTTTCCCTGAGAGGGGGATAAGAGCCCCTCTCACTGCACTGCCACACTGAGAATAAACCCGTTAGAGATGGCAAAGCAGGAGAAGGGAAATTAGTACCCAGACTGATGGATCCCAGCAAACATTCAGAGTATTCAACATGCCAGAGAAAGCCTTTGGGGTAACACCATCTTTCCCTCAAAGCTTCTCCTTAACTTTCCTAACTTTCTCCTGCCAGACCATCTAAGTAGGACACTTGGGTTAGGCTTTTCCCGAAGAGTGTACAGGGTGGCCAGGAGGATGGGGGAGCATAAATCTGTACCCATAAAGTCACTGTGCTGGCCCCAAATTATAAAAAGGGGGTTTCATCAGCTCAGACCTGCAGGAGTGGGTCTCCGTGGGAATCACTTGCCCACACTGTTTGCAGCCTCACCATCACAAGTCACTGAGCTAAAAAGAAGAAATCAGTTACCCCAGGACAGTTCATAGATTACAAACATGAGTGATGGTATCCTCATAATTAAAGATTATGAGAAAGCAGCTTAATAGCTTGGTTCCTTGTGGCTGGTTTGATTTGTAATACATGGCAGTTGGTGTAGGCAAAGCAGGTAATTGGAGCCAGTTTGCCCTTGGTGTGTCCAGCTGGTAGCTGCGCTTCACCAACTCGCATGTAAGGCTGTTTTTTCTCAAAGCCTTAACGCCCGACAGCAAAGAGGGCTGGAAACATAACCTCATCAACAGCCACATACCCAAGCTGGGAGAAGCTTGGGGACTGAATGCTGGGCTGCAGTTTCTTGCTGCTGCCCCTGCACATCTGCAAGATGCTGTGGTCGGCAAATCTCCCCTGGCATTTGCAGAGAAAATGCCCGTGCTCAGCTCAGGGCTCTGAGCCACCCGGGTCCTCGGTAGTTATTAACGGCAACATCATTGCTGGCATATTACTGTGATTGATGTTGCATCAATCAACTGGAAAAGTGTTAAGTAAGCCTTAAAAAGAAGTGAGATGAAGACTTAAATACCAGGCTAACATGTCCAGATAATGGGGATTATTCCAGGATTGAAAACACATGTGCAGACATGCTGAAATACACAGCTGTGCCCCTCTCCCTGCTGCTCCACGCTGGCCACCGCTGGTTCCAAGGGAAGTGAGTAATGAGAGCTTACATGGCAAACAGGGATGGGCAATTAGCACAGGGCACATAGCAACTGCATTCAGTGTGAGTCTGTGGTTTTACTGATTATCAAACAAGCAGTAATGAAGAAACACTCCTTCTATTAACACCTTATTTCAATCCAAGCTGTGGTACTTGCCTGCTTTTATTCTGTTCCATCAAGTTTTGTTTGATTTGGCTTACTTTTGCTTAAGATCAATGTCATATGCTACACTTGGTGCTGCCAACGTCACTAATTTTTGCTGTTGTGATGTTTGGTATTTCAGAACTCCTGGGGACTCCTCTATTAAGTAAAGTCTCGGATTTCCTTGCATTAAAACAAAACAAAAAAAAATAATAATTGTAGCTAGGTCAGTTGTGGAGAAATTTGTGAGTCACTCAGCTTCCCAAACCCAAAAAGCAAACAAACAAAAAACTCCACAAAAACCAACCAAAAAAAACCCCCACCACCAAACAAACCTCAAACGTGTTATCTTTTAATCATCTGTGATATTCAAACATTATTCCCTCGGAGAAGCCAACTCACAGATTTTCTGCAAACAAAAGGTGATTTTACTGGAGAACAAGTTCACTTCTCATCTCCAAAGCCTGGCTCACAGACTGGTGAATTCCTGTATTGTGTACGCAAAGCCCACGGTCACAAACCGCAGGGCAGAAATGGCCCAGTGCCCAGCACGTGCTTCATGTGAAGGGGGTGCTTCATCCTTTCTTTGAGTCTCTATTCTGGTGCTGTGCTTTCCCCCAGAAGGTGTCCCTGACCACCTCCCCCCCTGGGGGATGCATCAGGCTTTCCCATGGGGTGTAGCACCCTCCTTATTTCAACTGCACCCATCTATACCAGAAACAATCTTCACAGGCAGATGTTGGAGCTTCAGCCATTTCCATGCCCTTTCCTGAGCTCAGAGCTGGAGCAGGTGAAAGGGAAGCTGCTGCAGAGTCATGGATGTGCTTTACCAGTCCCAGGACCTGGACTTAATGTTTCCCAGTTGCTGCCTCCACAGCACTTTACCAAGGACCAAATCCAGCACGTTCTTCTGGATCTCTTTTCTATGGAGGCTCAAGGTGGAGTCCTTGCTTGTGCTTGGACCAGACCTGTCTCTCAAAGCACTCACAATCTGAACACAGCCAGCAAGCTCAGAACTGGGAGAGAAAAACAGCTCCTTTTGCCAGCCCTTCATGTTAAGCTGCTATATTTAAAATGACTACATAGACTAAGAAATTAATAACAGGCCTAAGCACTTTACCAGGCAAATCCGATTTTTACTTAGGAGAATTGGAGGGAATAAAGCTAAAAAATTTGCTTCAAGGATGGGATTTAATTCAAAGTGCCAGTGCTAGTTCTACTGCACTTGTAGGTTTATAGAATAAACCTGCTAGAAAACAATTGTCCTAAACGAGATCATCATTAATCCAGAATTCAGCTGTCAAAAAGACTGAGACTGCAAACTACGAGGGGAACAAGGAAAACCTGGTAATTTGTTTGTTAAATATTTGCAAACTGTCATATCAATAATGGATAATAAGAAAATTTTGGCCCTCCAGAGTTGATGAATAACGCAAAGCTTTGCTGTATTGCACCTAAACTATTATCAATAGCACATTTATTATTATAATAGATGAAAAACAAGCTTCCTGGCTGAAAAACAAGATCAATTTGAGCTCAAGCTATTTGGATGTATTCTAAATGTTGTAATTAAAATGCAGCATGAATGTTCTTTAAAAAAAAAAAAAAAGAGAGAGAGAGAAAGAATAGCCCTAGGACAATTAGATATGCCATCCAGTCCTGACTCAGTAACCTGAGAGAAAAAAAAAAACAAGCAAATTGTATTTGTGTCCAGTCAGACATTTCTCATCTTCAGGGCTTGGTGCAGAGCCTAAGCTAACAGAGCTTTTCCTGCTTTTTTCTGTCGAATCCAGCCTCAGGCTGGAGGATTTGATGCAGGGAGTTGGCCTAGGTTGCCCTGAGCCCCCTGTGCAGGTCAGGATTTGATTAGAGTCCAGCAATGAAACCCAGCTGAGCTCTATCATGCTGCAACTGTAGTTCATGGGGGAAAAACCCCAAGCAACTGTTGAAAGAGATAAAGAAACGACCTGTGTGAAAGGTTTCACTCCTGGAGAAAGTGCCTTGGAGACAGAAATGGAAAGAGTGATGTTCCCCACCCCCACCCCCCTTCTCCTGCAGTGTTATCACACACATCAAAACCTGCAGGAGACAGACGTGACTCTCGCCTCCTCCAGCAATTAGAGGCTGGCACACACTTCCCAGGGGACACCTGCCACCCTGCAGGATTGGGCTTTTCTTTTGTTCTGATAAAGAAGTGAGCGCCTAGTGAGTTACAGCAATCTCCCAGGAGCTCCCTAAATAATTGCATTCTCTTATGTCTTTTAATCATAAGCCCCGCGAGGCTCATAATACCTCATGTGCAATCCAAATTGGCCCATCAGCTCAGTTTATCAAAGGGACCTAATTTAATCCCAGTCTTTGATGGAGACAGAAGCGGTCAAAGTCTGCCCTAACGATTTGCCAAGTTTACTTAGCTTGCAGATCTGTGGCATGAAGGGCACTCGGACTCCAAGCACAACATTGATAATGGGAAGCCATGATGAGAAAGACAAAATTGGCACGAGCTTGACAGTCTTCATCAAGAGAAACCACAACAGAGACCTGGAACAACAGTGGAGATTGAGGAGGCGAAATAAATGGGTGTCACCACACGTAACATCATGATATTGGTCAAATTGTTAGAGGCAATGGTTCCCTTGGAGTGAATATCACCACTGTGAGAGACCCACCAAGAAGGAGGCTAAAGCAGATGAATCCAAGCCAGGTAATGCAGAGCCAGGAGCAAAGTGCCAGTGATGGCAGAGCTGCTCTGCCCTGGCAGTGTCCCCTCCTAGTCACAACAGGATGTAGTAGCCGTAAGAGTGCACCTTTCAATGGAAAAGTGCCTGCTCTTCCTCTAAAAACCTGCAAAGGAGCTCAAAACTTTCATAGCTGAGCAGATTCAGTCTAGGTGCATCTTTTAAAAACCACCCGGATGACTTCTCTGCTCCTTTTCAGCCCGGTACATCAGTGGGCCCCAGGAGGTGTAAAACAGTGACATGAGCTAAGAGATGCTGAGCAGATGGAAGCAAAAAGCCAAAGGAAGGAGCCCAAATCCTTGGCTTCAAGGGATGCTGACCAATGAACTGCGTTAGGACTAAAGGCACCAAAGAGCAGGGTTTTATGGAAAAGCTAAAAGCCCAATGTTCTCTGGAAAAGTGAGGGTTGATGGGAGAAGACAGTAGCAGCATTTCACTCCATAGTTGTGAGTGATGGATGTAAACACAGTAAAAATCTATACAAAAGAGCTTTACTAGACAAAACCAGCTGGTTCTGAAGCACTCAATGGCTTTTAATAGTTTCCAGCTGAAACAGAAGGGGGAACTCAGAGCCTGCATTACAAAAGTTTGAGGAGCACTGTGAGAAATGAAGCATATGCCCTTTGGTTTTAATCAGCATATATAAAAGGATGGTGCAAAGAAGGGCCAAAAAGTTCTCCAGTTGGGATATAAAGGTCTACACTGGCACCATTAGCTCAGAGGGATTCTTCATGGTACTATCAAAGTTTCAATACAAGATGGATGTACCATCTGCCTGCAAATAGGCAAGGCCATTTATTTGTTTTATGAGAGAGTGCAGGTGCTCAGGACAACCTTTTTGGAGGGAAGAGGAAAGAAAAACGGTGACATTAGCTCCAAAAGTAAAGCCACGACCAGCAGACAGAAAAGGGTGAAATGCAAACATTACCCTGGCTTGATAATCCCCACAAAGGGATTGGTGGGTTAAAAATATGTCAAATCCTTGGTCTCATGAGCGATAAGCTCTTTGGAGGAGTGGGGGACCTGAATTTGAGGACAGCTTCCAGGAAGATGCTTCTAGGTAGCAGAGTAGGAGAGCCTCAACCTTCCCTTACTCCAAGGCAGTGATGAGATGGAGGGATGGCACAGCACCCTTGGCCAGCCCTGAAATAACACGGCAGCTAATGACACTGGCTGGGAATGAGAAAGGGAGAGGGGGTGAGGGAGGTGGTGGATGGAAGCAAATTAAATACACTGTAAAGAAGGAGAGAACTTTATTCTCTTTGTTCTGCAGATTTTGAGCTATATGAAGTGTCAGGAAGCAAAGCCAGTGTTGACAGACCATGCATGGCACACAGGTGGGTTGGCCAGTGCTGGGATCTGGGAGCTACAGCCACCTGGGAGGCATCCAAGCATCTACTGGCCTCTGCTGAGCTCATGGAGCAGGGAGCCAGGCTGCACAGCCCTGCATGTGGGTAGCTGCTGTGACTGACAGCAGGTCACTTTTTGAAAGGCAGCAGCTCCTGGCACCTGCTGAATTTGTGCCTGTTTCACCTCTAATGTGGGCAGAAAAATTCCATATTGGCACAGTACCTTTGTGAGGTTCCTGTCTTTGGTGAGGAGAGCATGAAGGCCTACATGGAGAATGTTTTGATGCACAGGTTAAACAGAGGAAGAGCCCAAGCAAAGGCTCCAAGCAGATTTGGGCAGCATTACACAGGACAACCCCCAAGAAGACATGCTGTTGCTGTCAGCAGAGAGGCTGCATGAGAGGAGGAGTAAACAAGGTGCTGAGGGCTGGCAAAGTAATCAGGGAAAAAATCTGAATGACTTCTGGGGAGAGAAGATCAGCATGTGGGAATGAGGGGGATAACTGCTAGAGTGGTTTGGATCTAACTTGGGAGTCTGCAACGAGATGAAAACCAAGCTGCAGCTTGGGAAGGGTATGTCTTCCACAAGTCAGTTCAGCTTCTTTTCCTCGTTCTCATGGGTAGGTTGAATAGGACAGGCCAAGCAGACTGAACACCAAGTGCAATGACAAAAAATAATCTAAAAAGTGATCTGTGCTTGATTTTTATATCTTCAGCTTGGCTGCCAGTTGCCACGCTGCTGGATTCCAACTGTAGCTCTTCATTGCTCAGACTGAACTGCTACATTCTGGTTTAGGTTTTTACTTTCTGTAAGCATATTAAAATTTTAATTAAGCACTAAACAAGTGTTTTACCAGCTTTTTGAGGGTTTTTCTATTTATCTTGTTGATTACAAGTCTCTCAGGTCCTTAGTTTTGGCCTAAATTTAGACCAATTCTGGCTGAGCCCTGCTGGATAACTGCTAAAACTATTCATTAAAAATGAAAAGATCAGAGTTGATCAGCTGACAGTGGGAGCCTGCTTTGGGCTGCTCTGCATCCTGGCAATCTTCTGATCTACGCATGCTAGAGGCCGGTTAATGCTGATCTGCTGGTAACACACAGCAGGGAAAGACCCCGGGAAGACGCAGCAGCTCCTTGATTCAAAGCTCATGAAGAAACAACTTGTTTCATTCCTTGTTGACCACCTGAGATGGCAACGAAGGAGGGATTTTAAGCCAAGCAATTATTCTCCTTCATGCAATTTCTGTAATGCAGCATGAGCCCTTCTCGAGGCAAAACACTTGATAGCGTCCCCATTTTTGTCTTTCTGGGAAGCACTTTGCAAAGAGATGAACAAGGGTCCCCGCTTTACAGAGCACGTGGGCAGCTCCAACAAGCAAGCAACACCACAGTTCATGCTTAGCCAGCTTCACTGGAGATTTTGCTTTTTTTCTACTGAAGTGCTGGGGAAATCCAAAGGCCTCACAACATCTACCTGACCATGGCAGGTTTATCACACACATTAACATGAAAGACTAGCTTAAATCCAGCTATCAACATGCAAAACCCTGCCAGATCTGTCAACATCTGGGACCAGAAACATCTCTTAAATGCAGTTTTAAAATTATATCACAATAACAAATGTAGTGATAATGAAATGCAGAGTATGGTATCATCCAAAATTCAGCAGCTGTTGGTATTTGTCATGGAGCTGAACTCCCAGGTTTAAGCTGCTGGTGCTAGCAAATGTTTCTTGTAGTTAGGCAAAAAAATTCAATACTGAGAGGAGATTATTCTTCTGTGCGTGACCATGGCTAAAATTGCCCATTAACCTTCCCTAACTGTAGCTCTCCCTCCTCTGCTACCCCCATCTGTCATACACCTGCAGCTGTTTTCTGTCCCAAGGGGTAGTCAAGGTGGTGGCTGCCAAGGATGGTAGGGACATCACCAGGAACACAATTACCTCCTCCTCCTCCAGTCTCTGCAGACTCACCGATGCAGGTCTGTATGCTGGTTTTTGTGATACTCTGGAACAACAAACCAGTTCTCAAGCCATGGGTAACTAGCTCCCCTGGTGGCCCTTCACCACCATTTAGGAGACCACTTTTCTGAAAAGCCTGAAGTCATCCACAATTTAATCATTTGAGCTTTCCACTTCTCTCATCTCATTTTCTCTCCAATTAATTCACTGTGAGAAATTTCAGCTGTTCATTGAGGAGTTGGGAAGACCTTGACCAAATAGCCCTTTCTTCCTTCCCTGCCCATCAGGCTCCAGCTTCTTCACACAGGGCCTCAGCCCAAAACCAAGGCCAATGAAAACTTTCCTTTCACTTGCTCACATGTCACTTTCACAAGAAAACTCCCAGCCAGGTCACTGCTCCGGGAAACCACGTCTTCTAAGAAGCCCTGCCCCAGGCCTCCTCAACCAGCTCCATTTGGGTCTCCAGAGAGGAACCAGCTCCTGTACCTGGGCCAGGCTCCTGCCTCCCAGCCAGCACTCCCCAGCTGCATCCACGCTAGTCCTGTGCAGCGCTCCCAGGGCTCATCTTCTGGAATCCTTCAAAACTGTTGGGAAAGGGAGAGGGAAGAAAAGAGAGATGCAAGTCCCTTGACCTGCACAGAGCGGCTTGCTACCAAAAGGTGTTTGACTGGTTCAGAAAGAAAAGGTAAATTTAAGGAACCCACAGCCAAGCAGTTGTTTTGCTGAATTTGAAATCTTATTTTTATGCTTATCTCATGCAAAGCTGGAAATAACACTGGCCACACTTACAACTTGCTAGGAGAAAAAAAAAATGTGCTGAATGACATCCAATGCAACTGATGGGAAATTTGCTGCACAAAAAAATCCCAAACAACCAACCTTTATCAGAAAGTGTACTTCAGAAAAACACACTTACTTCCACAGTGAAACCAAACCCTGCAATCGCCTTGAAGGCTTGTGCAGCAACATACTGATAGATCCTCCCAGCTCATTACTGTCCCTTAGCTAGTGATGATCATTTCTGTAGATCAGCCTCCAAAAGAGTTGGTGTGAGCTTCCCCTAATCTGCACCAGGGCAAACTCCACCAATAGGTGAGACTCCCTTCAGCGACAGGTGAAGCTGGACAGGCAGCATGCTACTATTTCTCCATACAGGTCACTTAGCTTTACATATACTACTGCTATTTTCCCTTCCCTCTCTAATCCTAAATCAAAGAATTGAGAAGAATAAGGCATATTGTTCTAATACAGGGTGTTAAGAGCTGTGTATGTCCCCATCTCCGAGCTGACCGCATGGAAGAAAAACCCAGAGAACTCAATGCTCCACAGATTCAGGTCCTAAATCTCTGAGCCAGTCTTGAGTTCATTTGAAAATGGTGAAAGGGCTCCAAGGATGGCATTGTGGCTCTGAAAGCGGAGAATTGCTGTGCTGAATGTGCTATTTTGCCACCTCCTCCAGCTACAGCTGGGGCAGCTCTTCATTACAGCCCCCCAACCTGCTCCTGGCTAGTTGTCAGCATGCCCAGTGGAAATCCCTCCAACCTGCTGGTGCCTTTCAAATAAATGGGTCCAATTAGCAAAGCTCCACGACTGCAGCTGAAACAGTGGGGAAGGATCATACCAGTAACCAAGCAGGCAGATCGGAGGAGGACAAAGCTTCCAATGGGTGATGATGAGCAGGTGGGAAGAAGTAACTGTGTCAGCTGGAAGCGAAATGTGAACAGAGCCTTGCACTCCCTCGGGCAAGCGATTCCCCAGAGGGGCTGCAGAAGCAGCCCCCAACCTCATGTTAGCACTTTATTTATAGCATTGCCTTCCTGTTCATTGCCTCCCCAACTGTGAATTGCAATTTTTCTCCCCCCCTGCCTCACCCCAGCATTATGGTGATGGTTTGGAGCATGGAGATGTTTGGAAAAGGGCAATTTGGCATCAGTAATCTAAAAAGCAGATACAGATGACATCCTAAATGTATCTTTTATGACTTTGGAATGATTCCTTTAAATTAAGCTCAGAGTGTGTGACAGCTTCTGGTAGTGCCGCCAGTAAGGAAATAAAACATAAAAATCAAGAGGTTCTTGAGCATACGTACTCTTAAAGATCATGTCCTCTGGGCAACTTGCTTTCCCTTGTGCCACTTTGAGCTGTGATGTACCAAGTGCTTCCCAAGGAAAGTGCTCCAATAATTTTCAATTGTCTCTTCACCACATATGCCCTCAAACCTCAACATACTTCCAAATTCAAGGCTTATAAAAAATTAAATGCTCCAATAATTCTAAATTGTGTCTGTTCAGTGTTACTGGAGCCTGTCCATTCCTTCAGTTTGGGGATCTTTGTTTTGTTTGCGGGGGGGAGGATGAAATGCTTTCTATTAGTGCTTCAAATTGGAAGCCAGTCAAACAGCATCACAGCAGAATGATTCAGCAGCCTCTGAGCTGATTCGCAGCGTATCATAAAACAGGATTAGGAAAACAACAATAACTGGAGGAGAAAGAACCCACACAAAGAATCACGGCAGGAGAACAATACCAGAAAGGGGCAGAGGGAATAATCCTCACTTGGCTTCTGAGGAGCAGGTCAGATGACCTAATAGACGGCTTTCAGTGCCCTTCTTTTCCCACTGCGTTGCAGGGTTCAGCCACCCGGATCCAGCCACCACAGCTTAAATAATGGCTCTGCATCGACTGAACGACATTAAGTGTTTCTGTGCAGCCTATTGTCACTTATCTGAGACCACGGTCCCTGCTATGGCACAAGACCCAGATGCTTTTTCACAGCAGGCAGCAGCTTATGCAGAACTAGCGGTGAAAGTTCATGACTATTTAGGACAGGAAGCAAAGGAAACAATCAGAGGCTGTGAGACTTCCAGTTATAAAGCAAAAAGTGGGGGTTTTTCAGCCTTACTCAAGAAGACACACACACACAAACGAGATGGTGCATTAAAGTAGCGGAGATGTCAAGCTAAGGGTACCCCTTGGCGCTGTCCTGACCAGGAATTAAATTAAGCACATATTTCATGATATCTTGAATCAAAGCATCAGTGACCACCTATGACCAATCACAAGATGGAAGAGGAAAGCATCATTTAAAATCTATTCTCTGTGAACCTGGAGATCTTATTGACAGCCTTGTTGCAAATTAGGCCATTCCTGTTACAACTGTGGCCTTGGAGCGATCGAGGATGGCAGGGACTCTCTCAGGACTTTTTCTAGACCAGCAATGGTTGAATTACTTCTATGCAGAACATGAAATCACAGCTTCACGCATGTGAGGAAAATCAGACAATTATATCATAATTCCAATAAAACAGCTACATCCAAAGTTTGGTAGAGAGCCACAAAAACAGGGAAGAAACTAAAATGTCATGAAACCTATGCCATGATCTCCTCTTGTCGACTGAAAAAATGATAAAGTGCATCCTTGTTTAATTCACTGCAGGATGCCTGGAATTTTATAGAAACTGCTGCAACGTGTCTCCCAGTGGGGAATAACTGAAGCATGAGACAAGAAATCAACCATATCCTAACTTGCAGTAGCAGGTGCTGTAAAAGGAAATGCCCAATAAAGGCTTAGTATATAGGAAGATGAAAAATAACTGCCTGGATTTCTGAAATAAGAAAGCCTAAACCAATTCTCTCATCACGTCCAATCAAAGAACACCATCAGTTGCCAAAATCTTGTCAGAAAAAATGGGTATCAGAGAGATGGCAGCATGCACATCTTCTTCAGTAGTGTTTTGGGAATATTTTAGCCTGCAGAATTTAATTCCCTGTTATTACTTCTGAGCCTAGAGGCGAAAGTCATAAATCAGGACCACTCATAACATGCAATAATGAGGTGAAAATACTCATAAGGAGTGTTACATGATAAAATCCTTTGGGATTGTGTATAACACTTCCAGTCCTTGATGACAGCATTAAAAATTCTTCTATTGGTTAACATCTCTTCTTCCCTAAGTCCTATCTATACTGGGTTTTCATCCTTTTCTCCCAAGATCTCCGAATTTTGCTGTCATATGGCATTCCTTCTAACCTTCCTCCACACTGCCCTAAATATACGTTTAAAACAAAATCATAGGAAAGCATTCCATGGTTAAAAAGATGGGCAGGTTTTTAATGACACTGCATTTACTTATATGGGCTTTTAACACCACAGGAGCTTTCCCAGGGAGTTTTGCCATGATTTCAGGACCCCTATTGTTTTTATAGAGGGCTATTTAGTCCCATTTAGAAGGTGGCTACATTTTGAGTAATAAAGACTGCAATGCTATAAAATAATTAAAAAAAAACATTGTCCCCACCCCTCTTTTACCCTCCCATCTACTGAGTTTAAAAAAAAAAAATCCCAACCCATGATGGGTTACAAATTTGTTTTCTGAGTAACAAGACCAATCATGTTTCCGCTGCTTGTGGTCTCTCTCTTCTCTTCCTTTTCTTGGAGGTCCTCTGGATCCACACTGACATAGAAGTATCCCATGATGGAGAAGATAATGCACACAACAAAGAGGAGAACAGTGAACAAGACAAATTCAGCCCACTAGGAAAGAAAAAAGAACAGCAGGTCAGGAGACCCCGGACTCTCAGTCTAGAGGATTTCTCTGCACTTCCAAGTGATTTTTAAGGAGCTGGGTGAAAATTACTTTTTAGCTTCCAAGATAGGTCACAGGATAGAAACTTTCTCATCTAGTTTTCTGTTAAACCCATTTATACAAAATGTAATCATGACTGTGTGACATACCTTGAAACAAGTCCAAGTTAAATTGGACTACTTTAGTTAAATCTTTTCTTACCAATCTGTCCTGACTGGAACATACCTGCCTGGGCTTTTTGCCCACAAAATGCCTTTAGGAGAGGCAGTTTCACATTAGCCAGAAACAAGGCCCACTTCACACCTTAATGCCATCACCCTGGAAGTCTGATAGCTTGAATTCAACCAACTCTGCACCACAACCTCCCCATGCAAACCCAACATCTCAGGCGTGTTACAAACAACTAGCTCTGAAGGAGTCTCAAGCTAGACACTTGAAGAGGCTGCCTGCCCACTGGGCTAGCTGGATCGAGGCAAGCTGCTTTTGGTAAGCAACCACAACACGTGGCTGATATCATGTCCAGGCTTCAGGCCCAAATGCAGCCAATGTTATCACAGTGCAGGTCACATTATTTTTTACTGTCACCGTGAGGCTTAGGGAAAGCCATTGCTCCAGAGGGCATCGCTGCTGAGGGCAAAGCAGAGGCCTGGCTGGGAGGCAGGCTGCCGTAACTCAGTTGCAGGAGCCTGGGGCTGTGCAGAGAAGCTGTGGCTCCAGGACACAGACATCCAGGAGCACCATCCAGTGCCTGCTTTAAAGCATTACCTCTGTTTTAAGATCCAAACCATACCTGTGCCATTGGCGCGGCCTGGGCAACAATGAGCACAAGGGTGTTCCCAACGGCCACTGTGAGCAGCCAGCCTGCCTGCAGCACCGACTTCATGCTGGCTGGAGACTGAAAAGAGGAGAAGGGCCTGATCAGTGGGTGTCGTGCAGCGCCCTTCTGCCCTGGTTCACCCTTGTGATGTCCTGTCTGGTGTAGCTGTTTCTGGGCTCAGCCCAGGAGGAGATGGTAGGAATTTCCTCTGTGCAGAGTGGTTAATCTCAACAGCTGCATATAAGGAGCTTTTGAAACATTTCTTCCAGGAGGACACAGGAAGAAGGAGATGCTGCTGTTGCAGAGCTGGGTCCCGATCTTCCTCAACCTGCATCATTTGAAAATGTAAGATCAGGAAGCCCAGGGAGCCACATGACAAGCCCTGCAGCTTGGAGTTTGGTGCTGTGTGGCTGGACACCTTTGGAAAAGAGACTGGATCTTGATGTTAAACTTCCTGCTGATGACAAATTTTCCAGATCCCATGTCAAATTATCCCACTGTATTAATTGCTCTCATTAATAAACATCTTCAGTTTATTCCAATTTGAGTAGCTTCAGCTTTTTGGTTTCAGTCCTCTCTTCTTATAAACCCTCTCCCCAGACAACAGAATTGCCCATCTACTGAGCACTCCTTGCACCCTCGTTACTCCTTGGTCCCTTGTTACAGACTTGAGTATAAGCTTAGGCTCCTTCAATCTCTGCTTAAAACAGGCCCCACACCCCCATGACACTCTGTAGTCCTTGAGATACCTTTGCCTTTTTATCACCGAAAATACATAACACAAAATATTTCACTGGGAGAAAAACCTGATATTACAGTATTCAGAGCCTTCACATTAAAATATACTTCTATCCAGTTCTGTTCTATGTTTCCGGCTTTACCAAAAAAGGAGTTTCCTGAGTATAATTGAGAACAGGTATCTTCAGAGCATGAATTAATTTCGCTTGAGGGAAGCCAGCAAGTGGTGTTATAATCCTAGTTTTAGCTGAAGCACAGATAACACTGTCAGTAAGCGTCATGACAAAGGACAAGTGAATGGCAGATGCAGGAAAAAATCCTGAATTCTAATTGTAAGCCCCTTATCTTTAAGTGTAGTACCTGAGAATAGGAGAAGGCCAGACCTGTAATGGAGAACATCACCTCCCCAGCAGATATTAATAAGTATTGTGGTAACTGCCAAGCCATATGGACATTGTTGGCTTTGATGTCTTCTGATTTCCATATCTTAACAGCACCTCCAGAAACCTAGCAGGAAAATAAAGGTACATTGATTAGCTGCTCAAAGATCAGATCCTTCTTAGCCTGGACTCCAACAGCAAATTTACCAAAATGAAGTTTTAAGTAAAATTGGAAGCAAAGCTCTGTCCTGGAAGCAAAACACTGAGTTTGACCCCTGGCATTTCCAAGACTGTAGGGAACAGGCTGACTCTTACTGCACAGGGCAGAGGTGACAGGATGGAAGCATCCCAGCTCCTTCATGTGCTACAAGAGCTGAATGAGTTATTACAAACAAGTTGCCTTCTGTAGTGAGATTGGGAAAAGCCTGTGACCTGCTGCTGTCCCCAAGACCAGTAGAGAACAAGAGGATATATCCTCATTGCATCCATGCAGCCACTGCTCCCATTTCCCTGGCAATGTAAAACTCTCCTACAATAATAGTGACACTCAAACAAATCCAGTCCAGGAATACCAAGAGTAGTAGAGATTGTCCCATATCAGTTGTGTTCAGATAGTTATGGTCGTTGTATTCTTAATACCCTTTGTTTGCTTTCCCAGGTGCAATTAATACTGCCTCTGATGCACAGAAGGATTTGACCAGTAGCCAGAAAAGCACTAGGCTGAAATGACTTCAGGCAGAAAACCCTGTGTTTAAGGAGAGTACTTGGGAAAATACAAGGCATGTTTATGAGATGTACTTAATCACCACGCAGGGAGGCAAATCAAGGGACTGTATTTTAGCAGGCTAAAAGGGGTGAGAGGAGAGCTGTGCATTGCTCTTTAGCCTATAAAGAAATGTCACAAGTACCATACTATAACAGAGGAAGGATGGGTAGAAGGCAGCATCCCCATGATTTAAGTATCACAGTTCAGCCACATTAGCAGAACAATATATTGCATTCTTAGTTCTTCTATATAGCACTCCTGGCAAAGGAGCAGGGCTCAGTACAAATCAATAATTAAAAATTATCTTGGCCTAGAGCAAACTAATTCTCTACAGAAGGAGGAAACCCAGGGAGAGAGATGGAAAAAGAGGGTCAAATAGATTAAAGAACTAGCACAGGGTCCAGAAGGGCTGAGGCACAGAGAAACCTCTGAGCAGCCATGGCTACAGGGTCTTTTGTAGATGGGATCACAAACTGGAATACGTGCCCTCAGTGACATGGGAGATTTACCTCAACTGGCCCCAATTCAGTTGTGTTACCAGAGGCTCTGGGGCAATATTCTTCATTTAATATTCGTCATGAAACTTCTCTACTTGGTTTCTCATCTGGGGAAAGAGGCTGGGTCTGGCCAGTGTCACTTCAAATGTGTGTGTTTCATGTGCATAAATCTCTGCACTCACAGGTGACGGAATCTGCCTGTTCCCTCCAGGACTGTATACCCTACTCCAGCTACTGGAGTTAAAAAAAAAACCCGCCAGGTCCTTTGCAGCTATATTTTTCCCCCTACTTATTTGGACTCTGCAGACATGAACAGCTCCTATTAATTGCCCATCGGGGAGATGTTACTGCCAGGGAGTAGCTGACAACACTTTGCTCTGCTCATCACAACACAGTAGTCAAAGTCCCAGAGGGCAGCTTAGCAGTGTGTCCTGTCAGACCTGGTTTGTCTGTGTGCCTGTGCAGTGGAAAGGTTAAAATGGGAATCAAGCTGATCACGTTCATCTCCGTGGCTCCTGCCAGCTGGACTAGGGTTGGAGCTGCATGCCTAAGGGGCTGGCAGGCAGGGAAAGCAATCCACCCTCTCAGCAGTGCTCATGCCCCATCAGGGCTAGGTTGTCCATAAAACCACACCTTGACTTTACACTAGGCTCCAAATGAGCTGTGCAGACAGCGAGAGGAGAAAAAACAGATGCACAGTCTTGTCAACATCCTTCCTCAGCAATGTCCCTCTTTCTCCAATGCATAATCCACTAGTGTTGGAAAATCAGCCTTCAGATCAGCAAGTTAAATGTGAAGATATGGGACACTGCATCTGCAGAGTTCTTCAGGTGTGAGGTTCCACCAGGTACAGTATTTTAAAGACCACAGCCAGAGTCAGCCCTTGCTAGACTGTAACGGCTCCGCAGTGTGCTGGGTCAATGTTAACTGAACAAGGATGGCATGAGACCACAACAAACCACAGCTCACATGGTTTTCCATGGAGGATTTCCACCATGGAAAAGATCTTACCTCCTGTTTAACCCATGAGATCTGATAGGTCCCAGTGGAAGGTGGAATGAGTATCCACCCACCTCACGTAGGTGCCAAAATCTTTGACTGGCCCTTGTATAATGGACTGCCTTCAGATGGCTACTGCCCAGGTCTCAGAGTGTGGAGAAAGTATTGGAGTGCCACAAACATAAGAGCAAAAGCACTGCTAGAGACTAGAACATAAGGAGCTTGTTACTGTCACAAGGACACTTACGTTGGTTATCACAATGGTGTATGATGCACCGAAGTCGAGCAGCCCTAGTTCCAGGGTGAATTCTCCTGTTTCCGTTATGCATTTTCCATTATTATATCTAGAGACAGCGATGAAGCACAGTATTTCCCAGTTAGTCCCACAGACAAAGTGCACAGAGCAGAGCTATCAAACATGTCCCTACAATGGAGTAGGAAGGATGTATGATGTAAAGCTGCAGCCATGTTTATGCAAGATGACCACTAGAGCACTTGCCATCTTTTCCTTCCAGAAACACTTGGGCACTGACCAGAGTTCACCTAATGACCTGGGCTGTTGTTAACATTATAAAAGGGTGGTACTTCCTCCTAGCACTGCTGTTTCTTTTTTTTTTTTTTTCCCTTCAGGTTTATTTTCCTTCCAAACTTTTTTCCACTCCTTCAGGAACTGTGGGCCAAACAAGTTAGCCAAGGTCAAGCAGACTTCAGGAAATCAGAGATAAGCATCCACAAGCCACTTTGTTTCCTTTCTATAAAGCAAATTAGCCTTCATATTTGTTTATCTGATTTTGGATGTCTTAGATGGCACAGAGGCTCAGCAGCATCGCCACAATGGCTGCTGCATCCTACTAAATTGCAGCAATAAATATTTTGGATGGAGCTGATGGAGAGAAAAGCCATGAAGCTTGTTTTGAAACACTGCAAATGCCAGAAATAGCCTACAAGAGCCAACTCCAGTGCTGCCAAACCAAGGCCATATGGAGTCCCTGCCTAACGAGCCCAGACTACAAAGCCATGTAATGTTATTTGATGTTACCAGCCCACATACCAACACTTTGCAGCATGGAATATGAATTTGCCTTTCCCTGAGACCACCCTAAAAGCTTGGGCATGACAGAATATCAAAATAGAGCAGGCAACAAAAGACAGAGGGGATTTCACCATGTCCCACCTTACTCTGCTGACAGATGCACAGGAATGCCCAGCCTCTTCCCTCCAGGCCCCCACATAATGTGAATAAAAACTCAGAGAAAGTTAAGTGCTGTATCTAGACTTCTTCAAAAGGCTTTTTGGGTTTCCAAAATTCCCCTGACCTGACTCTGAGAAAACTCAGATTATGGCCTAAATTAGGGTATCATATACTCTTGTCATGAGAATAAAGTTTCCAAGCTTGGTCCCTACTGATTTTATCTTAGCAAAGCTGTAACAGCGCAGGGAAGGGAGCTATCTCAGACACTGTTTGGAGGCTGAATCTATTCCGCTGTATATTACACATAGAGATACTGATTTGCTGTCCTTTGGCTTGGACACTTTGCAAATGAAATGCATGGTGCTTCTGCACACACACAAGTGTGCGCACCACAGAGCACCTGCTCAGTGCAGAGTCAATAATTCTGTGTTTTTACAAACACCTGCACCCACAACCTTATGCCAAGACAATAGCAATGAAAGTTTTGCTATTCACCCATTTAAAGGCACGATATATCCAAAGAAAGGCCTCAGTGAGTACCTTCAGCACAGCAAGGGAAACTTACTTGTCCCTCTGTAGCAGCGAGTACTCGGAGGCACTGTAGTTTTTCTGAACAGGAATGAAATGTTTGCTGTCAATGGTGAGGTTGACATCTTGGCTCAAACCATTAATGAATCTGCAAAGAAAGCAAATTTCACTGGGTTGTCAGGGCAGGAAAAACATAGTATCAGACACTTCAGAAGAACTGTGCTCTCTCTCCCAAAGCATTCTGTAATTCCACAAAGTTATGACAGACTCTCCTGCAAGCTACCAAAATATTTGTCTGATTTGTTGTCTAGTTTTTCAATGTAAGATTAGTTTGTCCTGCTGTGTAATTTACCCTCTTACTCTCTCTCCTGTGAAAAGTGACACTCACTTTTTGTGGGCTAGAATTTCCAGGCAATCTCTTCTCAGTGACTTTCAAAGATTGTTCCATGGCTGCTGGAGAGAGCAGTGCCCCAGCCCACCCCAGGAAATTATAAATTTGGGTATCCTGATGAGTTCATGCACCATTCTGGCAGACTTTCTACCAAGGAGTTTCTACCAATGGGGAAAAAGTTTTCTAGCAAAATAAGCTATTTTCATCATGATCAACACTTTCATGGGAATGTTCAGGTTTGGGTATTTTTCATACAGTGTTTATATGCTTTTTCATACACAAAGGACAGTTTCCTTTTGACAACTCAAAAAACGTTAGCAAATCCAATCCCTTTTCATTTGATCTGATTGTGTTTTAAAATATTTTGGTTTTCAGTTCTTAAAATGGGGGTGAAATCCCTGAAGAATAGTGAAAACTCTTTACAAATATTTGAAGGGAAAATTTTGGGATTCTGTCAAAACTGTTCCCAGGAAAATATAAAACATTCCTGACTGTAGGTATTAATCAAATCTCCAAGGCGATGTTTAGTCAGTAGAAGCTTTCACAAATCCAGGGCTATGAAGAGATACTGCTCTCCTGCTGCTGTCAACACAGGCTTTCAGATAAGGGAGTTGGTTGTTGTTTTATACTATCTAAAGGTTTTGGGTTTGGGTTTTTTTGTTTGTTTGGCTGGGTTTTGGTGGATTTTCTTTTAATTGCAGTTTGCCCGAATCCTCTTGAAAGTTGAGCTGGAATTTTTTAATTTTTTTTTTTTTTTTTTTTTTTTTGCAAATCTGCTTCTTCTGCATCTCAGCAGCTTTGCATAGGTCTGGTGACACGGTGCTGGATGTAACTAACATCAGTGAGATGGCATTTCTGTGCAGAGCAGCACAAGACTGTTCATGGACTAGCTCAGATTTGGAAAGTAGACTAGCTGCTTAAGCAGAGCCCAATGCCCAGCAGAATTGTTTACGAGGATGTAAAATTACTGCTGTATCCAATTTAGTAAGGTATTGTGCATGGGTGAGATAAAAGAACATCATGGGTTGGCCAGTTTGCAGATGATAACTGGCAATAGCTCTTTTCTAGATTGCTGCATCTCTGTTTTTCCCAAAGAGGTGAGACATGGTGAGATGAATTTACCACTCTTTCAAAGGGAGGAGATCTTTTATGTTGCCATTTCAGCCCAGACTATCCTAGGCAGCAAGCAGCAATAACGCTCAGTGCTGCATGGCAAGCGTGGGAGGTGACACGCTGTCAAGCCTCCATAGCTGACACCTAAGTCTTGCATGAGAAATGTGGACTGGATTCCAACCTGAGAACATCTGGGTTATGTTACATACAGTTTGCATTAGACAAAAGCAATTTCCCTCATCCCACCACCTCCAAATCCTGAAAAAAGCCATTCCTACCTAACAGCTGCCAAACCATTTTCGGGCTTTATTTCCAAGTCTGTAATCTAAAGAGAGAAAGAAAAAACATCAAACATTTATTTATGCTTCCTTGTAAATAATGTGTTGCAGAAAATACCAGCATCTGTTGTTTAACACGTGTTATAAAACCCATGTAAATTGACTGGACCCTCACAGAAGCTTGACATCAGGCCACAGAAGTGAAGAACAATGAAGCCAATAGGAAAATTCCAGCTTCACTGGGGGCTTAAGAGGAGCTCATACCATTTTTTCTCCTCACCTCCTATGAAACAAAGGCTACAGAGTTTGAGCCAGTCACCCTTCTATTGAAGCAAGTAACACCCTACCAAAAAGTCTTTGTCTTGATCTGAAGATAGCAAGAGAGCATTATCCACATTAGCCTCTTTCAATGGTTAATTGCAATTAAACATGAGTGCCTTACTCCTACAAAATCTGCAACCTCCTAACTTTCAGATCTTGGATCTTGGCACACTCACAGACTTCACAGAAGCCTAAAGCCATGAGTAATCCCTAGGTTACTATTCTGATCTTCATGTACCACTCATATTTTCCCTGACTCTCAATACTCAAGAGATTAAACTGCTGTATGGTGCTGGCAGAGAGCAGGAGAGGCCAAGTGCACTGAGTTTGCTTTTGCTCACAGTATCTGCAGCCACATCCCTGAAACTGCCACCTGGTTGAGCACACTGGGAAGTGAGAGTGCCTCTCCCGAAGAACACAGCTAGAGCATCAGCTCAATAATTAACATGATCTACATTCTTTTGAGGAGAGCCTATTTGGTGTACAATGCTGAAAAAAAAAGGCAGTAAGGACAAAGCCCTGCTGTGAAAATTATACATCACACAAAAATAATAAGGAGCAAGGATCTTGGCTGGTAGAAATCCACAGTGGTGCCACGTCCACTTAAGCTGGCAGGGCAATTTCCATTTGTGGTACCCACAGATGGAACCCAGGCAAGCCAAAAAAGGACTGATTCTACCTTCAGAAACTGGCTTTCTCTTAAAATTTCTAGCCCTTTCTCCACACTTTCTTCCTGATGTTAAACCCTGAGCTTCTGAGACCAAGGATCCAGAATTTTGGTATACCTACAAAATGTGTATTGTACTTCAGTGTGATATGCTGATCCACAAAAAATGTATGCCCTAATTAATAAATAGCTACAGTGAATAATAAATGTCAGAGCAATAAATAATAGACAATTTTTTGTTTTCCATGGGAGACACATGGGGATTAACACTCTAGTTTGTTTCATACAGGCCAGTCAAATTATTACTTGCTTTCATTGATGATCCCCAGAGCCCTCAAATTCATTTCCTGCCCACTCAACAGCCCACGAAGGAGAAGAAACCAATTTCAGATTAGCTCCTTCCAGGAAAATCCTCCCACCTGAATGAGGGGGCCAAACCCAGCAGGGAGGGAAGCTGACATGGGCCATAGTTACTCCAGGAGAAGCCTTGCAACACAGCAGTGATGCCGGCATTGCCTTCCTCGTGTTGCAATGGAAAATTGAGCATCATTTATCATCCTGTCTTCCACTCCTCCCTTATCTACAGCTGAGAATGACAGGTCAATAGCATCCCCCAACGGCACTGCTGTTCCCCGGTGCATGGGAGCCTGCTCATGCCAGGGTGGGCATTAATTTAAGCACAGGCTAGATAGCTGGGGCAGCACAGAGATGTACTGAAGCTCAGATTGCTTTGCTCCATCCTGTCGCAGGCTTTCTCTTTGTAAAGACTGTATGAAAACCACTGTGCGAGTATCCATTTCTTAAGGATGGATAATAGCACACAGTCATCAGGGTCACAGGGAAACCTAACTCACTATTGTGATAAAAAGACCCAGGCTCTAAACCTTAAAGCAGAAAAAAACCCCAATGTTAAGAAAAAATAAATTCTTAAAACTCCTCATTTTTAAAGACAGTTATGTTATTTCTGCTATATAATACTGAATGCTTAGTATGGCAACCCTGCAAGGTAGGAGGCTGAGGAACTACAAAGAGAATTGATATTTTAGCACGAGGACAGATTCTGATGGCATTTACACACATATATACACACCTGCCACAACGTGCAATAACACTATACATTTCAAGCAAGCTTCTCAGGTTACAGCGGCATGTAAAAGATATCAGAATCCAGCCCTACACATCCCATATGCATCTCTCCAATTGTTGTGGCAATACACAGAAGTCCAAATGCAGCCAGCTCTGCTGCAGAGCCTGAAATGAGCTTAATCATTTATTCTGTTCGGCAAAACAAATGGGCCTTCTGTGCATTTTCACTAAACACACACAATAACTAAACTCGGAATCATTCCTCTCATGCTTTCATTCTGTGCCCAGCCCTGGACCCTCTTTAATATCTTTGCTTTATAGAACCATCTTTGGGGGAAAATCTCTGGCTCTCTGTTTCCTCAGCTTTCCCAAGCTCTGCTGCCTAGCAGGCATGACTCTGCTCTCCCACTGCAGCAGCCACTGGATTAAAGTGTGCCCAGAAACCCTCAGATGCCATAACGCCTCTATTAATCAACCAGCTGAAATGCGTACAGATCCAGTGCCGCTAGCTAAGAAGTCAGGTTTAGAGCATCTGAGAGCAATCAGACACTGCAACTAAGCAAATGAATTAATGAGCCTATTACCCCATTGTATCATCACAGCCATTGAATTAATACTGTATTTACACTTCACTCCCACACTCACTAAGCGGCTTGATAGGTTTCCTTCTGCCTCAAAAACAATTAAGCTGTATACTGATTTTTCCTTCACGGTGTAGTTAAAAGCAAGAGACAGTCCTTGATGTTGCAGGGTGAACTGAAGGCTCTGTTGCTCTCCATTCAATATTAATTTTGAGTACTCAGCTGGGTTCTGTGGAAAAAACAAACTTGGTTACATTTTCTTCAGATTAAAAAGGGTCTGGCTCTTCCTACCAAGTTCAACCCTGTCCTCTCTACATGGGAGTCTTTGAAGAGAGGTTAAGAGTCAGAGCTGTCTTCTAGAGCAAAGGACCTGTGATGGCTTTGGGCTGGAGAAGCCAGCACTTGGAGGACCCTCCTTTGTCGGATGCAACCTGAAGGCCAGGGTGCACCTTCTGTCCCCACAGCTACCCTTTCCCTTGGCCCTGCTCTGCCTCAATGGGATGACATCTAAAATCAGAGCAGGCAGCTGGTGACCAATGGCCTGATTTGGGCTGAGTCCCAAACTTGCTGGACCTGTAAAGTAAACTGGAAGCTGAAACAGGAACCAACCCAGTGCCCATGGCCAGTTAATTGCCTTCCCATTTCTTTCCACCTTTGCAGCTAAATGCTTTTCAGATGCCATCCAGATCCCAGCAGCAATGCCTGCTCTGAGCACTGAGAGATGTGAGCTGAACGCTCACATGCTACGTGCTCATCTCAGCCCCATTATCCTTTATTCTATTCTTAATTGCAGGTGAACATAGTTTGCCATTTCCTCCTTTGCCATGGAAGTATGTCTCCAAACTTTCCATTTCTCTTTCATCAATGGAGACAATATGCTTTGTTTTTAAAGCTATTCCCATGCACTTCTAAGGTGGTGGAGGAGAACAAGCACTGGTGTCTGTGGGCTTTATTAGAAAGCACCTAAAAAAAAAATCCCACCCTTGCTTCAATGGGACACAAGTCAGGCCTTCCAGCCTGGTACATCTGCTTACCTGAAAAGCCTCCACAGGCTGCTGAAATAAGTCCTGGTTTTGGATTGTTACTTGAACAGGGTTCTTTGCCAAATTCAGGACACGAATTAAACTCTCTTCTGGGACAAGTTGAGGCATATCAGTTTCCTAATTAAAGTAAAAGGCTTTAAGTGCCATCTGTATGCTTTATTAGCACTTTAATATCTCTTCATTTTTAGCCATAATAGTCTTCCTCTCTGTAATGACACTTTTCTATCCCTTCCTCACAGAAGTTGTACTGAGTGAAACCTGAATATAAATCTTATTTAGGGAGGTTTCCTCATAATAGCTCAATAGCCAAAAACTATTTTTGTTCCTCCCAAAAACTGCTCTTCACACCACTAACAGTTCAGGCTACACATCTGCTGGGCAGGTAGAACAAAGTCACAGCTTTTATTATACAGCTCCCTAGTGTCTGGATTTAACCAACTGCACTATCAGAATGGGAAAAAATTGTGCTTAGCTTTCAAAAGCAGTGACCAGAATAATTATTTCCCATTGCAGTCAGTGACTGGGAAAAGAATTAGGCCAGAAGCTAAGCAGTTTTGAAAATCCCAGTCCAGCTCCATGTCCATAATTTGTGCTTTTGCATCACTTGACACCATGCTATCTAACAGCTGACTGTATCGATCTTATTCCCTGTTTTCTGAGAAAGGGACGACGATGCCTCCAGGACAGAGGTATCTCTTTCTGTCAGGAAGCATTTCCTAGAAAGAGTATTTCAATCAGAGTCAGCCTTGTACTATCTGCAGATCTAAAATGAATTGTTTTTTTTTCAAACACCTCTCTTTTTCTCACTTTATTTTCTAGTAGCTGCCAGCAATACTTCAGAGCTATTAATTTTTATTCTATCTCATCCTATAATTTGGATATTGCAGGCTGGATAGTTTGAACCTATCTCAGTGAGGAGACACACTGTCAGAGAAGACAGGGTGACACTGATTTCCCTGTACCCATATGCTGCTCTAGACCAACACACTTGTTAATGGTATCCAGCAAATCCCATTACTATGGCTTTTCACCAGCACTACCCACAGCCAAGTAAAAATGGGCCATCCTATCCCACTTTGCCAAAGCTTTTAGTGGTCTTCAGGGTAAAAGGCAGAGGTGAATGTCAAACTAACATTGCCTCTGCCCAGAGGAGTCACCCACAGCCAGAGCAGACTTTCAGTGCTCAGCCAGAGCTGCTGGTGCTGACAACGACAGCATTTCTTTGCCCACTTAAAGAGATTGCAAAGAAGATCTGAACCCACAAAGTCTCATTTCAGCAGGAGACTTGTCAGTGGATTCACCTGAGGAATCAGCAGATGTTAATCCAGGGCTGTGTGCCAGCCACTCTAACAGAACATTTTAAGTATACTTGGAAGCTTTTTAAAAATTAATCCTGCTGTAACTTTTGTGAGCCACAGGTCGGCCAAAGTCTGCACAAGGCTGGTCATGGGCCAGAAACAAGTGGTATAAATGTGCAGGGGCTAACATCGAATTTACAAGAGATTTGCTGCTATCCCGTCTGGGGATGTCTGGCAGTCCCTGATGCCTGTGACTATAGAAGTGACTGCATTCACTTGCCACACCAGGGAATCAGTTTGTCTTGTGAAAACACACATCCCCACCCTACAGAAGGGAAGGAATTAAACTTAAAAAGCAAAAACACCATACAACCAACCCACCCCCAACAGTAAAATATCAGCAAGCTGCAGCAAGAAATAGGAGAGAGAACAGACTACCTTTTGGGAATTAATCACTAGCATTAACTAGATGTCTGTCAAGCACTTTGATGATGGAAATCTACAATATAGACCAATACGGATGACCAGCACAGCGCAACTGCAAAGACTAGAAAGAGGGAGAGAGATAGAGGGAGACAGAAAGAGAGAAAGGGAAAAGTAGACAATGTAAGAATTATGATTAGCCACTGGGTCAGTATGCTTAATTGCAAAGAACATGCTACAAATTATCATCAAGGAACACAATTTTTGAAAGGATTATCTAACAGGCATAAACAAAAATAACCCAGGGAAAGAAAGTATTTCTAAGGAATCCCTTGTGCAATACTTACATTTATTTTGATTTCTACAATGGCTGCAAGTCCAAATGCCATCCCTGCAAGGATCATACCTGTTGCCATTTTCCTAATAGGTCTATGGAGCAAATGAAAGAGGGGCCATTAATTAAAAAAAAAAAAAAAAAAAAGGCAATTTAAAATATAGAATAACATTTCTCAGAGCCAAAGATGTGCCAAAACCATGTAATAAACTGTCCAACAGGTGGCACTGGGGATGACATGCTGTTTAAATTGCCAATCATTTAACTTTATTACATTATTCTGTATGAAGCCAGCACTGAGGCCAATTAAAACTGATATGCCATGAAAAGAAAGATCTTTACTTGCAAGTTTCATATTATCTCATTCCTAGCTCTTCTAGTGGGAATAGCTCATGGCATTATGTTAACCTATGACGTTGGAAGGAGCACTAGAACTGATATATCTTCAAGTCCCTTTTGGGAAAGGCAAAAGAAAAGCAGCAAGATCTTTAGCAGCAGGAATGAGGAGAAGAAAAATGTAGAGTTTGTGTCATCAATGTTTCTGACCATCTGTGGCATCATTCTGGGTTCTTTCTCATGCCAATACATTTACATTTCTAGAGAATAAAGAACTTGCTTCTGAACTCAGAGCAAAACTAGTGTAACTCTACCAGAGTTACATGAGGCAGTCTGATATAAAGCAGAAGAAAAAGGGTCCAGAACGGCAGGTCCAACCTGTGCATTGAGTTGTTGAGATTTGAAACAAATCTGGTTCTAGATCAAGTGGTGTCCACTCTTTGTAATGGTCTGCATTCATGTTCCAGATTGATTTGGCAGTGGAAAATCCAGATCAGGAACCCAAATTCTGTTTTTCGCTATATGCCCCAGGATTAAAAACTGCTGAACCACCTAGGCTAACTCCCTGCAGGCTATGGTGTTTCCACAGCCACTTCTACAGCTAAACTGGATAGGCGACTGTTAGTATCCCACGTGCAGGGGACAGAAACAGCGTATCATCCAGCCCTGACTGGTGCATGAGTTTATGCTGCTGGGTGAACTAGTCTGTGAACTGATCGTCAGGCAGGAAGTTTTCTGTCAAGTCGGGGCTCAGTCCAGGGCACGGACTCACATTGAGGTACCATGGAGAAGCACAGCTTCTGATGTGTCCTTCAAAGGGCACTACTGCAGGGTTGGCCAATGTCTTTGATATGTCTTTAGCTGTAAGTAATTCAGCATGATGGCAGAGCATCATCAGGGTGAATCGGTAGGCTTATAAGCCACCTTCCAACCCCATTTCATATGGTTTTGTCTATCCAGCACTTTAGTTTGGATTAGGAGCATGTCTTAAGTCAATCTCCCACTCGTCCTCTCTTCCCACACTGTGGTTCATGATGAGAAATGGTGCCGGAGCATGGAAACTGGGTTCCTTTCAGCTGAAACTGCAGTGGCAGAAGCACTCCATGAGTGCACATAATATATTCTCACTGCTAAAGGGCACCAGTCCACAAAGGCAGACTACAGATATTCTGAAATCCCCCAAAATGCATAAAGTGGCTCTCAGAACCAACCTGGAGGTCTGCTCCGATTACACTGCACATCTTGCTAATATACACTTGGAATAAAGTGCTTGGGTCATACAGAAATTCCCTCATGTATTCATTGGTTTTGATTCTAGTGTGAAATCTGCTTTCGTAACAGCACATGTAGCCCACATGGGACAGTGAATTTGATCCCACAGGGACGTTTTGGGGAGAGATTTATTTAGGGGTGGTATAAGAGATAAAGTGAAGAACAGGTTGATCACATTCAAAGGGGGACTGTTCACAACTGCTTTCGGGGAAAATGTGTACAGAGCAGAATTCAACATCGCTGAATTTTCTCCTCTAGAATATCCAGGGCTTATGGAAAAGGGTTTGCTGCCTGTTGGGGCTGAAGTAGAAGCAATACTGGGGTGAATAGAAATTTGTATTTCTTTTCCTTAAAAGCTATTCTGTACACTTGCTGCAAAAGAATAAGAACTCAGGCATCTGCATTTTACCCAAGTACTTACGTGAAATTAAATTTGCACATGTTTATCAGGGGGTAGAGCCCAAGGTCAAAAACTGGGATGAAGACAAGAATAAGAAGTGGATTTAAGAACTGCAATACAAAAGAATGGGGGTTTAGTGACTAGAAAGCAACTTTCAGTAATTAAACTCATAAAGCACTGTCCTCCAGAAATAATTCCATTACAGAAAGGACATAAGCAAACACTTAAAAACCTCCTTTTAAAATATAATCATAGTTTGCACTCCAACAGTTTTTGCTATTTAGTTTTCACAGGCACAAATAGATTTTGTTCTTATCCTCCCCTCCAAGAGGTAAGTGAGCATCACTGGCCCAATTTCCTGAAGAGAGAGCTGAAACATTATGTTTTCAAAAAGTACAAAACCCACTGACAATAGAAGCAGGTGACCTCCAGTGCTGTGGCAGGACCTTACAACAAATCAGCAATAATGGAAACATCTTGGGACTTCAGCAAAATCCTAGAGGAACAGACACTATTCTGTGAGACTGGCAATTTCTCGCACTTCCACGCAACTTGGTAATCCCCCAGGAACTACATTTCTCCTGGGAGGACCAGAGCTTGTCTGCCAGCCAGCAGTGGCAGAGCAAGAAAACAGACTGTGATGGAGACCAAGCAGAGAGAGAGATGCTGTTTCAGTTCTGAGGGAAGATTTCAGGGAACGGAATGGCTTTGAATTTCTCCAGAGTTGTTCAGCCTAAGAATTGTAATCAACTGTGACAACACGTCACCGTCTTAGAGCCTTCACATTTTCATCTGCCCTGCAGGAAGTGAGGAAGGAGACATATTTCAGGTACAATGCTCATCTCAGAGCAGGGGATATTAAAAGTAGACACAGCTTGTATTCTCCACATGCCAGAACTAGTTCAAGAAGCATTATGGTGGCATGTCTCCCCACACCTCTGCACCATTCTTCAGGATCCAACCTCCATGTTAGGACATCCTGAACCTCAGACTAAGCTTTAAAAACAGCTAATGAGCTGTAAGGCACAGTCCACACCACAGCAGTCAGCAGGACTTCCAAAGGAGCAGAGAAAGGCCTCTGGTCTCATGAGAAAAATAAAAATGAGAGAGAAAAAAATAAATATATTTCTATGGGTTATTTCCTACCCTATAGTATCTTTTACCTGCATTTGGTCAGGCTGAAGGACATATATTCCCTGAAACAAAAAGATATTCCAAGTGATTGATAAACAACATAATATAATAGCATATATGGCAAATAAGGAACCCGTCCAGTTTGCCTTAGCAGCAAAGGTGATTTCCTCAAATGCTTTATGTTGGCTTTAGCGGCTGATGTCGTGCTATTGGCACTTGTCGTCTAAGGACACAGTGTTTGATGTGAGTCATTTTGCAGATGGAAGCTACATTCAAACTGTGATATATGGCAGCTGGGACACAGCCTATGACAGATACTGAGAGCCATCTTTCAGACTGGCTGAGCCATGAACTAGGTGAGTAGGGAGGAATGGGCATGTTAGTGTTCCAGCTGGGATTTGTACTCAGAGCTTCCTCTCTCCTCGCTTCTGTAATGGGAAAAGCCTAAATCCTGAGAGTGAGCGCTCTCAAGCTTTGAACTCTGTTGGCATTTCTCCCAAGCACCCCAAAAGGACAACAAAAGAGCATCCCTCAGCCAGTGGGCTGCACTAACACCTCTTTCTTCTGTCCATCTGCCCAGAACATCAAATAGGCTTCGGTCAAGCATTCAACTATGACTTCTTGGCATGAGCCAAGAGTCCTCAAGGCTATAAAGAGGTGCCTCACCCTTGCATCGCTGGACCCCGTCCCACAACTGGGCAAGGTTAACAGGGTTGGATGGAGGGATCCCAGTCTCCCAAAGGGGTTGATGAGCTGCCTCCAGGGAAAGGCTGGTATTTTAACTCCAGACAATGCTTTTCATTTGAAATTAAGATGAAGAGAACAGGGGGGAAATTAGGAAGGATATAATATCTTCCCAAGTGTTGTGGGGGTTTGTCTCCTGCCTGTCAGGTTTGTCCTGAGCCTAATCTAGAATGGCTGCCTCTCTCTCACGTTAAACTTTCGGCTTTAAATCAATTTTAAAATGGAAAATGGCCATTTACAATCCTAAATTCTGATGTGAGCATTCATCGGTAAGATCTAGATGGCCTGCTAAAACATACATCTGGAAACCAGCTCCCTGTGGTGGCAACTTTAGGCAGATAGTTGATCTAACATTTATCTGGCACTGCACCCTAACATTTGCCATTTACATCTTTGAAGAACTGTATGGCTACTAAGTAATTAATCCTCACTGTATCTCTACGCTATACACAAGATTCCTGCTGTTTTGAGAGGCTTCATTAATGTATCACCAAGTAAGCCAGAACAGAAATATACAACTACAATAGTTGGAGTTAAAGCTTACAAGGGCTGTGTGAATTTTTTCTGTCTTCAGTGGGGGTAAGCAGGCTGGAAACCCTACCTGCTCAATGTCACAGAGCAACTGGTTGCCAGTAGGACAGCACTGCTGACCTTGCAGGCTGCTGATAGCTCCCCAGCCCTTGCTCTTTGCCAAGATGTGCTATGATGAACTGAACATGGCTGCACAGAGCCTCTCACTTCTAATCACCAAAAGTGCAACTCACCCAGACTCATCAAGCAGATGCCCGTAGTACTGCGAGACTCCGGTTAAAAAGCAAGAACAGTGATGTTACTACTAGTCTTACCAGCCCTGGTGACATTAAGTACTTACAAAATCAGCATTCATTTTTGTGGCCTGCAAAGTCCACCTGGATCCCTAAGGAAAAAACAGACAGCTGTAAAGCCTTCAAGATGACCTATGGTACTAGAAAACATGGGGACAGGGAAGAAGACAGTGCTGAAAGTCTTATTTCGTATCTATTCCTTCCCTTCCCTGTTACACCTGCCAGTAGGCAGGGCACATTCTTCCTTCTCACCCTCCTGTGTCACACACTCAGCAGGACTGCAAAGGGATGGCCAGCAGGGATGGGGGGGCACTGCCTTAGCAAGACCCTGGAGACCTGGTAGGAGTGTGACACTCTGTGTCCCCAGGATGGTTTGGTGTTAGCCTGGAGAGACATGGGTGCAAACCCAGGCTGGAAGGCAGACCTGCAATGTGCTGTACTGTACCTGCTGATCAAACAGGGCCCAGAACATTGGCAGCGGTATGAAGAGGAAGAGAACGCGTGTCACCATTTTAACCTCCCCAATCAGCTGCTTCTATAATGGAAAGAGGCAAAAAGGTAAGATGGGAGTGAGAAGCCAGCAGGTGATTCAAGCCACAAAGCATGACAGCCCCTGTTTCCTTCTGCATGGCAGTTATTCATTGCACTTATTCATGATATTGGACATATTTGCATTTCTCCACTTCAGTGCAGCACCTAAACCGTCCATTAAGGGTCAGGAGAGTACAGATGTGGGAAGGGACAGGACAAATGAGAGCCCAGTCCATGTGAGGAGTGGTGTGGTCAGGCCATTCTTACTGTCTCTCTTGTACGTCTGCCTGTTTCCCATCTTCCCCCTCCAAACTTGCCAGAGCATCACTTACCGAGTATTTTTCTGACGCCCAGTCCAGCCAGTGATCTCTCTTTGGAATCTCACGGGAGCGGTTTTTCAGCCGGTTTTTAATAGCAAACTAGGGAGAAAAACAAGTGAGTAACTTAACTCCCTCGTGGCATCCCTACCCTTGTCACATTCCCAACACAAGCCTGCCCTGCCCACCCCCTAATGTAAACAGCACCAGAAAATTCTGGGGGTTTGTTGAAGACCTCCAAAGTCTCAGACTGGGTGCTTTATGACCTATTCTCTGCAGGGAAGTTTCTGTGACATTGGTTGATTAAAAGTATGATGTGGGAATGAACTACCTCTTGGGCTTGTCTTTCAGAGACAAATGTGACACAAGCCCCCAAAGACTGTTTCACGCTTGATTTGAAACCTGCTACATGTTAAAGCTTTAAACCTAATTTCCTCAGTTGTCTTCCAAAAAGCACCTCTTGAACTGACCACTGTGTTGGGGAGGAAATGCCTTGTTACACAAAGCAATGTCAAAATCAGAACTCTCGCTCCCTTCTTGTTCTGTAGACCTTGCTTTGCATAGTCTTGGTGCAGCCCATGTCTCATTCACTCCTAGACCAGCTTTCAAGTTGGTTTCTCACTGGAGGAGAAATAAGTGACAGCAAATTTGTAACTTGTTTATTTATGCTGTGTGCTCCAGCCATTAAACACACGGCCACCCTGGCAAAAAGAGTAGCAGACCTCACTTAGAAATACTATCCTTAAGATCTCTCCTGTTTCCCCAAGGCAAATCTGTCACTAGGAATGACCCAAGTAAGAAGAAAACATCTGAAAAGGAAACACCATTATCCACCTAAGAAAGTATTTATTTCATATACTATATTCAGCTCACACACTATGAAAATAATTGATAAGACTATAAAACAACTTCAGCAGGTACCTCTTGCATTTACACGAACATGCTGAATGTGCATAATATGAATGTGTACTATTACTGTCTGCTGAACTGATAAACTTCAGTAAAACTATTCAGCTGAAAAAAATTGAGCCATCTATCTGATACTCTGTGAGTTTCTGAATTTTCCTTTCAGCTCAGTCTCCACTAGCATCTGCCACTAGTGGTTCTACTGACATGATCTGAACAGTTCATGAAGTTAAGGAAAAACAACTGAAATGTTCACAGAATAAACTAGGACCTAAATGTGTTTCTTATTCCTTACAGCTCATCATCAAGATATCCAGGAACAGCATACAGAAGAACTCCAAATGTCACCTCCCCTTTCCCTCTGCACTTTTCTGACCTGCAACCTCAGAGTCATGCATGAAAAAGAAAGAACAGCACACACTTACACTGATGCATTTGCACACTTCAAGTAAGATGTTCCCTTGTGGTGGCGTTTTCCTGTACAGTCCACTTCCAGCAATGAACACAACTGAAAAATATTATATCCCAAATGGGATTTCCCATAAATGAGGCTCAGTCCTGCATTTGCTTCTGGGAAGGATCCCCCACCCCTGTATTCAATAGAAATCCTCTGCTTTTGGGGCTTACAGGATTGCACTTTTAACAAAGTAAATACATATAGGACTCTCTTAATGCCTTCAGATGGGAGAACATTCTACAAGAAGCAGTGAAGCAGTGTGGTCCCTAGGAAGTCACCGTCATCTTCTAATGATCTGGATTGTCACAACTGGCACCTACGGATCTGGTTTATGCTGGGATCCAAAGCTTTGAAAATTTCCCCATCTGTGCATTTTGTATGCTAACCTTAAGATACAATCCACATTGAATTGCTGCACCTGATGCTGGAAATCAGCCCTCAGTCATTGCAACTGTGTGAGGATTAACCCAGGCCCAACACGGGCTCTGTGTACTTGCATCTCACACACATTTCAATGGAAACTGCCATTAAGGTCATTGCATCACACACTGGTGTTGACAGAAATTACCTCCATTTATGGTTTCCACCAAGGGATATACAATTTAAGACAGTGTTTTGTCCTGGTTTTTGCCCCTCAGAGCACAAAGAATATTGGACCTAGGCTTCAAATCCTGTCAGACAGAGGGCTATCTGATTACATATCATTTCTTCTGCTCTTTTAGAGCCACTGAGCACACTGCAATTCCAAAGACACTATCAGTGAGAAGCACAATAAAAGCTGAGTGTGAAATCCATATAACAAACCAACCTCAACACTGTAACCCAATTGTCTGGGTCAGTCCACAGCCAGTGGAGAAATGCAGGCACCTCTGTCCTAACACAGGAGGCCTGGGGCACTGCAAGGAACTCACTGTTTCTCTTTTCTGACTATGATGACCATCTCTGTCCAGTTTTGACTTGCAGAACTGTCAGAGAGAACTCTGAAGTCAGTTTAGGTGAGTGGCACTGAAAGACACTTGTGCAAAATCACCCAATTTTTAGCATCTCTCTCTGCATGTTTTGATGTCTCTAAAAGGTGACGCATTAGGTTTGCTGGAATACCTCCTGGTGATGCCAATGACTCCTTTGGGAACTGAGGTTCCTGCATTAGGTTTGGCATTTGGAATTAAGCAGCCTCGACCTTTCCCCACCTTTCAGAAACTGAAGCAGCCCAGAAAATCTTGCTCTGTAAGATTTCCATTCTGCCTCTAAATCTGCCCTTGCTTTCCATCATCACGGGGAAAGAGACAGCCAGGGCTGAAAGAGTATCTTCTCCCATTCTACATGCTGCTCACATAGTCAAATATATCAGATCCAAGAGTGTTTCAGCGTCCTACAAAAGAACACAGAGCTGCTTTGCTGGGCAGGCTGTGGAATCCGGCAGCAGGACGCTAGCTAAAAAACACATTTCGATTGATGCCCTCAACAAAACTGCAATATTTACATGTCCCTTTCTCCCTGGGCAGCTACTACCCTGCTAGAAACATTCATCACACAATGACGCACAGAGGAGCCTGTGCTGTCTTAAACTGATAGGAACAGGCCACAGGGGAAAAGACCAGCTTCTAAGCCCCGTGACCATGCACTTTTTTGAAAATAACTGATGTAACGTTAGCTGTGGCCTGATTCTTCTCTCCGATGGAAGTTCAAGGGGAGGGAGCACTATTCACGTTCTCTGGGGGATGAACTTTTCAAATCACAGATGCTGTGGTGCAATCACACAATTGCTTGGTCTCTCAGTTAAGCTAACAAGCTGAATGAGAAGTCACCTCATGCTGTGTGAAAACTTCTTGAATGCAGCATAATAAGGGGACTGCTCCCCTCAGCAGCTGTGAAACTAAAGGTAACGGGGTGTCTTCTCTATTGGCTACCAAGGAGTAACAGTATGAATGTGGAAATTGCTGAGTATTTTATAAGGGTTGAAGAAGAAATCTTGACAAGTACATTAATGGGACTAAGATGCAAGGTTTTGGAAGTAGGGTGATTGCAGCTGCCTCCTTACACTGTGACAATAAGGGCTTTTTATTGCAACATAATAATAAGCTGTCACTGTAATAGTGGGAATTACTTCAGCCAAGCAAAGTGAGACAGCTCAGAATAAAGTAACGTCTCATTCAGCTCCTTCTGTGATTTCTGTGTGGTGCATGGACACTGAAGCCAAAGTCTGAGCCATTAAAGATGGTCCCAAGCTATAAAGAGCCTGTGGAAAGGTTAGAAGTGGCATGATAAGCTTCTCTGCTATAAGCTGCGGAACTTTGAGGACTGCTCAGATTGAACTGCAGTTCAAAGGCCAAGCCTTCTCATAGGCAAAGCTGCTAGCCATCAGGAGAATCACTTTGGCACCTCCTTTTGCTTTATAGAGCAAGGCAATTGTATTTTGAAACATCCACCAGACCACCCTTTCATCAGTATCATGATAAAGGATTGCGGTAAAACCACGGTCTGCCCACCACTAAGTGAACTAGTGATTTTTCTTGCTGTTCTGAACTGTGGAATTGTTGGATGACCTTGAACCCTTGAACTTCCCATTGTAGCATCCATCCCAAGCCAGTGAATTTGTGCATTTTTTTATCTATCCAGGCACTCAAAAATGGTAACTCCTATTGCAAGCATTATTGTTTCCACTCACCAAGCGCTAACACCATCAGTGCTGCTGGGACACCAAAAGCCAGTGCATAACAGTCCTCTCCAAAACATTTTACATCCCCTGAAAGAGTAGTCAGAAATAAAAGCACCTCATTACAGTCAGACATGTTACTGGAGCCTTTGATTTGCTTCCCCTAAATCAGTCACTTCCCTTGGCTTTAAATCTTCTTTGCTGGTGCTTGACACTGTGAATTGAATCTCCTTGAAACAGTTGTCCTCCCTTGATGAGGACAATTTGGAAGCAGGGTTAGTGTCTGCTAGCAAAAGCAGCTGATAATGGGATATTGATGAGAACAGTAGAAGGGAGGGGGCAGACAAATAGGTAGAAAGAAGCAGCAGGAACTGTAATTTGGAAAAAAACCCACAACATTTAAAATAACCCAAAGAAGCCATTCTGTATTTGCCTGGATCTAAATAACCAGTACTGTGTTTCCACACTAATTTGTGCCAGCTGCATGAGTTACTGAGCTAAAAACCTGAACCTGATTTCATAGCTACCTACAGTGGGCAAAGTGGAAGGCAATACCCCTACGAAGTAAGTGGGAACACAGGATTAATTTTAACACTCCAGTTCCCTTTCTCACCACCTTTGCACTCTCACAAGAAGCAGCCTGCTCCAAATGTCAGGTCTTGCAGTAGCCCATCAGGAAGCCAGGTTTCTTACAGCACGGCTTTGATCGATCTGAGCTACGGTTCACTGAAAGCCTGTGCCCTTGCACCAGGGCAGTTCTCTCACCACATGAATTCAGAAGAGCAAGCCAGCAGTGGGGTCTGTGTTTGTATGTCAGTGGCTACAAATTACTGCATTCTTACATGGAGCAATAACAAAATGACTAAATTAAGCCAACATAGTTAACAGGAAACCAACCCATGAAGCCTTCGCTTGTTCCTGCTTATTGTTCCTGGGCAGTCACGGTCAGCTGCATAGCTCTGTGTGTGCAGAGCATTTATTTACTTATTTTCAGCAAATTAGCTGAAATCCGACAAAGCTGTCACTGAGACATTATGGGCATACTGAACTTTTGACATGTAAAATTGAGTTGGATTTCTCCACCTAAAAGTACATATCCTACATTTCTGCCAAATGTCTGTGAACTGCACTTCTTGCTCTTCCAAGAAAAGCTTTCACACTTAGCAGAAACTCTACTCTTTCCCCATCCTCTCCACTTCATTTCCATGTTGCATCTACTTCATTGCTAGGCTAGATTGGCACAGGTTTTGATGTTCAAAGGCGGCTGGGTTTTCATCTGCCCACTGACTACACTGAGGAAAAGCCCCTTCCCAACAGAAGGGGACACCAGTGAGAAAAAGCAAGAGACAACAGTATTTGTCTTTGCCCCTTTGCATGGACAATTGTCCATAGCCTTGTGAAATAGCCTGTTAAAATAATCACTCTGAACAAAGAAAGCTTCCTAGAGGCCGTGGGATGGAATGAAAAATATTGTTACAAAGCGTAAAGCCTACCTTGTCCCTGTCCTGATCCCCATTGCCTACAACCTGCTGCTCTGCCTCTGCCTCTGTATTTAGAGCATGCCAATCCCCTTGGATTCTAGGGGCTGCGATACAATGAAGTAAGTGCAGCAAGACTCAGGGACTAAAAAGGGTTCTGCAAGCTGGCTAGAATATAAAGTAGGTCTTAAATGGGGCATAGGCCTGTGCTTTGTCTTCAAGGCGAGTTGCTCAGGGCTGCAATCTTGCAAGCAGTCCCACGCAGACACGCCTGGGTGCCAAGACAGAGCCCTCCAGAAGTCAGCAGCACCCTGTGGGAGGGAGAAGGTAGGACTTCAAAACCAGCCCTACGAAGTTTTTCATCCCTGACGCCCACACAGGACAGCAGAGATCAGTTCCCATCCACAGGTTACCTGCAGGCAAGACAGGAATAATCCTTCAATGGCAATGGGGAGGATTAGGTGATCATATAGGTCCTTCCACCTTTCATATTTTAATTCTACAGTTCAGGCTGGCTTTGAAATACAACTAGGAATATAGTTTCTGCGAGTTGTCTGCTAGTACTATAAATCTGTTACGCTGCTCCGGCAGGATTAACAAGGCGTAAATGCAATACACTGGCCACTCCACAGATAATATAATTTCTGCCATTCAGTTGTCATAAAAGCCTAACTATGCACAGCAGAGTAGTCAGAGGGCAGCTAATTTATTGTCTTATTCTAAATCAACACTGACCTCTTAATACAGGTGTTACAAACGTGGAGATCAAACTTCCAGCATTAATGGATAAATAGAAGATGGAAAAAAACTTGTTTCTCTCCGAGGTCTAAAACAAGAGAAGACAGTATCAATGTCACAGCTAATGCACAGCATTGGGCTTGCAGATTGAACACTATCAATCTTCTTGTTAGGAAGGCTGGGTAAATATTGACACACAGCACATAAAATGTTAAGCAAACATGCTTGCGTTCAGGTGATGGTAAATGCTCACACAAATCAGCTCACATTACTCGAGAAGCGCTTTAGGGCTTTTTGGCATTTCAGAGGAAAAGCCTCTGCTTCGAGGCTGTTGTGAGACTGGAAGAAGGGGGAACAGTGTTTACTTATTCAGAAAGAGTAGCATGATTCAGATCCTTTGTCACCTAATTCAATCCAATTTGGCACAGTTTGACAAGCTCATAATTTCTTCCCGTGTCTGAGCTCTTTTTTTTTTTTCCTCCTCTCCTGTATAGAAATAGAAAAAGAAACCTGTGTATTTTGAGGAGCTGGTAATGACAGCACAGATGAGAGAGTGCCAGCAAATTAGATGCATCCATCAGACAGGAGATTACCAAACTGAGGCTAGTCAACCTCAAACTAATAGGGTAAATTAAATCCACGGGAGCAAATTCAAGAGCCTGATGGAGGGATGAACTCTAAGAGAAACAGTTCAGAATTTAACTGATGTTGTAACATAATACAGCTCATATAGTTAAAGGATTCCTGTTGATCTTCTCTCTTCCTGTAGAATTCATAATTTGGAAGGAATCAAGAACTTGATGCAGAGCTTGGTTCTTTTTTGCAGGAGTAATGTGTGAGGACATTGAATTGACAGCAGTGTCTTGGTTGTGAGAGAGACCTACATATAGGGTCACATGCACACATACACAGTGCTGAACCTCCTCTCCATGCCTGGGTGGGCCAGCAGAGTGGAGAAGGAAGAGCAGGCTACCTGACTACCCCATGGTCATCTGTATCACCAGCTATGGGACACCTGAGTCAATGAAAGCAGCATTTAAGGATAGCCCTGGCTCAGGGAGTCAATATATTCCGTATGTATCTAGGCTTCACTCCCAACTGTCACTAGGTCCTGTATAGGTAGTGGACAAGTTGCCTGGGACACGGATTGGTGCCTGGCAGACAGCTCCTTAGGACACCTTGAGCGACATGTCTATGACTTGAGCATCATTTGCATGCAAAGCTTTAACTTCACTGAGTGTGAGAAAGCTCCTCAGGGGCCTGGTTCTGTCCCCTCTCCTTCTAATATTTCCTGCTTCCTTCTGTGCCCTGAGAAAACAATATTCACAAAGCTAGAAAACAGCAGAAAATATGAAGAATTGCAGGCAGCTAAAAGAAAACATCTCATAAGGAATGAAGCCTGGGATCCGAAAATGTAACAAAACTTCCCATGACTGATGATGCAGCCAACAGGAAATATTGCAGCTTCATTTGACAAGAGGCCTCTTATCCCAGGGGATTACTGCAGTGAAAGCGGGCAGGTGAGAAGGTGTGGGAGAGATTTTCTTTATGCCCCAGCAGAAGCAGATACTGGGAAGGTGAGGACAAGAGCCCCATTGCTTCCCACTGCCACCCACCAAGGATGCTGGGGGTCCCCTCACTTGGATTAAGTGCTTTTTGCCTTGCACTAGCACAGTTATGAAGACACCATCAACTTGAGCTTTTGTCTTTTCCACAATTTCATTTCCTAGCGTGTCCCAGGCAATATGATCCATACATTATTTGTAAATGATTTATCATGGATTAAAGGATTTGTAAGCCTTATAATGGCCATCTCTATAGCATGTCCCCATGGTTAATAGCAACCCAGCACTGGATCTTACTATCTCTTATGCTACATTTCTATCCTCACCAGTAGTTTTGATGACCTGGAACTTTCTACTGCTAAGATAGTAAAAATATATTCTTCATTCTACCTTTGTAACTAGTTATTTGTAATCAAAAGGAAATCTAGAGAAATGAGCAGCCTCAGTGATCTGTCCTGCTCCCAGACTAGCCCTGCCATGGTTTGACACAGGTGGTGCAGTGGAGTCCTCAGAGTCCTGCTCTCTTCTAGTCAAATTCTCAGGCCGTATCTCTAACTCTTTGCATCCGAGCAACTCAGAATTTCTGAGAGCTGAGAAAAACTCAAGTGTGCAGCATTCAACATAATGAAGTCTAGAGCAACAATTACCAAAAAGAATGTGCTGGTAAGAGAAGAGGGTAGTGATGATTAAAGAATTTGAGGTATCTTGTTTCACACATTTTCAAATTTCAGTAATGGAAAAAAATGGACAGAGAAAAGCAGAAGTGAATACAAAAATAATGACCCAGCAGCTTGCAAATTACACTGATTGGAAAAAAAGAATCCCCTCCCTATTTTCTTAATCTTTAGAGTAGACGTACATTAACAACATGATTTGGATTAGCTAATTTGAGAAAAAGTACTGTACACGATAATCCTGATCTCCTTGGCAACCGGAAAATAAAGAAACAAAGAGAAAGCTATTTAGTACCTTAAACACTATATCACACTGTTTGAAAGCAGCTTTGATCCTTAATTAATATGCACAGCAGCCTTCGCATTCATATAGCATATCACAAATATAATTTGGTTCAGGCTTGGTTTAGCTTCGACTCCTATTCCCATAGACAAAGATGCTTGGAAATCCCCTGCAGATAAATCTACTTTTTCTGCCTGACCTCCTGCTGAAACAGTCTCCATCACTGTTTCTAGTAGTACTGTTCTCAAAGTGGCAGATCCAATACTATTACACTCATAAAATACCTACAAGATAACCAGACAAATGGTGTGCATTTACCTCAAAACAGAAATTTATCTCTACGTGGGAATAGCAGGGGCAATTTATTCATTCAGTTTATATACAGAACTACCACATCCCTATTTTCCAGAAGGAATAGCTAAGCCTGTGCACTTAAGGGTCAGCTGAAGCTTATTGGTGTCCTGAAAACTAAGGGGAAATCAAATGCTTCATTTAATTTGGAATTTTCAAATCGTATTTCAGCCTACCTGGAGCAGAAGATGAAAAACCTAAGTCCTGTCAAACAGCACACCAGAGGAGAGAAATATTCTGGTTGGCCCCAAACCGTTCATTCCTTACAAAACCAAAACTTCTTGTTCCAATTTTCAAGACTTAAATTTCCTATCACATAGCATAAAACATTTTTTTTTCTTCTGAAAGGCCAAGTCATTTCGAAATGGTAAAATACAAAACTTTCTATTCTGAAAAGAATTAATAGAGCAGAACGCATTGTCCTTATCAGACTGCTTTTTACAGTTTTCTTTCTCTAAATTAGTTTTTCTTGAAGGCAACACACAGGTGAATGCTGGAGCCCTAGTATTTGATAAATTTGTTGGAGAGGTGTAGGCTGAATGCTGGAGAATGGGTACAGGCCCACACAACCACAGGCAATTCAAGTTTTTCTCTATAACTTGCTTGTGGTTTTAAGTTTGGGATAATGATATGTATGTGTCTGGCTGGGGTGCTGAGATTCATTAGCTGAAGTCTATAAAACACTCTGAAGATAAGTGGTACATATTATCATACTGTAATTAGGTGGTAATTGAAAGATGCTGGATAAACATTATTAATCATTAATATTCATAGAAGTAGCACTTCTGAAAATGCTGCTGTAACACCTCTTAGAATCCTTTTGGGACAGTTATAGGCACTGCAAGCTGGGATGCTATCCCTTGTCTAACTCTTCCAGTGCCTTTCCTGACAGACCCAGCACTACTTTCAAAACACTGGAATTTCCTACCATTTTTTCTGAACTATATCTAAGACACAGACTATGACTGATTTGAGGGAAAATCCCCAAGGAAGCATAGGCTGCTGATACAATTTTCTCCTTCATTCGCTATATTCCATTGCAGTGCATTATAATCACCCCTGTTAAACTAGTTCAGAAATGGCTACAGTTCCATGATACATGATATAGGATCTTCCAACTACTCTGACATTCAATTAACATTTAGATTATTTGATGCAATTATGACCTATCCTTCCTGATATCAGTCCTGTTCTGCTGTCATGTTCCTTTCCTGAGAATCTGGATAGATGCTCTCAAGTTTTATACAAACCATCCTACCTCACGTCTTAATACATATTTTCCTAGCAAACTGGCCCTTATTCTTGCACAACAGGATAAACATGCCCATAAAGTAAGCAGATACTGCAGATTTTAGGAAAGAAAAGAAATCTTACATGTTCCTCTTCAAACTGGTCCCCACCAAATGCAGAGACACAGGGCTTGATACCTCCCGTTCCAAGGGCGATCAAAAACAGACCAACCATAGACAGGACCCTTCATGCAAGAACAAAAATATCACCATTGCAGAACCTTCCCAGTGCTTCTGAGAGTATTTTAGTGTCACCCAACCATGATTCCTCTGGTATAATTTTCTTTTGCACATGGGTAGCGTTGATGAGCCAGATAAGTGCAAAAACCAAATTATCTTCATTCCTGCATTCAGTACTAGTCACTTAAGCAAACTGCTTTTGTCAGTTTCTTGCTGTTCTGAGGCCAAATGGACATACTTGAGATCAAAAATCCATGGGATTATTTCTCACTCATAGGAGAATAAAAGATTGCAGAGATCAATTGAGAAAAAAAACAAGGAGGGGGGGGAAAGTGTGTGTATGTGGAAGAAGCCTTTTCCTGCAGCCTTCCAGCTTGGGTAAGCACAGACAAACTGTTTTAATTAGGGTCATTCTTGTGTGCTATCTATCTGATAGTAGTCCTCAAAATACCATTGTTGGCCTGACAGATTAAGTTTGTAGGGAACAGGAGCGTCGGGAACAGCCAGGTCTGGGACAAAAGGGAAGTGTTCTGTAAAGCCTGCATACGGATATCTTTATAGCTGTGACCACCTAGACAAAACCAGCTTGGTGGGTTCAGGGATGCCAGTTGGGGAACTACTCTGACAAGTCCATCAATTGAGAATCTAAAGGGCAAAAACTGTTCTACTCTATGGAAGAGACAGACACTTCCTCTGTCACATCAGTAAATGTATCTTTGGGTTTGTGTTTCCATGCACACAGGGGAACTTTGCTGAGCTGAGCAGCTGTGAGGGAGGAAAGAGCCTGATGAGGGAGCTGGATGGAGGAGACCCAGCTTCAGTAGCATGGTATAGCAGAAAGGGGTGATCAGAGGTCCCTGTCTCAAAGGGCTTAGAGTCTCTGTGGTGCTTTCCACCTCCTTTTGGTGCACTCACACTCTAAATCCACCCTTCTGTTCTTACTCAGATATCCCAAACCCTTCCCTGATAAAAGCAACCCATGCATAGCCCCCAAACTGCTGGCCTGATGGAGGTGAAAAATTATAGCCCTGCGTAAACCAGCTACCATCACAACCTACTACAGCGCTGCAGTTTCAACAACTACTTACACATGAACCACCTTGTTGCCTAGGGATGGAATTGCACCGACTGACTTTATCAGATGGCCAACCACATACACAATGGAGAGGTAGATGATCGTCCTGTGAGGAAAGCAAATAGCAGTGACTGGAGGTGCTGGGTGATGTACGATCTGAAAACAGAGTGCACCTGTGCTTCCTGATACAGCAGGCCTACTTGGCAGACACAAAAGGAACTGGTTTGTTCATACCACTGGTACAGCAGGCAGCTGTAACTCTTTTGTGTCAACGCTGAGTGCACTGGAAGAAAGACATAGGTAAATGGGTTCAGATTAAGGAGGGATAGGCCCTGCTTTCTTTGCAGAGGTTGCTGAGAAGAATAAACTAACAATGTTCCAGTCTTGTCATGCATGGAAGGCTGCAAATAGAAGAACACTGTTCAGGTCCAACTCAGTTTCCACCTGGCATTTTGTAGCATGAGCCTAAGTGAATACCTTGACTGGAGGGCATCTATAGGGGCTGTTGCCCACATTCAACCCACCTGGCTAACATATCTGAATTAGGAGTGTGGTGTTCCTCTTACAAGTACCTCTGAAGGACTGAATTCATCTATCTGCCTCAGGTGTCTTCTCCCGTAGTAAGGGAGAAGAAGAAATCTGACTAGGATGATCAGGCTCTTGAGTGTATTCTGTTCCTTCATCACCTTCAGGATTAAGAGAACTCTCTGTATTTATGTGCAGACTAAACACGCACAGAGGATGTGTAAGGACTTGTTAGGAGAGAGGTGCTAAAAGAAGTCCTGTGAACTTTGAGTACAGAAGCAGTCCCTGGCACATCCAAACCCTGGCTGCAATAACTAATTTAGAGTCACATCATATCATTCCTAAAAGCCCCTCTCATGTGTTGTCCTGACCTCAGTATTGGCTGAGGTCCAGCTACTACAGCAAAAACCACCTCCTATTCAGTCATAGGGATAACTCCAGGGAAAGTCTCCTGCCTGATCTCAAAATTCTGCATAAGGATTTATCTTCTCACAACATCATTCTGCAACATAGATACCATGAAATACCAATGAACATTGCAGGGTGACCTGAAATAATGAAGTTAATGAACCACCACTGACATGTTTTTCATTCAAAGGGACAATAGACTGACTAAATGGAGTACAAAGAAAAAGGGATATTGATATCTCCTTAGGAACTTTTCACTGGAAAGGCACACGGCAGGTGGTTTTTTCCTGTTGATATTCTTCTGCCAGATGTGCTTAGTCCTAGGGAGAAGGGTTCAGCTGCACTTCATCACTCCAGCGGCCAGTAAAACAGTACCACACAAAGAAAGTCCTATATCCAGCTGCTCACCACAACTCCCGTGCAGATGATGGCCCCACAACTTTTCAGTATAAGGGAATACCACCTAATTTACTTGGGGAGAATTTACCTGGTTATGTGCTGAGGGAGTTGATTTGAGTAAACACTGGTTTCTCTGGCATAAAAATGGGTGTGCTCACACATTCCCTATGCTGTGAAAGCATAAGTAAATATAGTATACTTAGTGACATTTTATCTGAAACTGTGAGATCTAGAGTGCTGCTTCCTCACCATCTCTGAATCCTTTACAGATGCATATCTTGGCAAGGTGAGGGTTAACCAACCTACACCTCAGATTCCTTGATGGGAGTAGGGAAAAGTGGCAGAGGAAAAGTGTGCTTGTGACATTTAATTTGTTCCGACTTTGTTGCCTACTGGTCCTTGGGTGAAAGAGGAGCACAGAACAGCATGAGCAAACAAAGAGGAGCTGACCTTTGCAAGTGTATCTTTGCTGCACTGAGCTAGCTCAAAACTGGGAGCGCACACAGCAGTGCCCTTGCAGCGGCTGCATGGTGTGGCTGTACGCTGGCTGCATTAGAGAGATGTCTTCACTTACTTGTATTTCCCCAGCCACGAGTCTGCCATGATGGCTCCAACGACAGGTGTGAAATAACAGAGCGCAGAAAAGGCATGGTACACAGCGGTGGAGAGATTCTCATCCCAGTGGAAGAAGCTTAAGAAGTACAGTGTTAGGACAGCTAAAGAAATAAAGCAGATCACATCACATAATTAATGTGTATCTCTGCAGATAAGGAGGAAGCTACATCACAGTGGCAAGAAACCTACTGATTTGTCTAGCAGCTATGAGCACTGTTGTGGAAAGATTTGTGCTTTCAGACCTGTTCCTCATAATCCCTGATGCAGGAAAAGCTAAAATAAGATATATGAGTATCAGGTGTTCTTTGCTCATAAACATTTATGTTTAGCTGGAAAATATATTTTCTAGCTTATCTTACCATAACCTGTAATTCTGTTTATGCACATTTTCTATTTGCAAATTAGGCACCTGTATGATTCAATTCCCAAACACAGTGATTGGACATAACTATGAAAGACATCACACACTGGAAAATCAGGTTTGAGAGAGATAATCATATAAAAATTTAGACTGGAAGGGACATTTGGAGCTCTCTAGTCCCAACTTCTGAGCAGGTATAGCATCATTGTTAGGGCACACTGTTCATACCTGCATCCCCAAATACTAATTTACTTTGAAAGACAGCTGAGATCATATACAGCACAGCTCTAGAACACCAGGCCAGCGTCTGTAGAAACCCAAGAACAGGAAAGTCACTTCCCAGACACAGGCTGCATACCTCTCATGCCATAGTAGGAGAAACGCTCGCAGAACTCATTCACCACGATGAAGGCAATGCTTAGGGGGTAGTTGGAGCCACAGAGCTTCTGCAGGAGACAAATAAGAACGCATCAGCTGTGTGAAAGCCTTCAGACCAGCAACATATCCCCACAGTGTCTGGGTGGTGGAGAGGAATCCAGGCCAAAAGCCAGGAGCTCACTGCTGTTTGACTGACCTGTGGGTTGAACTCAAAAGAGAGGGGGTACCTCACACCTATCTTCTTCAGCTAAGGTTCCCCGGTGAATCAGGCTGGCTTACGTGGGTCCATTAAAGACCTTCATGGGTATATGGGGGCTGTCTGGAGCCCACCATGCTCATAGCTCCATGAACTCCAGTGGAAGAGTCCTACTGCCTCTCTGCTGCAATGCAAAAACCCACTGAGATGCAATAACACCTTCAGATGACTTTTCTCCTACACTTCACATAAAGCTACTACCCTGCCCCAAAACTGTTCTCTCTCCTAGTACCAGACCTTGCCTCAGCAGTTGGTAGAACCCGGGGAGCTGCTGTCTGTTTCTGTGTGAAGCTGCTCCCTCCTGCACGACAACTGCCCTCAATCTCTGCAGCTCACTTGCACCGAACTGTGCTGCTACTGTGTCCACTGAGGCAGAGTGTCAGCCCTGTGTCCAGCACTCCCTCAGGCATGGCATCCACTTCGTATTCCAGGAACGTTGGCAGAGCTATGGATAATTCAATTTATTAATCAGAACTAAACGGAACAGTGATGGGACTGTCAAACCTGCCTGAGTGTGGCCACTCTTCCACTGAGTGTGACTTTTTTCCAGCTAAAATCAGCAGCTTCCAAGTAAAATACATTTAAACAGGTGAGCTTTGGCATGACCTTGCCTGGACCTCCATCCCTCTTGCTACCCTACTGTAGTCCCTGCCTCGCAACAGGGAAAGCAGGTTTTCACAGCACTGCCCAGTTTCTGCCAATTAGTGGGAGAGAGGGTGTGGCCATGGTGAGGGATAGGGGAGACAGGGAAGGTCTGGGGACAGTGTGACATCAACAGCTGTACTTATATTTGTGGTTTTAAACAGCCACAGTATGGGCCAGTGAAGTGAGATGAACTCTTCACATGCATTTCTTTGCCTCATGTTGGAAATAATGAATTCCTGCATTTCTTCCCAGAGTCCCAAATGCAAATACAGATACTGAAATAGACGTGTTTATTCAGGTTTATTTCACCACCAAGAGACCTGAGCTTATTTGGATTCCCAAAGCAACAGCATCAAGTTTGGAAGAGTTTAGCTTAATGATATTGTCTTGCTCAACACTACAGAAGAGCAACAAAAGAGAAAAGAGTGACTGTCTGGAAAAAACCCAAAACCCAACAAACAAATACTTTCTACTACTTAACCAGCATCTCTAAAGACAAATATTTTTTTCTCTTTTTATATATATTTTTTCTCTCACTATTCATGGGCTGCCTTTTTATTAAGAAACCCTTGGCCTCTTTGCTTTACTAGAGTAAATATGTAATTACCCAATTACATTTATTTAACTCTGAAACCATCATGCTCAGCATAAGGCTTGTAAGACAGAGTGGGCTCCCTTGGAAACCATACTGGGGTCTGCTGCTTTTAGACTTGCCTGAAAATGATGGCATATATAAGCTGTAAATGCACAAACACACAGACATATGCACACACATACCTTTCTCCAACAAATTTTTCGTAATAAAGAAGAAAAAGCCGGAAGAGGCAAATTATGTTTCCTGGGGGTACTTGGAAGCATTTTCTGAAACTTGGAAGTAAAATTGTGTAACGGGGCTATTTTTCTTTCTTTCACAGACCTTGCTATCAGTACTTGTGAGATTTAACAACATTTGCTGGAGATGCAGAGCGTGACTGTTCAAAGCCAGATGGCCAGGTGTCGGGAACCCTGCTGCCTTAACTCACCCCTCCGCACCCGATGCACAAGCCCTGCTGGATTTAGCTGCAGTGGTTTAAGGTATCACATGCCACGCTGCGACCTGCAGTGACAGGAAACCTGGCAGTGACCCATTTCAGCCACTCCTGCTCCGAGATGGGCACCTCCTACAAGCGAGCAGGGACAAGCAGGGAAAGGTGAGGTGGTGACTTCCCAGTGAAACCTCCCCAGGTGCCTGAGCCAGCACCGTGAGTAAGTGCTTACAAACACCGAGGAACGACTTACAAGCAGGGGTACTTCCATCTGGCTTGTATGTCATGAGATGGCATCAGCACACGCAGAAACCCCCATGTATCCTCTCCGCTGGATCACTGACCTGCCTGTGGCCTGCCTGGACATCCAAAAGTGGGCAGCTTTCATCCATGTGGAGAAGCAGATGCAGCTCGCTCGCTTTCGCGGAGGAGCACCTTGGTCAGCAGAGAGCCCCAGCAAAAGCAAAGAGGCTAAGCCTGGATTCGTGAGCACACAGACAGTCTACTGCTGTGCTTAGCTACCACTGTAAACCCTGGATCTGCAGGATTATGGAGCTCTTAAAGATACTGTGGAAGTTGATAATCTGTTTCATTGGAAAAAAAGAAAGGTCATTTAAAGTGCCAGTGACAGGGGATGTTTGTTTTCACCTCTCTTTGCTGACTAGCTGGAAAATAGGGCTAAGATTAATAATTCACAGAAGCTCTGGGTAACCAATAGTTAATGTCTGCACAGTACTTAAATTTGTGAGTTAAATAGTTGGCTTGCTAATGACATGACTGACCGCAGGCTTTAAAAGCAAGTATTACCACACTGCAACTCAAAGCAGGTGCAATACAAGCCCTGTTCTCCCCAAAGTCAGACACTCAACAAGAAATAGCCTCAAAGCTGCACAAAGTTCAAAGCTGCAATGCAAGAAAGTATTCAGCTGAATCTGGCTCTAAATTAGGTCCAAAGATGTAAAGCTTAGGCTCTGTCTCTACAGTTGAACTCTGCAACACACATCAGCGGCCTGTGATGAATCCCTGTCGTTTCCTTCTGCTTTGCAGCATCTGGGGACCCTTCCCTAGTGGGTCTCATCATACTAAGCATCATACTAACCTCACCACAGGTCAACCCACCCCTTCCCCACACAACATCCCCCTCCACTTCGGAGAAGCAAGTCTTTTTCCCACAAGGAAAGTTAGTGTTCAGAAAAAGTCATCAATCAAAACTTTTACCCCTTTTTCCCAAAGATTCGGACAGATTATTTTTCCCTTTAAGCCGCCCTTTCTTAACTTAATCAGGTTAGTGGAGGGATTTTTGCCTTGAGTTGTTAATGCTTATTTCAACCCTCTGCAAGAAAGGGTGTTTGTCTCTAGCCAGAGCACAACAGAGGAAAGAACAGAGAGATCCTGCAATGTTTAGAGCAAGCTGAGCAGAAAGTAAAGCAAAGGAAACCAGCTGTAACACTCACCGGGGATTTTTTCTGAACAGGGAAATCTCCTTTGGGGGGATCATCTCCTGCAGAAATAAAAGTGAACAAAGTTTCCTTGGATTCGTTTCTCTGAAAAGCGTTCATCTCCCCTCTCGCCTTGTCTCCCACCATGCTATGTGGCTGTGGTGAGTTGACTGGGAAGATTTCCAACCTCAGGCATGAAGTTTGATTCAGTTTGAGTTAACCCTAATTGAGCACGTTTGTGCAGCCAGGGCACAAAAGGAGCAGGAGATGGTACCAGGAAAGACAACTCCAGAGTTCAAGAAGAGTCAGGGAACGTAGCCTAAATCATTCACAGGTTGGGGCTGTCAGCACTTTGTGGCACAGACCTCCCATTTGCTTGGCATGCCCCCAGCTATCGGACGTGCACCAGCCTAGCACAGCACTGTATGCTGAACAGATGTGAGCTGAATAAAAATCCTAGGTCCCAGATACCCCTGCAGCCTGTGGATTTAGGAGCAGAGCATGCACTTCCCAGCCGCTGCGGTAATGATAGGTTTATTCTGCAGGGACTGCAGGGATCTCATTCCACTGAAAAGCCACACATCCATCCCAAGTCATAACCACTAAAACGCTCATCACATCAAAGCCCTGGAGGGAGGCTGGATGTCATGGTCACCTGCACTGTGTTAAATCATTTCTTTGCTATCCCAGGAGTGAAGTGACCCAGGTTTCATTCCTGCACCAATCCCCTGGAATGACCTTGCTTTTTCCTACAGGACAGTTTAACTTGGAGGGCACAGGCAGCACCCAAGAGCAGTCCCAAGCCCCATCTCTACTTCCTATTATCCCAAAGCCCACTGTGGGGCTCCCTATGTGGCAAATGCATCCTACACTGTGCTGGGAGCCCCTGGATTCCCTCTGCAGCTGTGTGGGCTCAGCTCCCTGCAGGTATCCTGTTGTCCCTCTTCCCCTACCCTTCCCACGGGAACATAGGAGCTCTTTATCAGTAGTCTTCCAGTGCCAGTTGCAATTACAGAGCAAAATTCACAACCTTCCCATAAACCATCCTCAGTGGCTGTGGCTCTGCAGTATTCTCAGTGCAGTGCAGGCTTTTTTCTCTTCCCTTTATGTTTCACTTCTTTAAGAGGCAAATGTTCAAAGGATTTTCCCAAATATTTCTCCCTTCTCTCATCAGCAAAAGTACAGACCACACCCAGAACCCATAGTTGGTACAAGGACTCTCCATAAACTCATCCCTATCTCCAGTACTGAGCTGCTGCTAGTGCTTGGGTATCACAGGAACCAGGTCTGCACTTGACAAACCAGGAGAGGGGCCTTTGCTCACACCAGACATCCTTAAACTGGCCACAGTTATTGCAAACAAGACACGGAGTCAGATGTGACAGAGTGCACAGAGGAATCATAATTACACTGCACATTCCTTCACATGCTCTGGCATTGTTTCCTCTGAAGATCCCCAGGGATCCTGTTTCATTCCTGCTAACTTGGCAGCTAAACAAGGGGCCAATGGGGCAGCTAAACATGAAGCCCAAACTTCAGATGAGGCCAGGGAGGTCTACATATTTCTTAGTCCCTTTTTCTCTTACAACAGAGATAAAGCAACAGTTTGGTACCACCTCTGTATTGCCACAGACCAGCTCCCACTTTCAGCCCTCGCAGCGACTTGCACACCTGCACACCTTGCTTTTCACGTGGGCCACACTTCTCAGGTGCCACAAACAGCCTTCACGGTTTGTTAAGCCCATTTCACGGACAAGAGTGACTCAAAAGTACACCCAACTTTGGAGGGCAGTGTAAGGAACACACTTGTGCACGTTGGTTGGGTCTCCTGCATGCCAGGTTAGCACACACTCCTGAGTTCCTCAAGTCTGACCCTGTGTTCAAGGCAGCAGGAATATTTTTGAGCCCTCTGGTGGTATCTCTTACTGCTCTAAGTATCTCTAGACAAGTTCTGGTAGAAGCCTGTGGTATTCTGCCTTGCACAGATGAGCAGAGCAAACACAGCAGCCAAGTTATTAAAGGAGTAATACAAAAGGAAGACAGAAATGCTTTCAGTATCCCTTGTGCAGGGCTCCCACGCTGCTGCAATGTGATGCCTTAATATTTTCAGCATCCTGCAGCTATATTTCCTGAGTGTGTACACAGTGCTGTGTGTCACGTAAGCTAAATGATTTTTATTTTTTTTTTAATACCATCGTGAAAAACCGTATCAGTCAGTGGGATTAACATATTGCTTGTCAAATACACCGCAGAAATGTTTAGGCCGTTAGCTGCCAGAAGGTTTTCTGAGACAGAAAGGGAGAATAGGAATTCAAATGTCTGGTAATAAATGGTAACTCATGGCAAACAGCAAGAGCAAGTTAAAAAGAATAAATCTGAAAGCACCTCAGATACAAATGAATTCAGAATAAGACCCGATAGAAGGAGACTTGTGCAGCTGGGCTGAAAATCAGGAAGGAACTGTACCACAAATGGAAATAAGACGGCATTTCTGAAGAATTGTATAAAGAGATCAACCGTAGAGCAATAGAGGCTACAAAGCTCAGGCACAAAATGAATTACAGGGGGACACAAAAAGCAATAAGAAAAGGTGTTAGAAATGCTGTCAATATTGGAGAAAGAGGAAGGAAAATGAAAGCCTGTTATTTAAACTAGAAAACGAGCAAACAAAAGCTCCTCCAGAGAAGGCAGAAAAGTTGTGTCCTTTTTGTTTGTCTTCACTAAAAAACTAAATTGCAACAAGATACATAACACCATTAAAATGAACAAGTAGGAATATGGGTGAAATAAGACAAAACCACTTAAAGAATATTTGGATACCTCAAATGTGCTCAAATCACTAGAGCCTGAAGTCCTGAATGTAGTTTTTGAACGACTTCCCTTGTGAATGACAGAAGCAAGACAAATGCCACCACTGCCTTTAAAAAGGCAGGTTAGGACAATCTAGGTGTGTTCCTCCATAGACAAAGAGATACTTGATCAGATAATCCCTTCTAAGCACCAAAAGAAGAAGAAGTAGGATTACAAAACAGCATTTTGGACTGTAAAAAATGCTCTCAAACCAGACTGCTTTATTTTTTGGCAACAGGGCAAGTGGCGTAACAGCTAGAGAAGCTGTGGATGTGATATGTCCTAGCTCTAGTGTCTCTAATGTCTCACAAGGAAAACAGGGTCCAGATGAAATATCCACATAGCAGGCAGCTGGGAAGTCCCTTTCAGAATAGCTATCAATGTTTTTCCATGAGATTAGGAGGGTATGAAACATGCAGGTCCTCAGCTTTTCCATGAGCAAAAGGAACATCAGCACAGCCAGCGTGCTGCTAATCTTTGTGTTGGAAACCAGGAAGGAGCAAGCCTGGGGGAGAACACGGTACGAATTCAAAACGATGTTGCTAAATGGGAGAAAACGTTTTGCAGCCCTGGAATGAAAAAGATGGAATTTGGGGAAGAAAACTACTAAATACTACCCCTACCCACTGACAGGAACCAACTGAGCCACAGAGACCAACTGTTCTCCATTTTCATCAAGGACAAGATGAGAAAAATAACTGACTTTACTTTTAGTAAAGAAGATTCGGGGCTGCTTTGTGCCAAATTCACTTTCTGCAAGCACAGGCGAGCACTGGAACAGAGTGGCTGGGGCTGTGGAGTTTGGGCAATCCCCAGTGTCCAATATATAGGAACGTATTAGGGGCTGGCTAAGTATTGGGTCCTGTCCCAGAGCAGGTAAATGGATCAGGTGACCTCCTAAATTTCTACGAAATTTATGTGCTAAATATCAACAAATAAACACAAAAGCAAAGACTGCTTTTTGTAAAAGTTTCTCTTTTCTGAGTTATCCTTTATGCAAGTGGGAAATCTGCAAGCTGATTCATGCTTGAATGTAATATTCAGCTGCCAGATGCCTTGCATAGCCAGAAGTTCCCTGAATACATTTTTCTATGATTTTCAGTTCATCATTTAATTTTTTTTCTGTTTCTCAAATCCACCGGAAGACAATCTGCATTTTCCCTTTGCATTTACAGTCCTCAGGGTCAGACTTTCATTGCTTCCTGCTACAGTACTGTGTACATTAATCCGTTTGTTAACTGTTCTCTTCATTTTTATCTGCATTCATCTTGTGGCACAATCCTTTCTTGATTTTCAGCTCTGCCACACTGGTTTCTTAATAACAAGTCTTGTTTTGCATTCATATACACTGGCCATACTTTTATAACCCTTTTAACCGCATCTCTGTTTCTCTTTTTCTCTCTTTCCAAGATCGGGTTACAAGAGGCTAGATGAATAACCTGATCTTGGTATGCCAGCAAGACTTTGGGCTTAATGACCTAGCCCTGGATGGACAAGATAACTTCTCCAGGTCTCTTCTGGCTCATTTTCTCCAATTCTTTGATTACAGGAAAAAGCATAGCTTAACCGATTTAGACAGATCAAGACTGGTTTCTATTGCCTGCAGACTTCTCTCAAACTTCAAAGTAATTTAAGAATAGGTTGCATCAAATCACTTGAACAACCAGGAAAACATGCCAGAAGTCTTCAGACCTGCATTTCTGCTCCATTCACCAGCCCTTATAGACTCAAAATTGTAAAGGTATTTAGATTAATATCACAAACGATACCAAGTACTTAATCTGTATTCAAGAGCCCTTCATCTGGTCACTAGTCAACCTGTAACAATCAGAGAAACTTCTCATCCCTCTTGGTGCCTTTTTGCCATCAGTTTCTTCTATGATTAATAAGCAGAAAGCTTTAAAAAATGCTCTCACCAGTTTGGGCTTCTCTTGCAGCCTGCAGCACGCTGGCCCCCTCTGCCATGACTGCTGCTTCCTGTGCATTGGACGACCCCAGCTCTGCTGTGCCTGAAGATCATAGAATCATAGAGTCACAGAATTGTTTGGGTTGGAAGGGACCGTTCAGATCACTGAGTCCAACCATCAACGTAGCACTGACAAAACCATCACTAAACCATATCACTAAGTACTAATTCTACCCGTCTTTTAAATACCTCCAGGGATGATGATCCCACCACTTCCCTGGGCAGCCTGTTCCAATGCCTGATAACCCTTTCCTTTCAGTATATAGATTTTCCTAATATCTAACCTAAACCTCCCCTGGTGCAGGAACCTCTTTGAACAACCCTCGCTCGCTCTCATCTTGTTGTTAATATTTCACTTCACAACAGCTGTCCTTTGGTCACCAGTAAAATAGTTAAACTTTCATATATTTTTATCTTGAAGTCAAACTGAAGTAACCTCTTCTCAGCTTCCGAATGTCACAAGGAATCTGCCTTTCTCCATGAATACAGCCTCCAGGGCTGTATGGCACCTGTCATGGATGTTCATGATCAATCACTTCGTGCTGCAGCTCCATGATCTTTCAATAAAGTTACTAATTCTGGATGAGAACAGGGACTGGACCTGTAGAGAGGATCTACAGCTGGTCATAAATCCAAACTTTTGATACTGTACACCAGCTACAGAGCTGGCCTTAACTATACATAGCTTTTAGTAGTTAAGGTTGTGAGGACACAGGGTTTCATCACCTTTTGACAGACTAGCTTCAGTTCCGGGCTCTTCACATGTCACCCAGGAATGCAGACATAGCATTGAGATGCCATCCTCCCAGACCCTTTTTCACTTTAACCCCATGAACTGTCTGCAGGAGGATTAACATTTTTGCTACTGTGCTTTTACTATTTATTTCTTTTTGCTTTTCCCCCATGACTCCCCTCTAAACTGCCGTCACTTCCTTTCAGGGAGCCTCTAAGGCATCTCCTCCGCAGGTGAAAGCCCCAGATACTTTCTGCAGATATAGAAATGGCTCACAGTGAAATACTGTATGTTCAGCAGTAAGCAAAATGGGGTTTCCATCACCACATGTCATGGCCCTGAAGCCACCTGCATCCTTTTTCTCTTCCCTGCACTGAAATCCCAGTCCCATGTGCTTCATGGCCTCATATCTCTCTTTATCTTCTCAATACACAAAATATAGTCAAGGTTACAAAAAGATATGCAGTTCCTAATGAACTTTGCTATTAGCTGAACAAAAGAATTGGGCAGGAGGTCTAGAAAGATGCAGTAGGGAAACACTAAGAGACATCCAAATTTTACAGTGATGAGAAACGTGCAGCAATAGCTACTTATATGCATGATAGCGAGCAGCCTAAACCCATCACAGATCAAATTCCAAAATTAAATGAGTAATAAATTCCTACAGGTGTTGAGTCATTTGTCAAAGCAACAAAGGATACACAGGCTGAAGTGAAAGGAAGAAGAACAGCACAAACAACTCATAAAACCACAATGGTAAATTGTAAGTGGCTTGTGAAAAAAGGACTGAAGCAAAACTTTAATTATGGCTACAAAAGAGCAGACTATTCACACAAGATATATTAAAGTGGAGATAGATGGTAAGAAGGATTTAAATCCAGAATGTAGGATGTATAGCCAGGATCCAGGGAGCATTAGTCATATTACAAGAAGATGTACCACAGATAAGTACAAAGCACAGCACGGCAAAGCTAGCAGTATGAGACTCTGGGAAAGCACTGTGAAAAACAACCAGAAAAGAAGTATGAGTGCTATGGGCATGACAATGCAATAGAGAAGAAAAGCTGGAGGGAGAATAGTTGTTGGGAAGAATAAAAAGCTTTACTTGGTAATGCTTGTGACTTCTGTTAGAAGATTAAGGGGAAGAAAAAAAGAAAACCCACAGCAGGAAAGGGCTTTTCTTTCCAAACAACCTTCTAAGAGACCATCACAGCATGGAAAAATTAAGATTTTTCTCCTAACTGGAGGGAATGTCCAAGCAAAACACAGGGAAAGATAAAGCTGATCAACTAAGGCAGGGAAATTAAGAAAACCCAGCACAAATTACCTTCTAGGCTTTCAGGATGGGAGTATCACAAAACCACTGACTTGCGGTCTTTCAGAACCGATTAATAGTAAGTGAATACAAAGGAAGCTATATATTGCATAGAAAATCAGGAATAGTTTACCTATTCAGGCTGGCAGCAAGGAAATGGGTTAAATGACTTCTTGATTTCCTTTTCAGCTATTTCCCCCTCCAGTTCCAAGTTGTACTTAATGCTGTGGGATAAGGTACCATGCCCTGACTCAGAAGTGACTAGTTTCAGAGTTCAAGACAGAGAAATGGACATCCAGGTGCCCCAGGCAATCTGGACCCACAGAAACCTGTTCAGTCCCAGGGACGTTTCTATGTACTGCCCTTCCTGCTTGGACTTTCTTTCCCCTTTATAGAGATTTAAAGCATTTTAGGAATGCTGCCTGCTTCTTACAGAGACAGTTCCCAGTTAAAACAGTAGTTAGTTTTACTGTTCACACAGGTATGTAAAGTCAGCAACAGAGACTGTGCTTTGAAAAAGCAAATTGAGAAAAAGATAAAGCTAAAATCAGTGTACAAGGGAACGTGAGCTCAGTTTTTAATGCACCAGTCAGTGCTGTTTGATTCACAATGGGATAAGAGATCAATCCAGAGTGTCTTTTTCAGGACCCTAACAAGCAAGGTGTGTTAGTCCCTCAGACACTCAACGCCACAGCTGCCTGGATCAGGCATAACTCAGGCTCTCTGTTCAAAACCTCTGAATAACAGAGAGAACCTGGAAGTGGAAAAATCTGAACGTTTATCCAGTCCACTTGCCTGGGGCTGAGGCTGGGTTGTCCCCTTCACGCAGTGAGAAGGTGGGAGGTCCCTGCAGCTGGAAGAAAGATGGATGTGGCATGGCAAGACTTTGGAAAAGCACTTGAGGACCGTTTGGTGTCCCAAGAACATTTTCTCCCGGGTGATATCAGAAGCAGGATCTTGCATAGTGCCTTTCAGCAGCAGGTCTCAGGGCATTTCACTGAGCAGATAACAGTATCTATTTCAGAGGTGAGCAAAAGAGGGAAAAGCCATCCTGAGGAAAGCAGACTCCACTGAGACCTCTTGCATGTCAGCCCAGCAGTCTATCCATTGAGCTGCCCTGCCTGTAGTATTATCACAGCAAAGAAAAAAGCAGCTACTGATTTATTCCGCCACAGGCTCTGAGGGATAGCTCAGCTACTGAAGACATCAGCCTTGGGTCTGTAGGAACGCTGAAAGACGGTCACATCCAGTGTCTCAGTCATCCCTTGGGGGCACTGCCCTCCTCTTCGTGCTCACTTCCAGCTTCTGGGTCAGATACTGCCTTGGGTATTTCCCTTTTTGTACTGACTCCTCAGCTGGGCAGTAGCTCCTTCCTGGTGGTGAGTCCTGCAACCTCTCCCACCCAGCTCCAGAGTAAAAAGCTGCTTTTACTCACAGCTAGCCTCTCCTTCAGCGAGAGGCAGCTGGTAACGAGACAAACGGAATCCTGTAACTACTCTATTCCTCACAGCCAGCTCACAGTGATGTCCAGCACCGGGGAGGGTCTATCAGGTAGCGAAGAAGACAGCACAGCTACAGGATGTGGTAGCAGGACCCCGAGGTGCAGTTCTGACCACACGACCTGTCAGGCACCCTGAGCATATATTTTAAGTTTCCTAGCCTTAACTCTACTGGCCATAAAACAAGAGTTAAGCAGCACTAATCTCCTGTACATCTGGGGTGAACGGTGCCATTTATTAATCCAGCTACAGGACTAGGAGAATCTCAGGGAAAACATTAATTACAGCTTTTCCAGTTTTTCCCGTTCATCTCACAGTAAATAGCCTGATTGTTTTATTCTGTGCAAGCTTCTCTGTGTCAGGAGACATAACGCACTGAACAATTTCAAACCTTTGCTATCACAGAGAGGGTATCCTCACCATATCCCAGCACACAGCTCATTTTTTGACTTCAGTTTAAGTTGGATTGCAATTGTGTAATCAGTGTTTCATCAGGGCAAGCTGCCAGGGACAGAGAACATGTAAATCCCCCAAATACCTCTGTTCTGATTAAAAAAAAAAACTTTCAGATCTAATCCAGAGGGATGTCAGCTCTCTGACAGTGACCTCTCTCAGATGGAAGCACAGATAGATATTATACGACCTTCTGCATTCGAGGGACTGTCATTTCTACCAAAATGTTAATCAGATCCTCCCCTGCCAGCTCCCTCCATTGCAACACCAAGGGCCCGGCAGATCAGGGGCTCATCCAAGATTCATTAACTCTGGTGCTCTGCATTTTCATAACGAGCTTGCAGTGCCATCCATTCTTTTCAGCCTCCCCATGCAGTGACCATGGGGATCAGTATTCTAACATGGGGAGTGCAAGTAGCTCTCACCAGCTCCAGCAGGAAGTACAGTCATGTGGGTTTTCCCTGCATCGGGTCTCAGAGGGACAGGCACAAAATTAGAGACATTTTTTGCTTTTTTTAAAGGTTGCCCTAAACAGCCTTTGGGTCTCCAGGGATTGTGACACTCTGTAGCACAATTAATTTTGTCCTGATCATCCTGTGCCCAGGACAGTCTGCTCTCCACTGGCACTCATGGCAACTTTCTTCTGACTTTGGCAAAGAGAAAGGTTATATTTATGTAGGAAGAACCATTCATCTCTGTCTCTTCCTCTTTATGCTAACTTCCCCAAAGAGTTCACTTTTACCAAGGAGTTGAGCAGCCTCTGATCCACCTGACATCAGCTTTTCCCAGATGCCACCCTCACAGCATGTGTTAACTTCCCTCTGCTCAAACATGCCTTTCCCCCCGAAACCTCTGCAGATTTCCAGTATCTTCCTGCGGTGAGCTATCAGCTATTGATCTGGTCCTGTTTTACATTTATTACTCACCAGCAGCCAGTCCCATCTGTATCTGAGCAAAGCAAAATGCCCAGACAGACCTAGCAGAGGTTCCACTAGTCCACTTGCTCTCTTAAACCTATTTTTGTAGAGCGGATGCCTGCCTGGAAAACAGGGCAAAGCTCATCAGTTGCAACAGCAAGATGGGAATGGTACCCGTGGGTTGTGAGGTAGCATAGGCATGTGCCAGCTACAGCAAGAGATGCTAGATGATGAAGATGTGCCTCTTTGGGTCAGTTAATGTATCCACTGCAGTCCCATCTGTGGTGCCTGACAAAGGCAGATAGCATTTCCACCCCAGCTGATGAGCAATGGTGCTGGTGACACGCTGGTATCAGTGTTCCACCACCCCTTCCATCTTCTGTTCCCCCACCTGGCATGTCTTGGCAGTTTGGCATTCAGCCTTTAGATGTCTCCAGGTGCTCCTCTGTAGCCCTCAGTAAACAGAGGGGAGCACAGTGGCACTCGGTGACAGAGAAATCCATTACTGCCAACATTTAGCTTTAATAAACCCATGCCAAAAATAAAAAAAAGGAAGCAATCATGTTTTCCATGACTTCCAGCTGTGCCTAAGCTACATGAGAACAACTAGCCCCACCAGTCCCTTAAGATGCAGAGGACCACTCAAGAGGTATATATTCAATTGACTTCAAAGAACCTTTGAGTACTCACAAATTTGCAAGAGATTTGTTTATAGAAATAATCACTCTCAGAAGCAAAGTGTACACGGCACTTTTTCTTCATTTCTCATTCAGTTTTCCCTCTAACAATAAATCACTAAGGAGACTCAACATGGAACGCCTTAGCATTGTACTCATCTAGAAGTATTTCTTTGCTGTATAAACTCAGATTAATATTCATTCTCTCTGAGATAAAGACAGCTAGAAATAATTTGAGGCAATAAAACCAGTTTTCAGCATTCCCACACTTCCCATTGTTAACAAGCAGACGATCTTATAACAGTAAAGTCTGAGGAATAATTCTTCTCTTACACTAGATCTGATTGACTAGACATGACAGATGGTGTTTTTATTACTTTCCATCTTTATGCCATTCTAAAAGAGGCCTCATCTAATGCAGCCCAGGCTGTGTTTTGAGTCTTAACCTCTCAGATAAGCAAACCCTGTTTCATCAGGTTAATGGATCCTTACTTGATTCAGGAAGGTAATTTTCTTTAAAGTTATTCTAATCAAGTACTCAGTGCCCAAATTGTCCTGGCTGATTGACTGCCAGCAACGGGTAAATCTTTCCACTAAGGACCATATTTATTTTCAAAGAGGGAAAACAAGTTATTATTATTATTGCAGAACCAACTCTATCATGCATCCAGTGACTTCTCAAATACTGGCTTTTACTGCAGTTGCAGAATTAAAGATAAAAGTAAAGTCAATTCAGCCTTCCTCTCAATAGTTTTATTAAATAACAGGCAGGAAAGGAAAATTAGAGAGAGATGGGCTGCTGTCTATTTGCCCCCCCTCAATTAACTGCCCCTACAGTAATAGCATCTGACCCTAATCAGCACAGACCCCTTCAAACACAGGCTCACTCCAACCTGTCTTCCTGCATCAACTTCTAAACTGAGGGCTGTCAACCCACGTAACTTTTCCACCGCGCTGGGAAGCAGTGACAGAGGACTATCCACCTTCTTTAGAAAAAGTCTGGAGGAAAATCTGTGCCTCTAGGATGCTGCCTGCAAGTCCCATCTCCAGCATGGCACCGGGCTCCAGAAGCACAGTTTGGTGGTGCTACAGCTGCTCGTGAGCGCAGTGACGGGCCATATGGAGATAGGGATCACAGTGCCCTGCTGCCTTGGCTCTTGGTTGACTGAAGTCACTCCAGGCAGAAACTCCAGCAGCTGTGGGGCTGCCCAGACTGCTTGCAGAAGCAAAATCGAAGGTCTGACCTCTCCTACTCTCTCTCACCTACTGCAATTGAGGTAAGGACAAGGAGAAAAAGCAACCATTCCAAGGCTGTGCAGAAAACCAGCCACAGAAACAAGAACTGGGACCATAATTCCTGAATGATCATTCAGTCAGTGTTTATACTTCTCAGTGCACGTATTACCTTTCACACAGCCTCAGAAGGAGGACTGGTAGCCCTGATGCCCCATTTTCCACCTCAAGAAAATCTGACCCCGAGGAGCCTCAGCTGCAGTTTGCAGGGCAAGCAAAATGAGCTACATGACACAAAAACTGGTTCTTTGCCATTTTCTGAGCAGCTGAGCTGTTGTCCTAACAGCTCTGCTGAAGTTATTGATGTCTCAAATGAAACAATCATTCTCCATTATTTTTATCTACCAGACACCAGATTTTTAGGGTTTAGTCAGGAAGAGTATTAAATTGTAACATCAAGGCAGGCATCTTTAAAACAATGATTATTCCTCAGGAATGATAAAGATGCTGGAGAATACATTAACTCATTTCTGCCCACTGTAGGAGAAGACAAGGTTTGAGACTATCTAAGGAACCTGAAGGTGCGTGCGTTCATGGGACCTGATGAAATTCACCTGCGGGTCCCAAGGGAACTGGAGGATGAAACCATCTGGCATACTCGAAAAATTGTAGCAGTTTGGTGAAGTTCCTGCTGGCTGGAAAAGGGAAAACATAACCTTCATTTTTAAAAAGGCAAAAAAGGAAGACCCAGGGAACTACAGGCCAGTCAGTCCCAACTGTGTACCCAGCAAGATCATGAAGCAGAGCCTCCTGGACGCGATGCTAAGGCACATGGGGAATAAGAAAGCCAACACAGCTTCACTAAAGGCAAATCGTACCTGAAAAATTTGGTGGCCGCCTACCAATGGTGTTACATCGATGGCAGATAAGGGCATTTCAAAGCAAGGTACGAGATAGTCCCACAAGATCAGTCATTTTTACCATGTTGGAGAACTCATTTTGAGGCAAAAGCTTCTGATAGAGTTTTTCAGACTTGTGGCCTTCTCTGGATTGGAGAGGGGCTGTGGTCTGCTCCAGGCTTGAATGCCAGGTGAAAAGGGTGTGTTTGAATCAGAGGCTCTCAAACCAAAGTCAGAAAGTATGGCTGGTCTCAGGCTCAAGGATTAAAAGTTCCTAAGCTTTCTCAAATATCTTTGTTTCAGGTCCTCTTGTGTAGTTTATTACATTGGAAACACACAGCACACTTCAGGAGAGACAGCCTTTTAAAATAGTTCTCTCCTTGAATATCATTACGGGCTTGATTGCAGACACCTTTGAGCTCAGAGCAAGCACCACTGAAATAGTTCAGACAGGGGATCGATAGAGGGGCATAACTTAAAAAACATGTTACTTGTGAAGACAACCTTCAGGGACAGCCCCGAAACTGTCCCCACAGTTAAACAATCCCAGAAGTAGGCAGCCGTCCCTGTTAATTACTGCTGGAGAACAAGGCACCAGAGAAGCAGTAAGAAAAGACAAGTTTGATTCTTATTAGGTCTCATCTGCTACACCAGTTGTTTAAATGACGAGTGTACGATGGAAACAGCTTGTCCCTGGGCCCGATGCAAACCCACCTAAATTAGGTGAATGGACCTGAAGCAAAATTCCCTCCCATCCAGTTTCCAATGTCTGGGAATAAATGACTCCAGCTGCTCTGGAGAGAACAGCAAAGAGGCTCCACACCTATCAGATAAGCTGCCCCAGTAGGTTTCTCATTGCCTTTATTGAGCACTGGGTCAGACCCCATGCACAGAAGTGTCTGTGATCAATGAGCCCATGATTTGCTAGTTCTGCCCAAGGGCTTATTCACAGTTAATCTAAACCAACTTGATTCATGAAACTGGCTGGAAATCTCATCAGAATGGGCTTTGCAGAGAGATTTCTGCACTTTTGCTTCCAGCACTGACTGAAAATACAGCAAAAAGAGACTCCAGCCTCCTCTGCGTTATTTTGTCAGATCTGGAGATGGGTGATTAATTCACAAAAAATAATAGTAGTTTGCTCATTTTCTGCCTTTTGCTTTTCACCCCCTTGTGAACAGAGGTGGGGCTTTTTTAGGTTTATTTGTTTTTCAAAACTATTTGTCAACTAGTTTCTGCAAACAATTTCAGGTACTTCAACAGCATTAGTGATCTTCAATATAAACAGCCACAAGAGGCCATATAGGTTACATTACACGCTTCGGAGTTTTTCACCCAGATAAGCATATGTCTTAGAAACAGGTTCGCACTGCAGATTTACACAACTCTCATTCTGAAGCTGTTTCATGGATATTTTGGATGATTGCCTCAAAAAAGCCCACTCCCACAAACATTCCTCACATGATGTCTGCCTGCATGAGCACTCCCAGCCAGGGAACACAGAAAGAACAGGAACACAATCAAAGCGTGTTACTTACGGAAATATCTGCAGCAAGTCTCAAAGAAACGTGTCGGTGGAGTGTCCCCAGATGGAGGGATTTCCATGGAGGAAGCAGTGAAGTGGTCCAAGACAAAAAACAAGAGCACTGTGAATTGTTTAAACTTTAGGATGTGTCTGAGATGTATGTAGGGAATAAAGTTATTTCTTCTTGTACCCACAACAACACTTTTATACCATGGTGACGTATACAGAACAAATGGTGAAACAAGCTCTTGGCCTCACACTAACATTGTTCTGTTTGTTGTCCCTGAAGGCTTTCAGTTAATCTTCATCTGTGGGTTTGGCCAAAGAAATGTACTAGTGAACTTCCCCTCTCTGATTTCCAAATGCAAACATAAAGCTTCTTTAACCCTTGAATTCATCCTTCACATACTTCAGGAGAGTCTTTCGTACTTTCTGTACCGCTCAGTGTCTTTGTAAGTGTAGAGTTATTGGTGGGGTCTCCTTCTGACTTGCACATGCTCCAGAGCAGGGGTCCTGTAGAAAGAGCTGGTCCGACAGGGAAGACAGACAGCTAAAACAGGGATCACACTGGAGCTAGCTTGGCTGGACCTGGTCTCTCTCAGCCCTAGGGCTTCCTCCTTTTTTCACATTCCCTGTTGGTGAATGGAAAGAAACTCAAAGGATTTGTCAGTTACCAACTGACAACCAAGCCAACTTTCCAAAAGTGATGAGCAATCAGAATTGATGCCATATGTTTTCAAGAGATTGTATTCAGCTTAATGCCTAAAATTAGGTTTAGGCTTTGGTGAATGGCAAGCAGGAGGGAAAAGTGCTGGACTGACTACTTGGCTTCTCCAAAAAGCCAGTCCTTCTGTGAGTGCCAAACACTTCTCAGGCACCCCCCACTTTCTACACATGCAAGAATCACTTTGCCATTCAAGTGCAGCTTGCAGAGAAGTAGGAGCAAACCAGGCAGGTAGAGCTGTATTCCTACAGCAAAATAGCCCAGGTTCTTTAATTGCCCAAGAGAGAATTTTTTACTTTCTTCAGCCTTGCCTTCATAAGCCACTGTAAAAATGAAATTTGCTGCTCCTGAGACTTGGTATCCTACAGAACGATAGAGCCTGATTGCTACAGGTGGCCAGCTGGCCACCCATCCAGGCACTCCATGCCCCCACCTCCACAGCACCCAAACATCTCAAAGGCACCAGCAGCTCCCTCCTGGTTCAGGCACAGGGCTCCAGAGAATGCAACTGTTTCAGCCCCAGTGCTCAGGTTGCTAAACTACCTGTGGCATGTTACTTCTTAAAATAGGATGACTGATGAGCAGTGTACTGATCATTTTAGAGGAGATAAACCAGATGTTCAAGATGGTTGTGACAGTAATTCAGAACACATGATAAGATGCCATTGGATCCCTTGAGATTAAGAGCCTGATTCTCCTCTCAGCTATTTTGATGACAAAAAGGAGGAGCTGCCTTGTCTGTGGAGCTTAACCTGTAGCAAAATGGTTTAATAGAATGTCCTCCTTGGGTGTTGCCAGGACACCAGACCTCAGTACCATCTGGACACCCAGGGGACCCAGCTCCTTTCCATAGAGAGGACCCTGCATACCCTTGGAGTCTGGGGGGCTTCCAGGCTCCCCAGCGCAGAGGCAGGAGCCTGAAAGCCCAACAACAAGACTGCAGTTCCCATTGCTGCTTTGTCAGGGAATCCCAGACTTCTGGGGTCTTCTACACACCTAGATAGACCCAAGTCTCCTCAAGCCATGTGAACTGCCCTTCAAGCCCCAGTAACTACTGTCAAGGCCACATACACTGGATCATGAATACAGAGCCCTCCTCAGAGACAGCAGGGAGGGAATGACGTACATAAGAGCAGGAATTCAGGCACTGATGACTGTGAGGTCACCAAGGAGAGTAAGGAAGAAAAGCAATACAACATGAAGGGAGCTCAATTTGCCATGAAAATCATAGCCAGAGGTAATAAAAGCTTTATAAAATATTCGTTCTGCCTCAGAGCGTATGCGCAGGTATGTCAAGGCAAACATGCCCCAAACAAACACCACCTGGGAAATACTGAGGCAGTTCTCCTGCCCAGTCCCCCCAGCACTGGTCAGGAGTGAAAACATGTCAGGTCAGTGAAAACAGGGCTGGACAATACTTCAATTTATAAAAAGGCTAAGGTTATTTTCAGCTAGCTGCATTTGGTATGTGGAGCAGCCCCAGCTCATCACATCTGTCTGCCCCTAATGCTTCATTCCTATGGGATTTCTGAACAGCTATTTTGACTGGAGTCAGTAAAATCAAATAAATCTGCATCCTTAAAAAGGGCTATGTAGGAAATTTGCAGTGGGCAAGTCCAAAATAAACAGGAAACTGTAGGAAAATTATTTCTAGTGGTTGCCACACAGAAATAAACCCTGGGGATTAATGACATGGGGCAAACNAATATATATATTATATATAACTGAGACTGAAGAGAGGAAACCTTGCTGACACTGTGGCGGTAATGAGGCTGAGAAAGATCAAGCTACAAGCACGTGCAGTGAATGTGAGACCAAGAACTTCACCTGTCGACTTGGTTGGAGGTAGCAGCACTGCCACAAGCTCTCGTGCCTTTCTGTTGTACCCCAGTGCCTCCCACAACCAGGGAGACATGCAGGAACCAGCTCATCCAGCCTGTACCCCCACCAGTGAAGAAACAGTGTGGAAGGTTCAAAACCAGGCACAAACACCATCTCCAAGGCCCTCATATCATCAGGGTGGAAGAGAGATCATTACTAATAAAAATAGGATGTTTTGGTTTCACAATGATCTGAGGGAGTCAACGGCTGCTGGAGTGAACAGCCTATTTCATGAGAATTTCGCAGGGGAATAATTTAATGGAGCTCAGATAAAAGGCAGTCACCTGGAACTCAGATTTAGAAGAAATTGCTTTTTTTTTCTGAATTACTAGTTTGGAGGTTAAATAAGGAATATTCATCTGACTGTACTTTTTTTGCACACTTTCCCTGATCGGTACACTAATTAACTCTAAACTGTAAGGGCAAATGCTTTCAGTCCCTCCCCCCACCTCCCAAGGAGCAAGTTCTTTAATAAAAACTAATGATTGATTCTCTTTTTCAAAATTAGCATCTGCCTATTTGGAGGCAACTTCAACCCTGGAATAAATAGAAGCAATTCCCTTTGCTTCTATTAGGAGTTCATCCTTTTCAAAAGTCCCAAAGGCCTCTTGAATTGACTGTCTTGATTAAAGATGGGTTTAGCTTTAATTGAGTAATTGGTGTGGTTTGTTATTATTGGTTATGGCAGAGATTTCCTTTGCTGTAACTTGGCCAGACGGGTGCTTCCTTTATATCTCAGCTCAATCCTCCTCAGGTGAACTGTTCAAACAATTACAGCTGTATCATCAAAACACACACAAATGTGTATAAGTCTGCACATTTTAATATGCCAGCCCTGATGCACAGTGGCACACTCCAGGCTTAAGTTGTGGCATGACATAGGAGGCTGCAGGAGACCAACAGGAGCCTGTAAGACCAGATCTACAGATAGAAGAGTGTAACTCCACTGATTTCAGTGGTTTTTCACCAATGGGACAGTTCTGTGTGGTAGGAATGCAGAGCTGGAGGAAAGAATAGTTATAAACCAATGAATGCTGTAAGGATTGAATGGATTTACTCTGGAGAGCTGGAGAAAAGGCTAGTTAAAAACCAGTACACACTGCAAGAACTGAATAGATTTACTCCAGTGCTAAGCTGTTAGGTAGGTTCCACCCTTGCACCTCACAGTATTAGTCAAGTAGCTACAAGACCCAATATGAGGAAAGAAGTGGCTGATGGTAAATCTCAAGAACATACATTTTCTCAAAGCCTTTTCAATGGATTTGGAACCAACTGTTAGTAAACGAGTAGTTAATGTCTTCATTTGCAGTTAGGACTGTAAAACAGGTGGATGCACATCTCTGTTTGTTTGGTGTCTCACTATCAATTTCTAGCTGCTTTATGAGGCTTCTTACTGTGATTCCCTGACTAAAACCAAAGACTGAATTTAAAACTGAGCTAGAAGCTAAGAAAAACTGGTTCTAGGTTTAATTTTGTGTCCAGTGGCAACCTTTTTTGCCACCATTTAGCATCTGAGAGATAAACTCCCTGACTGTGCAGCTCTGCAAAAGCTCTTTCTAATTGAATCAAGCAGATTTAGATTATACCAACTGATTTTTTGTTTTTAAAGCAGGAAGTAGGTGTTCACTTAGCCTGATGAAAAGTGTGGGCTTGCAGTGGAAAGGAATTGAGAAGGTTCTCTTTATGTAATAAATGAGAGAGAGAATAACATTTCAAAATTATTGAAATAGGTAATTTCAAAGATTTTAGTTGCTATAGTTTAAAAATCTGCAAACACATAGTAAAAGCTCACAACTGAAATAAAACATGTCAAGAACAATTTGACTGACTCAAGCCACGTTTTTCATGTTTTCAAAATGCAGGCACCTTGTTTTGCTTCAGGATAGGAAGACGTTCTAAATCTCAGACATTCTGGTGGGGTAGAAATGTGCATCTCTGAGCCTTTAAGACCATTACATTCCCGATATTCTAGACCTGGAGAAGTCCACCTTGCTAATGGTGCACTGGTGTCAACAAAGCACATACAATGAGGCAAGTTATCACCAATGAGTGGTAATACAGGTTTACACTGCCCCAGCTGTCTCTTCAGTAAACATGGCTCGTTTACCAGCCAAGGAGGACAAGCTCTGGGGTTTTGTTTGCTGTTAGAGAAGTGCAGAGCGAAAAGGATGGCTACTTGCACAGGGTCTTTTGCAACCCCCTATGCCATGCCACTACTTAAGCCTGGAGTGTGCCACTGGCCTCCAAGAATGGCAAATTAAAATGTGTGGACATATACACATTTGTATGTATTTGTATGCTGTTTGAGTGGGACAGATCTATCCACCTGTCCAGCCAATCCAGCCCTCCCCTGCTGGGGCAGATCCTCCGATACCTCAGCTTTGTGCTGACTGCCAGAGCAAACTTCTCCACGGAGAGAGCACCCACCACTGAAACTGAAGTCATGGGCACCCCAAAAAACTGCCTATGTGACAGACATTGTGATTCTGCCAGACGCTGTGGTCCAGCTGGTTTTAAATGGGAAAGGAGCCTGGCTCATTCTAGCCCAAAGCTTAAAGGCAACCACATAAGGGAAGAACCACTGCTTACAGTGACTAAACCCTGCTCTAGAGTCAGGTCCCTCCCTCTTTACAACAGATCCCAGTGGTGCAGAGACGTGCCAGATGTTGGTCAGTTCCATTGATGCAGAACAGATGATTCTGGCCATGCCAATGAAAGCTGCAGCTGCTTTGTAAAGCTGTGGCAGATGCTCTGGGTGCTTGCCTGAGCCAGCTGGTATTGATGTGCAAGCCAGCAAAGGGCAGCAGGTCTGCCCAAATGGCAAGATGGCCAAACACAGCTTAGACAACACAGTGAACAGCTCTTCTTCTCCATCAGAGGCTGGATTGATGGCCTGGAGAGAGGCAAGTCTGCATCACTTACCACATCACTGTAGAACAACTCGCAAAGTGCTTCCTTAGGCAAAAGAGTCATTGAAGGCCAACAGGATCCTTGCCTGCTCACAGGCTAAGGAAAGAGCTTTGGGATCACAGGCTTGGACTGCACAACTGTATCTGGCCAGCAAAAGCAGGCTATGCATATGGTACCTTCTGCTCTACTCTATTTTTGGCCCATGCCCCACCCTGGCAGGCAACAAGGATGAAAATAACTTGACGTGCAGTGAGCCAATGTGTGCCAGAAATGGGAAGGCAAAGGAAAGTCAAAACCAAGACAAAGGGTTGGCTTACACACAGCATGAGAGCCAAGTGCCTGGCCCAGAGAAGGGCAGGACACAAAAGGTCACTGCTAGCACTGGGTTGTTCCTGAAATAAATGCTTTTGGCTTCAGGGCACACAACAGAAGCACACTTCATTGAACCTTCTGCTTCCAGCATGGAATTGGAAAGTATTTGTCCTCCAAGTCACTCCAGAACCATGGCGATGGGCTATCACTAGCAGCTGACAGATGAGTTTGCCTTTCTGTTCTTCAACATGTGGAAGGCCATTGATCCACAGACTCTCCATTTCTGCTCTTTTCCCTTTCCATCAGCTGTGGAATTCTCCATGCTCATTGTAGCCCTGACAGGCAAGTTAATCAGCCCACTGGCATCAAAATACTATTGTACTGCCATTCAGCAGCTCTCCATCTCCCACTTAAAATAAGCTACTGATCCCATTTGAGCCCCCAGGGAAAAAGCCCCATCTGCCAGTGACTGCAGAGAAGGTGACTTCAGAAACCCTGGTGACACAGCTCTCTAGGACAAAGCGACCCAGGCTGCTATATCCATCTGACTATCACTAAGTGAACCAAATTGACTAAACAACTTGAGAAGGTTGCAACCTCTTCCTGTCCAGGGAAATGGGTTATTCTGCAAACTGGAACAGGTCTGAGAAACCAGACCATGGCTCAGCCCATCCCTGTTCATTGCAAAGGAGGCCGTTTCTACCTTAGGATCTGACCCTGCACTTCTCCGAGAACTGATTTAATGAGGAATCTTCCAGACTGGCAAACTTACAAGGCTTAACATTCAAATTGTCTAGGAGGCCATCACATAGCCATCTCTAGATACACTGGCATGGCCCTTCAGGCAAGAAGCAGTCAACTTAAGCTGACTTATTTGTTATCTTGCTACTCATAAAAAAATAGAAAGGACCAGAGATGGAAAGGCCAACTATAATCTAATGGATGTTACTGCCTTCAGTTATACTGCACTGAATCTGCCACCAGCACTTCTCTCCTCTTGCTTGAAAATTGCAACGATAGCAATTTGCAACCAACTTTCATGAGAGTTTGCAAAACAGCAAGCAGACAGGAGGATGGTTTGAAAGACTACAGAAAAGAAATCACAGGGCGGTGACTCCTATTTGAGCTGAATCAGCCTCAGAACTTCAGCATTTTCCAGCAGGCAGCCATGCACACAGAACAGATGTCCTTAGTCAGGTAGGAGCAACACATTGCATGTAGCATTCAAACTGATTCAAGGGTGGTCTTGTTTTGGAAGAAGATGGCAAAGGACTATCCAGACATTAAAGGAGCAGAAAGGATAATAAGCATGTCTGTCTAGATGTTCAGCTGAACAGATTCTCCTGGGAGCCAACAAGAATCACATCCTGACAAAAGTAAAGTGGTGATCCCCAAATCAACCACAAGCATAAATGCACCTAGAGTTTCCAGAGAGAGGCATATGGGGCATCCTGTGACTGACTAAGGCTCCTTTGGCTAGACCTCAAAAACAGGAGAAGCAAAAGCTCCACCCTTGGAAGCGACACAAGTGTGAGCTGCCACATCGCTTGTCTGAGCCAGTGCAGCAGCTCAGGAATACAGTGATGTGGAGTAACAAACTCTTCCATGCTGTGAGTGTCCTAGAAACTCAATCTCAATTATATCTTTCAAATTGAAATGAACATTGTTAAAAGGATGGGGAAATAAAACTGGCTGCCCTTAACTAGAGCTCTCCAGAGTTGCTCTTCTCTCTGCACAGTGTGTTTGTCACTGTATCACACAAAGGTACAAAGCCACTTCCTTGGTCTCTCTCCCTTCTACACCTGGTCACAGCTGAAGGCAGCCTGGGATCCAGGGATAAGGACAAGGCACAGCTGAGGGAGCCCAGGTTGGAGGAGCAAGACCTCCAACCTCATGTAAGATGGTTCTTCTTCCAAACACCATTCACCCAGTGGCTGTGCCTCACGCCACATGGTATTTTTCCCACCGCTCTCCCTATCCCCTCACAAATTCCCCAACACACATCCATATAGAAAACACCCTGCCACACTTTGAACACCCCCCCCAGTCAAGCTTTTCTTTTTTGGCTGCCTGACTGCCACCCCCTGCATGGCAGGGCTGCCCATTTGCAGAACTCAACACTCTAACCCATTGACCTTTCACATATTGTATGGGACCGTCTCTTTCTTACCTCCATAGCCCATTTTAGGTAATTTTCTAGAAATTCAGTTCACTCTTCTGCTTGCCTAAGGAAATATAAAAATTTACACCTATTGTAAAAACATGAATAAAAGCTGATTGCGGAAAATAAAGACAATAATGTGCCCATAACACTAACTAGCTCACTTGCACTGCATTTCTGTTTAAAGGAAGATTTGTCTGATCATCAACATGGTGTTGGTGTAGTTTGCTGCTAAAACTACCAGTGTAAAAGTAAATCCACTTGTATTGCATTACTACAGAGAATAGTTACGTACAGTTTAAACTTTTATGCCTGTTGCAGCGGTGATCAATCCTTTAATAATTAAACCAAAGAGGTTCTGCAGCAGGAGATGACATATTTAGTGCACTTGGGATATTTTATGAAGTGATTAAAATTTACAAAATAAAAATCAACAAAACCTTTTTAAAATAGAAATCAGTAAAGTTGGTACCAGAATCACCTGGATAATTTGTGCCATTCTCAGACTGGGCTGTTTCAGAAATCAAAGTGAGGACAAAGCTCCAGGACTTTAAAGATACACATTAAGTTTCCAGTTCTGTACATAATTCCAGCGTTACTAAAGCTAGGCTTTTGCGTTTTGGAAATGTTTTTTGCACTGATATCATGCAATTTGGCCAAATGTATCAGAGAGAAAAAAAACTACATTGTCTACTAAGAGGCAGTCACCTTCAGTGGTAGCCATATGTGTTTTGATTACTCTTTACACAGCTCTCTGGTGACCTGATACTTGAGATGCAGGACATAAGTTTTCTTTGGCAGTGATACGACCCTCCTCACAATCATGTGTTTCTAATTTCAATTCTGTAATGAGTAATCACTAACAGCAAAGTGGTTCACAAGAGGAAGATGTTTGTGTGCATTCCACATGTGCTTTGCTGCGTAAACACTAACCCAAGAAATAAAACAGAAAGGAAACCATTTATGTGAACAGGTGGAGAGTTGCTTGGATCTCCCAGTGTCCAGATGCCACCACTTTCTGGTAAGAGGAGAACATTAAAAGTGGAAATTTATCCAGAGGCATTCCTCCTTTCATTTCAGCACACTCAATATCAATTCACCCTTTGCCCAGGGTTCAAACCTCTCAGCGAGGAGAGCAAGACCCACCCTGGCCACTGTGAACATTGCAACTTTGGGGACTGTTTTTCCTCCACTCAGCAAAGACGAGAGTGGCCGGGCTATGAGTTTTTCAGCCCCACACAACTCACAAGCAGCTCAGCTGCGGCTCCTCTCCAGGGCTTTACTGTGTGGTCAGCAAGGGGGGTTGTTGGCAGCAGGGCTACAGGGTAACCTGAAAAATACCAGTTGGAATAACTTGTGTGAATCATTTACAGAAAACGCATTTACAGATGAGAAGCACATTTAGCTGAATAGCATTTCATCCATCAGAAGTCACTCGAATGCACTGATGGGGAGAGCTTTGGAGAATTCTCAGGATCTGGTTCTTTTCAGTACGGCTTCATTATGGGATTTGCATGGACTGCTTTCCAGTTGGGCAATGCAGGCATTTAGGAGCATTGGTCTGACTGACAGATAACCCTGCTGGCGCAGGCTGGGTGGAAAGGCTGTGTGCTTGGAATGGCCATCACAGGGACAGCCTGTCAGACTGCCATTAAGGACCAATTAGGTTGTCTCTGAAAGGAACCCAATTGGCTAGAACATTTCAAAAAATGTGAGATCATGAAGATTTAATGACTGATCAGACATTTCTAAGATAGCTCTCCCACCAAAGTAACAGAACCACCAGCTGACAGACTCTATGAGAGAGAAAATCCTGTAATTCAGCCTATTTCAGTGCATGAGAGTCGGCATACAAGAGGAAAACCAGGTTGTTAAGGTACCAAAGCAGCACCTTGGTTTTGATTCTCAGCTGTGTCTCATCTTTCTGTCATGATCTCGGGCAAATTACTTGACCTCGCATAGCTTCAGTGCCTCCACTTTGAAATGGGGAAGATTCCGCTGCCTTGGTTACTTGGCTTTTAAACAACTTCAGTGAGCATTATGTTGTGGGAATTTGTAGAGCACCTAACACATGCTCTCTGTAACAGTTTTGAGGGATGAAGCTCCATCCTCTATATGCTATTGTAAACACCACTAATTAATAATCACCGGAAGTTTTTCACTGCATCTATATACTTCAAGAGGGGCACTTTCATTCCCAAGGCGTAGACATGAGCAGGACAGACTGAATTCCTCATGTTTTCATCAAAGGACTTCAGATGGGGCAGTGGCTGTCTGGGGGTTAAAGGTTTTCAGCAGTCCTTCGAAGGCACTATTGTTGCCTGTGGAGTCTTCAGCCCAAACAAAAGAGCAAAGACCCTCCAGGTCTTTTGGGACTAAGAGCAAGAGAAATTTTCCTTTGAAT
>VXBJ01001591.1:78353-102904 GCA_013400055.1 Nycticryphes semicollaris | reverse complement strand
CATTTAAAAGGATCCCCACCATGACAGAGGAATGCAGTGACCTAGACAGAGAATATACACAGGCTTGTATTTTCTCTTGTTCTTTCACAACCCTCTTTCTTTCATCTCTGCCATAGCAGCACATGATGTGTGTCATGTATGTTGCTATTGAACATTAGGAGCAACAAAACAAGAATATTCTCCTTGTGTGGACAGAACTGGCAGATGGCAAAATATTACATGCAAAACCTTACAGTTTCACAACATCTACAGCCTCAGATCTTCTGGTAGCATTCTTATTATTACAAAAATTATAAATCAGATCTTGTGTATTTGAAAAGCCACTTGAGTTTAATTTAAAATTAATTTGGACAACAAGGTAGTAGCTGATGACTGTGACTGTAAGGCAATAATCCTTCTTACAGCAAAGACAAGGACTTTCAGATTTTTAACCGCTGTTTTGACAGATTTGTTTTATGTGCTGTCTCCATTGTTTTGCTGCTTTAGCATATTAAGCTGGAGCTATTGTTTTGCTCTGCTTGCCTTATTGTTCTGTAACGGAGCAAAAGCATACATAATAATCTATTCTGACAGCTGCTCCTCTGTTAAATGTAAAGTTTGTGTTTAATTAGGAGGAGAATATGTTCCTACAGAACATATCTTTCAGCTTTGTCATATTACAGGTATGTCTACATGTAGGTTTGTCTACAGCTTTATAGCCAAGCATGTGTAGAGCTATCTCAGTAGAAATACAGCGGGTGATACGGATGGGAATGGTTGCAGTGATTGTGTCATTCCCTGAATTTTGAAGTGTTGTGTAGCAGAACACAACAGTGTACTTTATCTTGAAGACATGTTACACAGAGACTTTGCTAAAAGTTCTTTTCAAAGAACATTTGTGTTCTATTTTAATTTGGGGAGTCATATAATTGTGGTAGAGGAGATTAAGCCAATTCAATTCTCAGTGAAATGGGTTCAGATTAATGATTTTTTCTCTTTACATCCTAGTGTAAGAGCAGATTACCAGTTTTGTTTGTTTACTTTCCATATGATTATTTAAGTATTTCAGGTTTTTTCTTCAGATATTATGGAACTGACTAAAATTTTTAGCAGATAGTTTTCCTTTCTCATTCCAGTATCTGTTAGCAGACAATATCTGCTAACACAGTCTGAACAGAAACAGAAATGTTGATTAAAAGAAAGATGTTTTGGTTTACATTCTATTTAGTATGATTATTATCTCAGTGAACACTTCAATGTTACTGAAAAAGCAGACACCTGAACTGTCCAAGGAAGGACTTTTATTGATTATTTTTAAATAAAATTGGAAGATAATAAAATAAGAAAACAATGCTTTTTGAAGGGCATTTTACCATATGACCCTGCCCTGCACAATGGGTAAAAGCAGGGGCTTTCTGGTGATGTTTATAAAATTAGTTTTAAATGTTTAAAAATGAATTAACGTTTCTCATTTTGTTCTTGCCAACTTCTCCACTTTGTGTGCTATGTTCTTTTGATGTACTATCAGTTTCTTTGCTTCTTCCATGTAAGACCTGTGCAGAGAGCTACAGCAGCGCACAAGAATGAGTACACAACGGAGTTCTGTCTCACCAAACCTCTGAGGTTTTGAACTGAGGGACTGTACTGATGGATTGACCCTTGCCTGAAGAAAAGGAAGTAGATGGAGGATATTGGCAGGCCATGTTCTTGAATAAACATAGTCCACTAGGATCTTAGTTGCAACAATTATCTCCTGTCTGTGCACTAATGTATTTTTCTCTATAGTTAATAACTATCTCCCCCCATTCCTCTTGTACTCTACTAGTTAGCACAGGGAGACAGAGCCCCATATCTAATATTCCATCTGCAGCATGAGATGAGTAACACAGCACAAAGCTTACAAACTCTGTAAAGGCCTAGGCTATCTGGAAGTGATCTATCACATGATGGAGATCAGATGTATTTCTCATGTTACAGAAAGTCTCAAAGTTCATATTTCAGCATTGGACATGGAACATTTTCTACATGTATTAGCTCAGTCTTTTATTTAGTCACTAATGTACTTTGCATTTGCTTTTACTGATGCTTTGTTGTAACAGTACATTCTCTGCACTTCAGAAAATATTACTTATAATAAATACACCAGTACATTCTGCAATATTTTAGACCAGTAATTGACAAGCAGCTGTGGGATGATGAGGGCTCTATTTCCGAAAGATTTCTTCATTCTCATCTTCCAGAGAATGCATTTAGCTTGCCATATCTTCCCTGTGTCCAGAAGGCAAGTAAATTTTTCAGGAAGTGAACACAAAATGGTGCAATAATAAAGTACATTATTTTTCTGTGAAATGTAGAAGGAGCAAGGATTCTCTGGAAGATTTATCCAATGTTTGACTTAAGTAAAAGTTGTAAAAATCATTTATTGATTCCAAAACATAATTTTGATAGCTTGGTTGGGTATATAATATGTATAATTAATTAAATATATAAAATTAGTATAAAATTTCATATTTTTCTTAGTTCGTTGACACTGTGTCCAGATCTTTTTTTAAGGAAAAAAAAAATTAAATTGAAATAAGGTAAATGAAGGTCTGATCTTAGAACATAAGAATCCAGGCTGCAGTAGCTACAGCCTGCTCCTTTTACAATGCAGTGCAAAGGCAAGACATCTTGCTAAGAATAACCAAAGAGGAACACATGCTAATGTTTTGAAACTCTGTGTGTTTCCTTTTCCTGGAGCCCAATGGCTCTTGCTGAGTCACTCCCTGAATGTAACCCTGTGTGTCCAATGTAAGAGCAGCAACATATTTCTCCAGCAAGACCTTATGTATCTGCAAATGATTTAATGTATTACAGAGAAAATAACAATAATATTAACAATAATAAATATAAGCTAACGTCTGTCTTTTACTTGGAGAAAACAAATGTACAAATAAACCCCATTTTGACTATGGAAGATTGAGACACACAGAACAGTCCCCTAACAGGTTTAGAGAGTATCCTTTTTCAAAAAAATAAACCAGAAGAAAGCCCTCAAAATCAGGAGGATTGATGAACTGGCTGATCTGAAACCAAATCTGCTCAGTCCATGTTCTACTTTATGATGTTCAACATAGCATTAACTCATGCTTTAAAGGTTCATAACATTTCTGCTGCTTCTCTTTTCCAAGGCTAGCTCAGAGGAAGGTGCTGCAACTGCCGCTGGTGTTCTGCATTGGCAGGGGAGTGTGGTCAGGGCAAAATGAGAGGCAAAAAGGGTGAGACACAGACGTCTCTTTCTCAATCTCAACAAGAAAGGTATGGCAACAAATGGTCTCCTAAAATATTTGTTTTAATAAAACAGAATAAGAAAGGTAATATACATAATGAGTAAGTTTTACATCCCTTCAGATACTGGAAATGCTGAGTTCATGAAGCGTTGGATGAAGCCCAGGTGGATTTTCCCTCTGTGGGCAGAAATTCCACAGTGTGCTGTGGAATCATGCTAGCCTGCTGTGCAGACAGGTCCCTTTAGCACTGTCATGACACACTGGCAGCAGTGCATGGTAATTGTTGGAAGACTGCATCAAGTCACAGAGGGCTGCTAGTAACCAGTGGTACACCCTGATATCATGAGCTATATTTGTTCTTGCGATGTCTGTGTCCAGGTCAAGAAACAGACACCAAGGCCCCAGGACACGTACCAGCTCCTGAGTGGCAATGCAAAATTATTGCAGTGTATTTTATTGTGGACTTGCCTACACCTCAGGGGTGTACAGTGGTGCTCATAGTGTTGGACTTGTTTACCAAGGTGGCTATTTTTATTCCTGTGAAGAAGCTGCCCACAGCCCCTCAAATGGCATGGCTTTTGCTGCAGCATATGTCTCATTGCCATGGCCTGCAGGACAGCATGGTGACAAATCCTGAGACCTAGTTTTCTACCTGGTTCTGGAGGTATAGTTCGTTGTTTCCACCCCCTGTCCACCACAGTCTGATGATCAGGATGAGCAGCTGAAAGAAAACCTGGCACAGTATCTTAATTGTATTAGTTACCATCAGGATGACAGGATCTCGGTTGCTGTTGGCAGAATTTGTCTGCAACAGTAGTGTCCAATCTTTCACATGCACCAGACCTTTTTGAGTGCATAGTGTAGTTTTCGTTCCTGTGACCACACAGATACTCCAGCATTTTTCTGCCTCGAGCAGTTGCTGCAGGTACATTTATTTCTTCAAGAGCAGATGCAAAAAGCAAAGGCTGTTTACCAAGATGATGCTGACAGGTGTTGGTGACTGTTGCAGCTGGGGACTCTGTTTATCCAGCAAACATGTTCTTTTGGTATGTCCACCTTTTTAAGTCAGACCATCATTACCTGGACCCACATAAAGTTTTGTGCCCAATCAGTCAGGTTGCATTTTTTCTGCAACTTCCTCATGCTCTCATGTTTCACCCTGTTCTTCACTCCTACCTACTAAAACTTCTTCACCCATATCTCTTACAGTGAGTCCAGCGCCAGAGGTATATTGTGTCCAGCTATCTTGAATCTCACAGAGCCTGGCTGTCCATAAAGTAATTATTTTCATTAATTTAGATGCTAGAGTCTTCTAAAAGTGCAATTTCCCCAGCATTAGAAAAAAGTTAGTCCTGTGTCTCTACCCAGGACAATAAAATACTCCATGTTATGTAGTTTTGCAGGAAAGAATTGTAGAGTGATATATTTGGAGACGGTGAACTCAATTTCACAAGAAAATACTTTCACTGTCAATGCTACACCCGCCTACTCTGAAGTGTTAAGAGAGATAAAGTCAGAGAACAATGATGTAATGAGCTACTGCTGAATCATCAGGTACATGATAAATGATTGTGTGCGGACACATCGTCTGGTAAGTACAATATATTAAGTGAATCTACTTTGCATGTTGTTGTTATGCCTTGGTAAGATTTCTGATTGCTTGACTTTACTAATGGTGACATTTCCCCATCTACCTCATGCCCAATAAACTAATCAGGAATCTTTACTAAATATGTAATGTCAGGACTGAAAGGAGAGAACTTTGAATGATAACTTCTTTAAAAATTAGAAAAAATATTGATGTTTATATAAGAATGTATTTAGGAATGTTGGAAGTTATTTTCCCTCTCATCAGCTAGGGAGAGATTTTGACCTTAAAACAGTCTAGCCATAATACATACTGCATATAAGACTGTGAAAATTAGTATGTTAACAAAAGCCTAAAATCATGTTTTTGTAATCTTCAAGTTCATGCCAACATTTGAGGACAATCATATAGTTTACCTTTACTATCGCTCAGCAATATATTGGCAGATCAGACGATTGCTTAGATCCGGGATCAGCTCACTTTTGTGTGGATTTTACAGGCACACACCATGCCAGAGGACATACATAGCCAATATAAGTTCTACATTTCTCTATTTCCAGTCATCTCCCTCTCTGTTTTCTGTCTATAGTGATAAGACCAGAAAGAAGGATAGAGTGGACAGCCTAATGAGAGCAACATAAGAAATCATCAGTTCTTAGTCAGGACAGTTGAGGATTGCCTTCTTCACAGCTGAGTTAAATATAAAATCCAGGCATATCCTAAGACACCTGCATTTGAGATGACTACTGTAACCGGCAAGTAATTGTTTAGATTAATCTCTCTTTAGATTCAACTATGAATTCCGCATCTCATGGGAAAAGGGTTTTCAAACTAACATTTTATTGACAACAGTACATATCTGGAGGAAAAAAATATTGTTTGGCAAGTAGTATTTTTCAAAAAATATACAGTTTACCATAAAATCTCTCAACTGGTTCTAGTAAGCACATGATCTTTCCTGTAAATTTTTACTGTTTATCATACAGTTACAAGCTTAAATACACAAGACTGGTGTCAAGGTGCCTCCAATATTCCTAACAGTTGAAATCTATATTTTTTCTGTAACTTAAATACATTGTCCATAAGATCACAAAATACACCAAACAATAACTGGATCTCAAAGGCAGTTAGGCAAGTAAGAGTGTTTCAGTATTATCAGCTACGTCATAGATTGTTTGTCCTGAAAATATTGTGTTTCTCACCTGTTGGCTGACATTTAAAGGGGAGATTTAAAATAAACTTGATGTGACATCATCTGGTCTTGCTTGTGTAAACACAAGTATTAATGGTTTTGTTTGTTTTGTTTTGTTTGTTTGGTTGGTTTTTTTTGGTTTTTTTTTTTTTTTAAGAATCTTACCATAACAGAATGAAGAGAGAAACTCTTTTTCTTAGCTTGGCTACTATTTTTTTGGTGACACGGTATTTTCTGATACTTATAGGAACACCAGCTGAAGCAAAGATAAGCGCATTCATATATCAAACCAATCTACAATTCGTAAAAACATCAAAACACGCAGGAACATATTTCCTATGTACCTAATTACCTTTCATCTTTCTACCTGACTTCTTTTTCACTTGGATTTGTAAGAAGCTAATCAATACAGTTCGCAAGATTTTTTCAACGGGTAATCTGTATGTGAGGAAGATCCTTTGCAGAAGACTCCAATGTCTTCCAAGTAATTTAGCTCAAGTGCTGAATGCAGCTCAGGTGCCACATTAGTGCCATAGAGCTGACTATCTTGAGGAGGCAGTATGTTCCCACTGCTTCCCAGCCTCAGACTGACATATTTATGATCAGCTCAGATTTCTCTGCATGTAAATGCTTTGCTCTATGTGGGCATGCCCAGAAGCCTTTGCCATGGAAAGAGCCTTTCTGAGGCAACGCTATATTTAGATACCAGCATCCTTTGAGGATATGCTCATCTCACAGTTTTTTGTTAAAATATGGAAGTGACACCTTGTCTGCTGCCTTATGGAGATATTTTTTGCCTTCTCATATTAATAAGGCTGTTTCTGTTTGTTGTCTTATTTGGCAGTCTTAAAGCATTATCTACGCTTGAAACATACTGCTGTGTATCAGTACCAAGTGATCCAAGGCACTTGTTGAATGTGCAGTTCACTACTGCTGACTTTGTTACATGGTGATTGTATTACATATTCCTAGTACTGTATCACCCTAACGCGCATGGATGTTTAAAAATACATAATCTGCATTCCAGCCAGACACCCTACCAAGCATTCCTCTGTTCCAATACTGTGTGCATCCGGTGGTATTCATTAATTATTTTGTAAGATTCCCTCCAGACATTAGAAGTACTAGAAAGGTCAAGATACAGCATTGTCTTATCAGCCTTTTTTTAGTTTATACTCTGTTCTTTTCATTCAAGAGAGTACCATTTTTCAATGCCTCGCCAAGCACTGGTGAGTGCTAAAGTTCTCATAACAGTGAGTTCAAACAGGCTGCTGCTACACAAAACTGAAATCATGTGAATTCCTCAAAAACAGGACAATAAGGCTCTTAGATGTTATTCACAAACTTTTATTTTATTTTTTATATACATGCACTTCCTAAGACCGTTGAAGTAACTACAACATTCCTGGGCATCATGCTATTTGGTCCTTGTTGTTGCTGATGTGTCACTGAAAAAGACTAGAGATTAGTGTGGAAAATTCAAAGCCATATGCTTCAGGTGAGCTGTTTTCCATTCTCCATTCTCAGGACCTGGGTCCAAGGTCTCCGAACTATTCCTTATGTCTCTGCCCAGATTTCTTACACGAGTGAGGGTAACGTGGATGGAGACAGTAGTGTAGAAAAAACGGCATTTTAATTATGATGGGGGCTGGTAAGTGCCAGACATTCTGTGGGTATTGTGGGAAGATAGCTAGGATGTTGCAACAGCAGACTAGTAATTGCATATGCCTACTTGCAGTTGGCTATTCCAGAGAATGATATTTTTTACTTCTTTCTCCCCCACCCCCTGTCACCCCCCCTTTCTAAAAACTGAGTTCAAAATGTACAGTTGCAGTGGGGTATCCTATTTCACCAAATCACAATAATTAAATACATTGTGAAATGCAGAGCTATGTTTCTCTCCTACCTAATGGCAACTGTCATGTGTGCTAGAGAGATTTTATCGCATTGTAATGGCAATGATTCTACACTTGGACCTATGCAAGAACTGAATATATTCTTGCAACTAGGGTGCAGGTATGTGCGTATCAATTCCATGGTTTCATTTCCAGGGAAGATGGCAATTTTTTGATATCTCCATACTAGTCTATGGGAAAACCAATCTTCAATCTGGAAACTATGGAGTTAAATCCTTAGCATTTGTAATTTGTTGTAAAACCACTAGAGTCCAATAGAGCTTTGTTAGGCTACCCATTCATATCAGCAGTGTGGCCCATTAACACAATATATAGTATACAATGAGTCTTGAAAACTGAGGGCTATTTAAAAAGTTTTTTTAATTGGTGCATTTAAAACATTGCATAAAGGAATGAAAATAGAGAAAACTAGTTAACTATGAGCCCTTGCGACTGGGATTTTATGTTACTTGATTCTCAAATAAGTTACACTTTATTTCTTTCTCTTTGAGTCATGTGACAATATCTTGTTTCAGTGTATGACTTAGTCCTGAAGAAATGACTAGTGGGAAAGGTGCCAAGACAGAAAAGGGAGTACCAGTGTTAGGAGCATGAGATCTTCAGATAAATCCCCTCAGGGAAGCTGAACCACAAAATGACTTTTTTTTTAGTGCAAGGATTATCAATACTTGAAAACTGTTCCAGGTTAAATTTCTTATTCAATACTATGTCATATACCCACAAACATTTTTCCTGCATTATTGCTTTACCACTTTAACAACTGGTATTATTCCCTATCTTTGGAGTCAGAGGTGTGAGGATGACAAATTTCTAATACATATCAACTTGACTATCCAGTGGCAGCCCCCTAGTAAGGCATGTTGTTATTTGGATTGTCTGTTCACATCTATGCCATCTACTGGTCCAAAGTTAGTTTTTGTACAGCACCAGGAACTGTCTCTTTCCATTTCCACCAGCTTCAAAATTTGCACATGTGTATATGTGAGTGTGTAACTCATCCATGATGATTTATCACACTATTTTGTGACTCGGTTTGCATTGACTTTGTAGAAATCTTGGAATTATATTGCTAGTCTAATAACATGAATCACATTAAAACTGTGCTTCTTAAATGTGGTTGTAGAATAAATGAGTGGACAGAGACTTTCCAATGCACAGGAGGTAGGCTATATTTTTTTTCTATAACTAGTTTCTCATAATAGAAACATAACTAGCATCAAGCCTGCAAGGCCATGAAGTCAAATCTATTGCTTAGAATGGATAACAGGAACAAAAAGGAGGTAAAAGCATTAAGTATTCCTTAAAATAGAGAAAATAAGAGAGGTTACAGGAGAGTAATTATAGTGTTTGATTAGAAACACTGATATGTCTCTTCAACATAGTATTATAAGGTTATTAATTCTCTGCCCTTGTCAAATACTTCTTTTAAAGTATTTTTANGGGTTGGTGCATCCCTAAGAAAAACAAAATCAGGCAAGGGAAGCAGGTGGTTCCCTGTGTGGTTGAGCAGGGAGCTTCTGAAAAAGCTCAAGTGGAAGAAGGAAGTTTTATGGTATGAGGAAAAAGGGACCGATCACCGTTAGTGATGATGATAGAGTGCCATTAGAGTATTCAGGGACGAAATGAGGAAAACCAAGGCCTCCTCGAAATTAAAATTGGCAAGGGATATCAAAGTCAACAAGAAGGATTTTTTCAAGTATATTGGAGGCAAAAGGAAAACAAGAGAAAATATGGGTCTGCTGTTAAATGAGATGGGTATCATGGTGACAGAGGATGCAGAAAGGCAGAATTGCTTAATGCCTTCTTTTCTTCAGTCTTTACTGCTCAGGCCTGCCCTCAGGAGTCCCACACTTTGGGACAAAAGTCTGGACAAAAGAAGACTTCCCCTTGGTTGAGGAAGACCAAGTTAGGGAACAGTCAAATACACTGGAAATCTGCAAGTCCGTGGGTCCTGATGGGATGCATCTGCGGGTGCTGAGGGATTTGGCAGAAGTCATTGCTAGGCCACTCTCCATCGTCTTTGAAAGGTCCTGGAGAACAGCTGGGGTGCTCGAGGACTGCAGGAAAGCCAGTGTCACTCCAGTCTTCCAAAAGGGCAAGAAGGAGGACCCAGGAAACTACAGGCCGGTCAGCTTCACCTCCATCCCTGGAAAATGATGGAACAGTTCATTCTGGGTGTCATATCAAAGCATCCGGAGGAAAAGAAAGCTATCAGAAGTAGTCAACATGCATGCACCAAGCGGAAACCATGTCTGACTGACCTGATAGCCTTCTACAATGGCATGACTGGATGGATAGATGAGAGGAGGGAGTGGATGTTGTCTGTCTCGACTCCAGCAAGGTTTTTGATGCACTGTCCCACAGCATCCTCATAGGTAAGATTAGGAAGTGTGGATTAGATGAATGGACAGTGAGGTGGATTGAAAACTGGCTGAAAGACAGAGCTTAGAGGGTTGTGATCAGTGGCACAGAATCTAGTTGGAGGTCCGTAACAAGTGGGGTCCCCAAGGGTCAGTACTGGGTCCAGTCCTCTTCAATATTTTCATCAGTGATTTGGATGAAGGGATGGAATGTACCCTCAGTGAGTTTGGCCAGTGGTACAAAACTGGGAGGGGTGGCTGACACACCAGAAAGCTGTGCTACTATTCAGAATGACCTGGACAGACTGGAGAATAGGGCAGAGAGGAACCCGATGAAGTTCAACAAGGCAGATGTAGGATCCTGCAGCAGGGGAGGAAAAACCCCCTCACCAGTACAGGTTGGGGGCTGACCTGCTGGAGAGCAGCTCTGAGGAAAATGACCTGGTGGACAACAGGACAACCATGAGCCAGCGCTGTGCCCTTGTGACCAAGGTAACCAATGGCATACTGGGGTGTATCAAGAAGAGTATGGTCAGCGGGTCAAGGGAGGTTACCCTGCCCTTCTACTTTGCCCTGGTGAGGCTGCCTCTGGAGTACTGTGTCCAGTTCTGGGCTCCCCAGTTCAAGAAGGACAGGGAACTGCTGTAGGTACAGCAGAGGACCACAAAACTGATGAGGGGTCTGGAGCATCTCTTACGAGGAAAGGCTGAGGGACTTGGGCCTTTTTAGTCTGGAGAAGAGAAAACTGAGGGGGAATCTGATCAGTGCCTATAAATAATTAAAGGATGGGTGTCAGGAGGATGGGGCCAGTCTATTTTCAATGGTGCCCAGTGGCAGGACAAGAGGTCACGGGCAGAAACATGAACATAGGAAGTTACATCTAAACATGAGGAGGAAATTCTTTACTTTGAGGGTGGCAGAACACTGGAACAGGCTGCCCAGATATTATTCTTCTCTGGAGACATTCAAAACCCACCTGGACAGGTTCCTGTGCAACCTGCTTTGGGCATGCTTTGGCAGGGGGATTGGACTAGATGATCTCCAGAGGTCTCTTCCAACCCCACATCATTCCATGATTCTGCGATTCAGTGAATACTGCCAATATGTCATGGATGGGCTTTCAGTGAAATAAATAAACCAACAGAAAATCTACTACAGGCAGGTGAAAAGAACTCAAGCTGCTGAACATATATTTAAATCAGAGCTCAAAAACATTGGCAAGATTTTATGTGCTCTGTTTATCTTGAGATGCTGTAGATTATATTATCATGGTTTAAAAGATGCCACTGACACATTCATCTTGTTTACCATATGCTGTGAACTTTATCTTGTTACATATGTTGTCTGACTGAAGGCTACATTTTTGTAGCATGTAAAAAGCTCTACAACCTTCTATATAATTTGAGACTATGAGAGAACATCACTTTAGAATACATTATTTTGCAATGAAAGTATTATTCCCACTGTTTTCTTAAAATTTTATAATCCTCTTCAGGCGATTGCAAGGTATTTTGCCTTCATGAGAGCCTTGTGCAACAGGGATCAAACTAGGGACGTCAACACTGAATGTTTCAGAGAAGTATGTGCAATAATATCCATGTGTTCTGTAGCAGTACCCTGACCACTCCACTGTGCCTTGTGCTTGCTCCCACAGCTTGGAAGATCAAGAACAAATCAACTCTTCTTAGAATACACCTGAGCTTGTTTCTTTTATCTGTAATGCAGTATTACAGTTCATCTAGAGACTCATGTGACACTATTTATTTCTAATAACCTATTGAGAATGGGATTGCAATTGGCAACCTGTCAATATCTCTCTTCTGGAGAACAAAAAATGTGCTTGATTCTAAGAACACACACAGTTATTTAAAGTAAATAATTTTGCGAGCAATGAGACTAAATGAGACATTGCCTTTGCACATCTTAATTAATTGGAAATTGTTGATGGAAACTTTTCTTGCATTACTATCCTTCAGTGCTCCCTATGTACCTTGACATATACAATCATAAGTGTTCCTGTGCACGGATTCTCTGGTGTATGGCTCACATCAGAAAATGTTTTCTTATCGAGGCACCTATGGTACCTATCCTCTCAGATCTATTTTCATCTATCTGGTAGAAATTTTATTGCCCTTGAGATGTTTTACCTATAGTACATGCAAGTGGTCTTGAAGCTTCTGAAAGACATACAGAGAGATGCAAGTTAACAGTGTAAACTTAACTAGTATCTATTCAAAAAGGAATGTAGATCTAGGAAGTATTGCTGAAAGGTAGGTTGTGTGACAACATAAAATATGTAGCAATGACTCTTCTGTGGAAGCAGCTGCTTCTTCTAGGTATGGATACACCTGGAGAGAGGGAGAAAGATACTTACTTTCTAAACACAGTGCTATGGATTTCTTGGGATAATACCCTGAACAGACGGTAGTTACGAACATCTATACTACAGTTCCTACTGGCAGGGGATGAGTGCGTCATTTATGCAGAGTAATGTGCACAGCAATGAAACAATATTAGCTTCAAATACAAAACTTCATATTAAGGAGGAAACCAACATATTAAATCAGTAGTATTAACTACTTCACTCAAAGAATATAGAGAACTTCCTCATTCCTTATCTCTACTCAAGCTTTAGGCACAACTATTTGTTGGGGCAATTTTTTTCATTTTTTTAAGGTCATTGGCCAAATGGTTCACCAGTCCCACACTTGATTCTGAGCTACCTCTCACCTGTTTGAGCAAGACTCATGAAGTAACTCTCTTGTCTTCAATCTCCAGGGGTCCATGCAATTTCTAAACTAGAAAGCTCTATATCCTATTACAGTGTAGCTTCTTATGTGCAGCAGTGGCTGAAAACAATCGGAGATTTTCCACTGTGTCAAAGGCACCCAACCGTCTGGCTGACACTTGTCATGTTCATGTGGCCAAATCTCTATTCCTCTTACCAGAAAAACCAACCAGAAGAAAGAAGATCTGAGTCATGTTTCCTGTTGTTTAAAAGCTGAAATATCTCAAGTATTTTTTAGGAAAAGCCAATCTTTAAAGATGACAAAGAGGCTCGCAATCATACATAACTCCATAGAAAAGATTCTGTTAAGATGTAGCTGAATGGAAGCTGCTGAACAAAGGTGAAATATAAGTAATTGCAGATGCTTTAAGAATATATTTAGGGCTTCGAGCAATTAAAGAAATGTTTTATTCTGCATCTTAGGAAAAAAAAGACATTGTCGTAGTTGACTTAAGCTATGAAAAAATCAGTTTAACAACCTTCACTCTTATCAATCACTCATACCACTAAACTATAATTAGACCATGTATTTTACAGTGAAAAGGATCTCAAACACAGATCTATTTTATCATATTGTAGAAAATATTTTTAAAAACTCCAGCAGAATGGGACAATCAATTCTGTTCAATTCTGTTCTACATAATGCTATATAATATTATACTGAAATCCTTATTATTCTGTTCTTGAATAGGTGAAAATAGGTGCAACTCTATGCCTAACTTCATCTGCATGAATTCTTTCAAACTTGATTTTAATAGGAAATTCAAGATATGAATATTTTCGCACGTGTAATGGAGCATGGTCTTATTTTATCTGTTCTATTTCGGAAATATATCATGCCAATGTAGGATTTTGGACTGGCAAAAATGAAGAATGGTGAAAGCAAGGGCCAGTGCTTAGCAAAGAAAACTCTCAGGGCATTTCATGCTACTAAAAGAAATGTTTTGCTGATTATGTAAGTTTTTATTTTGAGGATGGGCTGTTATCATATGTCAAGTAGTGTCTAAGAAACACATTGATGAGTAAATGGTCATTAAAATTCATATAGCTCTGTGCCCAACACCAAGGCTAGTATGATCCCAAGGACTTAGTGTGAACTACATCCTAGTTTATGCTACGTGAAACACACTAAGGGTGTGAAAAAGTGCATTGCTAAGTTTATGAAACAGTGAGAACAGGTAAAAGACAGGGAGTAAGGCCTGAGCTCTTGTGGACTGGCCCTCATCCCCTCCCTTCCCAAAGAAGAGTTAAACTTAGATTATTTATTTATTTTGGCACAGCATATATAGGGCTTTTAGATTTTTAGTTCTTCAGGATTAATCAACTCCCATTTTCTTCTTTTGCAACAGCAGTTAAAAATTTTCCATATTCAAAGGAAAGTATTTGGCCAGTCACGTGATAGCAGAAGTGTAGTTGTCAGGGAAGAGGAAGCAGGCAAGGCTGTAATAAAACCGTAAGTAACACTTACGGTGAGACCGTGACTAACAGATCACGGCGGAGCGATGCAGGCCAAGCTGGCCTGGCTCGCGGCGCCACTGCCACAGCCCTCAGGTCCCTGCGGGCCAATGCAAAGCGGGTCGGAGCGCCCCACGAGCCACGCGCAGGCCTGCGGAGCCGCGCTGGGGTGCCGCTGCGGCCGGGCGGCATTCGGCTTACACGCCCCAAGTAGCCCAGAGGAGCAGAGGGTAGGGGACCGACGTTCCGTCTCTCCTTCCCTCGGGGTCCGGAGAGTCACACAGACCTCAACAGCCGATCAAGCGCTTTGCCTCTGCCTTCCCGGGCGTGAGGTAGGCGAGGAGGCGGATCTGCGTGAGGAGTAGGCGGTGCAGCGTGGCCCGGCGGCGGGGTGAGAGGAAGGCGCTGTCGGGTGGGCAGAAGATGGTTGGTGTGGGCTCGCTCTCCTGAAAAAGCTACTGATCGGGGAGCCGCGGACTGAGCTCGCGGTGCCGCCGGCCTCGGGNGTGGCTGCGTCTGCGTGTCGTCTTCTGCCCGATCACCAGCTCTCGGCGGCTGAGGGCTGATTCCGGGAGGAAAATGGAGCCGTTTCTCAGTGGTGAGTATGGCAGCAGCGCCTTGCACCCCGAGCCGGCGGCGTAGCCCGGGACGGGGACGCGCGGCCTGCTCGGAGGAAGAAGGGAGGCTTCTTAGCCGTGCCGCACCCGTGGTCCGCGGTTTGGAGTTTACCTCAGATCTTGTTTTATTCAAGTTAATTAGGCACCCATGTCTTTAATTAGGAAGATGAGAGGAGGCTCCCTCTCCTTTTCGGCACTGTTGCGCTTTTTATTGCCCGGCCATAGTCTCATGGTGGCAGATAACAGACAGTAAAGAAGCTGGAGCAACTTCGCGCTCTTGCTGTGTATTGCTACGAGAAAAGAACCTTATCTGTGTCTGAACTGCCAAAGCTATTTCGAGTCTCTGACGGGAAGGAGGAACCAGTCCCCTCTGTTTGTGCCAGTCTTCCTGATCGAGGCACTCTCAGCAGTGTTTCCTCACAGTGAGAGAAAGGAGAAATAAAATACAGGAGGATCTAGGGTGTGTAAAACTATGTTTCAGGGTGTTCCTGAAAAACAGAAAGATTTCAGCACTGACCGTGCGTTGGCAGAAGTGCTTGTAATAACGATGTGGCTGCAGCTTTAGGTACACTGGAGCGTTTGTTGACATCGTGGTACAGCAGTGTGTGTGCAGCCTGCACTTGAGATTGAAATGAAACCATGCGAAGTCCATGTTACTAGTGCCTCTGTATCAATAACACATTCTACCGGCCCGGGACAGAGGAGAAAATGAAGCTCTCAGATCAAACTGAAACTAAGGTATGTTTGGTTAGACTCGAGAGCATAGCCAAATATGGAATTAGGGCAAGACACTGGGTAAAACGACAGCCTAGATGTTGAAAATGCAGGGCTTTTATTACAGGTGGGATTTGGTTTATTAAATAGCAAGCATGCTGGGTAGCCACTAACTTAGGAGGTAAAGTTTGCCACGTTATATTTTAACTCCTTGATGACCTGCCAAATCAGAGTACAAAACTAATGCCAAATTTAGAGAAGCTCCATGCAGTAAAAAGTAAATCTTACGTTTCACTTGAGAAATATATTGTCATTGCTTTCTGTTTACCATTCTAAAATACACTAAAAATTCCCTGTTCTTTATGTGCTATTGTTTAGAACCCGAAGGTTATGAGCTCTGGGCATATTTTGATGCTTTAAATAGCAAGATGGACCTTTCCATCTTTTTTTTTAAACTTTCTTCTTTTCTTTAAATTACATTTCCATTGAGGGGGTTTTCTGGTCACATTTAAAACGCACTTTGTACAAGTGGTTTAAGTTTTGAATTTTTACTTAATCCTAGCCTTAGTAGAAGGTGTAGTCATCAGAGTTGTAGTCTGTACCTGAATGCATGGCAAAAAGAATTTCTCTTTAATAGTAATGCAGTTTTGGGAAGTTTTTACTTTTTTAAAGTAATCTTACTAAGTCCATTCCCTTTGATAGAGGGCCATCTGTTGCTATAATTTTTGACACAATAGTGTTATTGTATTGTGCAGCAAAACATTAAAAAGATTCTACTCTTTATACAACTGTGAGAAATGCCGGTATGAGCCTGAGCGTATAGCTCAAAGGTAGTTTGTGCTACTACTGAGAAACGATGTTCACGCACAGAGATTCCTAATTTTGTTCCCTGAAGCCTGGAAATAATGATGAGGTTTTTTCTAAGTTGTATGATGTCAAAATCCTCTGAACTGGAAACTGCAAATTAATGAGTAGAATTTATTAATTCTGAGTAGTCATTTGTTACCTAAAGAATTTCACTAAAAAGCCCCCAAAATGTAAATGATGGTTTAAGGGGTTATGTCATGCAAATTGGGACATGTGTCTCTTGGACAATATTGCAAAATGTATTGCAAGCCTGTTTGCTGTTATTTTTAGATTGTATGTGTTTCTGAAAGATCATTTCACTATTTCCTTTTTAATACATTAAACATAGTATTTTTCATTTCAGATGAAAGGAAAAGGTGGAAGGGAGCTATTACACTTAAGACAGGTGACATGCATAAACAAGTAACTACAGAAGGGCTAACGTCATGATGTGCCAAAATGAAATTAACATTCACTTTCACTTACATTCATTAATTCCTTCTATCTTTTTTTTTAAACATGGCGAATGGAAACTTTGAAATTAATTACATAACTGAAATGATGAACAGAATAGAAAGGCTCTCATGGGAAGAAGTGTGAGCTTTTTTTTTTCTTTTCTTTTTTTTTGTAGAAGGTAGAAATAAACCATGTTAGGTAATGTAATTTACAAAATGTAAAAATGTGATTTTCAAAATCTAGTTATTTCAGCTAGTTTCTTTCATTCTGAAATGCCTTCTTCCCTTATGTTAGTTTTCTTTAGTATATAAATGTACTGGATATTGCAGGAGCATGTTCTGTGTGCAGAGCCTAAGTCTATTAGGTGCAACAGGCATAACCTTAACTGTCAATATTGTATGCTATTGTGTCATGGAGCAGAAGGGTTCCTTTTTGTTTTAAACTTGTATTGCTCAGTCCTATGCAACAGACTGGGTGACCTGCTTTGGGAAGAGGTACTTAAAAAAGTTTAAGAGATACGTTCTCAGGCTTCCTGCCCTGCCGACGCCTCCCTCCCCCGCCATGTTTTGCATATTCCAGCATTTCAGTTTAATATTACTGACAGAAAAAAATGCTGATTGCATCTGTTTATACAGGTGAGATTTATGTTGCTCAAATGTGTGTTTCTGGATAGTTTTTCCACAAAGCCATGTTGTAGCGTCTGTATCTTGTATTCTTGTGTCAGCTAATCTAAACAGGAATCTGTTGTATGTATTTGCCTTTCCTGCATGTCTGTGAACTCTCTATCTAGCAATGGCTGTTCATAAATTAATTCAGTAATTTGGATGCAGTGTATGTAGCTAAGAGAGCTATCGTCCCTCTCTGGACTGAATTCATTTATACACAGAGACTTAAGATTTGCATGGGTTTTTTTGCTGGCACTTAAGTACAATCTGGGATCTGGATATATTAACAACATACCTGGAACAGAGTAGTCCAGCACATGAGGGATGTAGATGAACAAATGAAGAGAGAGGAGAGAAAGAATTTAATCTGCTTGAAATGTTTTCTTTTGGCAGGACCAAACACTGTAAATTGGAACGCTATGTTAGAACAATGTCTGAAGATCAGAGTATAGGTGTTCATACTGGATTGTTTCTTAGTATTTTTCCACTAAGGAAATGTTATTCTACTTGTAGAATGAATGAAGCCACTGAGTATCTGCATGATAGCTCATGAGTCAAAAACATTGCAAGGTTATGTTGCTATCAGTATCCACTTTGAAAGTGTTCCAGGACTGTCTTGTTATCTTTTTTGGGAAGATGATGCAAAGTCTAACAGCACAAAGCTCAGATTATTGGGAAAAATACAAGGAAAGAGACTAAATATTCTCATATGTACCTTCTGTGACTAATATTCTGTGGTGTTAATGTGATGGTGGTCTGCATTGCAGTGGTAGGAATGCTATATTTGTATGCATTATGTACACTGATTAAGCTAGCAAGATCCATCACAGCAAATGACTTGTTGGCAACTCTGCTGATGGATTTGGCAAAAGGCTAGTGCTGCACTGAGGGATGGTGCCTGAAATAGAAAAGGCTACACGAAATGTTAAAATGCAGGAGGATCAATATCCTTTACATATAAGTTCTTCGTGGTTGTTTTTCTCCCCCACTATGTATACATAAAGCAGTGAAAGCCATTCCTGTGGAGTACGTAAAAGAACAATACCTAGATTCTGAATCTTTTCTTTGACAGACCTGGTGCTTTTTACATGAAGAGGCCATAGTAACATAGTAACATTTCCTTGGCAAAAATTATGATTGTGAGATTAAGATCAACAAAGACAAAAAACTGTTGTGTGGAGTAGAATGGAACTACTATTATGAGGTATAGCATTGGCTTATCTACAGAATCAGAACGAGGGCTGTGATCTAGAGAAATTCTTTTATTTTAAGTAAACATTGATGATTAAAAATATGTTTTGTCTAGAGAGCGAGCAAGGGTTGTGGGTTTTAATTCTGTTGTATCTTTTCCTCTTATTTTACTGTTTTTTTTTTTTTTTTTTTTTTTTTTTTTTTTTCTTTTTTTTTTTTTTTTTTTTTTTTTTTTTTTTTTTTTTTTTTTTTTTTTTTTTTTTCTGGAAGCAGCGTATGTATTCTGAAATGCATGTATATATTGTAATAACAGTGATGTGGCCAAGGTTATGTATATTGTTGGGCAAAGCAACCTGCAGTACTCACGAGATCAAAACAGCTGCTGGTATACACAGCTTGTTGATTGGAGCTCCCTCAGTGTCAGCTCTGCTGATATTTCTGTGGAAACCTTTCACAAACCTTGTGGAATGTGTTCATCTGCTGTATAGATCAGTCTAGAACCCTGTGCAGTCTGCACCTCTTCCACCTGCTTTTTCCATGGTGAGAATGAGTGAAAGAGATGACCCCAGTGTACCTTCTGAAAGGTGTCTGGTGTCAGAACCACTCCTGACTCCGTGGTGGTGGTGGTAATGAAGCTGATTTCAAAGCTAATCTGTGGTACCTGGGTAGGGATTTGGAGCAATTTACGTCTTAGTATGTTTTCAGCTACCATGCAGGCATACTGCCACTTCTTTCTCTAACAAAGTTCTTTATCTTGTTATATAATGAGACTGATGAAAATTTAGGGAGATTATACTGTTGCTCTGTTAAGACTATATAAAATATACTACATTGCGAGTCATAAGCAGTAACTTTTAGACTTTATTGCTTCTATAAGCTGAAATACCAGTTAGGAAGCAGTGAACTTGCGATACTTACTTTTGACTTACAAATGGTCTTGTATAGAAATACCACAGGAGTTGTCAAGTCTTACTAGTGTTAAGTAGCACTAGTAATCTGGAAGGCACATTAGACTGTTTTATTTTAGAAATGGTTCAAGATGAAAAGCTATATAAATTGTAATTATTGCTTTTAAAAAAGCCAACAACACAACAGATGAACAAACAAACGAACAAAAGACCAAGCATCAGGTTGAATGCAGTCTGTCAGACTGTATGCCTGACAGTGTGTTAGATATTTCGCAAGGTTCTCTAAAATTTTTCCTCAGAACTATTTATACTGGCAGACAAATCTTTTGTAACTTCAGCCGTGATGAGGTTGGTATTTATCTGCTAAAGGAGTCCTGAATATGGAACTTCAGTAATCAGAGAAATTTGAGATAACCCTTCTCCAACATCCAGGGCCTTTTCACTAGATCCCTGTGGTTAAACATTTTCTGTCATTTTAGTTGCAAAACATAACCTAGGTTTTAGTTTCCTGTTTCCAATTTGATCAAGGGTATCAGAAGTGAACCAAAACGTGTGCATTGCTCTGCAATGTCTAAAACTGCAATTCTTTTCTTTCAAATTAAAACACTTCAAATCCAAAATGGTGAAAGCTGAAAAATATCATTTGCAATTTTGGAAGACAGAAACTGAAGTTGGTTTTGGTTTGGTTTTGTTTAACTTTCAGAGCAATCTTGCAAAATGTCTTGGTATAACTACTGGATACTAATAGTAATTTTTCCTAACAAAAGAAACACTCATTCAAAATTGGCTTTCAGGGAACTACTATATACTCACAAACCACAAAGGACGTTTGCAAACTAAGGCTGCTCTTCTGATACTGGAATCCTGTTTTCAGGAGATATTTGTGTATCTCCTTTGTTATCTGAATGTTAACTGCACCATAATGAGTAATTTTTTATTGTTTTATGAACTGCTATATCAACAGCCCTTGATTGTAGGTATTAATTCCTTTAGGACTGATGGATTCCAAAGTTTTTCTCGGGTGTTATGTACTTCACTTGATTTTTATTAGGGAGACTTTAATTCCCTCTCCCATCCCTGTGCCTCAGCTTCAAGGTGGTAGGTGAGACCGTGGTGAAGTGAAGACAAAATGCTTTCAAGTAGGACTTCTGTTTCCCATGAAATACTTCTGGCTCGATGAATCATTGTTTCTTAACTGAGTGAAGGTTATAAATGTGTGTTTTCTTACTGTGGATAGATGCTGATTTTAAATTACTTGAACAGCATTGTGTACTCCTCTTTAGTAACAGCAAATATTTTTTCTGTACAGAATTGAATCGTTTTATTGCTCAGAAGGAATTTGAAATGCATGAAACAAGTAGAGGCAGAGAACAGGAAAACTTTAGTCAGAATCTTAGTGTAACTAATATGTTTGCTTTGCTCAACAAGGTTGCTAGAGCAGATAAGATGAGCTTTCCCTGCACTTCCCTCCCCCCAACCAAGTAATACGTTTTTTTTATCGACAACTTGGAGACAGCCAAAAATGTAACACTGCAGGAAGTATTTTGCATTATAGAGGGAAGAGCTAAATTGATATGACGAGAAATAATCAACATAAATCAAGAAATGCATGGTTTAGAGGAAGCTGGAAGGATTTTAAAATTAAAAGCCCACCTTTTTAAAAAAACTCTGCTGTTGAATTTTATAGTTTTTTAGTGTGTGATGTACCTGTTGATAATTATCCACAAGAAACAGTGCAATACAATATTGAAGTGATGATAGAATGACCTTAATTACTGCTCTAGCAACTTGCTGTCTTGTTCGCAGCAAAAGTTTTGAAAATATGGAGATTTATTTTGTACTTACACAATGTTCCACTAATGAAGTGTGGTATCTTTCAAAAATCATATTTCATAAGTAACTTTTAAGTTTTTTTTTTCATATATAAATGTGGACACTAATATATTAGAACTTGTCTTGAATTTAAGAAGTTAGCTTGTCTCCTATAGTATTCATGCATCATATCACTGTTTTTTTTCATCACAGAGTTTTTCTGTAAGCTTAGGGGCAGAAAGCCCTTAAGATGAGCAATTTGCTTTCATGCAGCCTCTGAATATATGTAGCTTCTGGTTTTTGTGAGGTTCTCACACCCTTCCCTGTATCAGCGAGCAAAATAGAAACATTGCTGCTTGACTGACTCACTGAAGCATGAGATTTTGCATAGATTTCCCAATATATTCAGGGGCTTTGCATGGGATCGTCAAGAGTCTGTGCCAATGCTCTTCTACTCTTTCTGAAAGTGACTTTCTGTGTTTCAGAGAGCTGTGTCTATAAAAATAGCACCACGAATTATTTACTGACTATGCTGTAAATCAATTGCCTGCAAGCAAAATTTAAGAAATCGTATATAAATTCTGTTGGGAGGTATTTTAGAAGAAGAAAAAAGAAAACTTAAAAATTAATATTTGTTGTTTAAGTACTTTTTTTTTTCCCACTTCAAAGTTTTTTTTCATTGCTTCCTCCAAAGTTTTGAGGCATTTATTTCCAAGCTCTGATGAGACATACTGCAACAGAAAAGGAGAGCTGGCAGTTAGGCAGGGGAGTCATTATAAGTTGAGTCCCATGTCTTTGCTTGGAAACTAAAATAAAACCAGAGCTAGTTAAGAGTTTGTGATCATCACAGGCTCCAAAGTTAAGGAATCGCAAGTTAAGTCCTGTGTTAACTACTGCTGGAAACAGGTGTACAATCCTCCTAGTGAACCTGTAGATGTAGTGCTTGGAGGAGAAGAGGAAGAGCCTGCTCACATTTTTAATAATTTCATATTCTGCTGGGTAGCAGAAATAGGAATCCAAAGACCTCCTATTCTGAAGGGAGCAGAGTAACAAAGAGGAGGATGGGGATGGAAAACAGCTGTCTCTGCATTTTCTTGGACATAGGTACCCAGGAAAGATGGTGGGATGTGAGAGGAGTATGTATCTTTCTGTTAGTGGTGAAAATGGTGAATTAGTACAGGGAATAGGCACAGTGATGTTACTATGTGCTCTTCTGCAGATTTTAATACATGTGAATACAGTATGCCATAAGCAAATAAATTGAGAAATTATGTGTAAATTAAGCAATTTACTTGATTAAGTCAGTTTTATAAGACTTAGGTCTAATGTTAAAAATAACCATGCTAAGAAATTAACCAGTACCAGCGAAAGATGGAAAAGACCCTTAAGATCATTGATTCCAACATTAACTTAACATTACCAAGTTTATCACTAAACCACATCTCTAAGTGCCATGTCTACATGTCTTTTAAATACCTCCAGGGACGGTGACTCAACCACTTCCCTGGGCAGCCTGCTCCAATACTCTAGAACTGTTTCAGTGAAGAAAATTTTCCTGGTGCAACTTAAGACTCTTTCCTTTCAGCCTCTCACTTGTGACATTGGTCGCTCCTCCCAAGTAACCTTATTACAACTTTTTTCAGGCAGTTATGGAGAGCAATAAGGTCTCCCTTCAGCCTCCTTTTCTCCAGACTAAACAACCTGAGTTCCCTCAGCCAATCCTCATAAGGGTTATGCTTTAGACCCTTGTCAGCTTTGTTGCTCTTCTGTAGACANCTTCCCTGGGCAGCCTGCTCCAATACTCTAGAACTGTTTCAGTGAAGAAAATTTTCCTGGTGCAACTTAAGACTCTTTCCTTTCAGCCTCTCACTTGTGACATTGGTCGCTCCTCCCAAGTAACCTTATTACAACTTTTTTCAGGCAGTTATGGAGAGCAATAAGGTCTCCCTTCAGCCTCCTTTTCTCCAGACTAAACAACCTGAGTTCCCTCAGCCAATCCTCATAAGGGTTATGCTTTAGACCCTTGTCAGCTTTGTTGCTCTTCTGTAGACACACTCCAGAATCTCAGTATCTTTCTTGTAGTGGGGGGTCCAAAACCGAACATAGTATTTGAGGTGCAGTCTTGCCAGTGCTGAGTACAAGGGGACAATGACTTTCCTGGTCCTGCTGGCCACACTATTTCTGATACAAGCCAGAAGGCTAATGACCTCCTTGGCCACCTGGGCATAGTGCTGACTGACAGGCCTGTAGTTCACATACTCTCCTTCTGGCCGTTCTTGTAGATGGGTGTCATATTTGCTAACTTCCAGTCCACTGGGACCCCCTTCATGTTGTGGATGAAATATATGACATAGTTATAATTTAACTGTAGTTCAAGACTTACTAATAGTTTGAGGTGGATCAAAAGCTGAACCTTATCAGCACTTAACCGTTAACTAATTTAAGGATAAAAAGGTGATTCAGGGAAATATAATTAAAACAGTGACTTAACAGCAGATTCAAGAGATGACAAGATTCACACTAACTTATTACAAGGTGTCCTGGATCAATATACACATATGTAGAAACATAAAACATACAAACATACACCGTTCAAGGAGTTGCGCTCACACAATCTGATCTTTAACTGCTAGAACTAGAGTACCTTCGCAGCTGGCAACTCCAGTGAGCCAATATGTGCCTCTTTCGATTCTCTCCACACAGACAGACAGAAATCATAGAGTCATAGAATGGTTACAGTTGGAAGGGACCTTAAAGATCATCAAGTTCCATGCCCCGCTCTCCCCACTCCACAC
>VXBJ01001591.1:46666-78325 GCA_013400055.1 Nycticryphes semicollaris | reverse complement strand
CCCCCGGCATGGGCAGGAACACCTCCCACTAGAAACATTTTGATTCAGCGAAATACATAGACACCGACACACATAAAGGCAAATATGTATGTTCAAACACATAGATTGGTAGAGAGGTACACGGCAGAGGCTAGACTATAGTTAAATTTCCCTCTTCTCGAGTTTAGTGTAAATACAGTACATCAGCATTCCTCAATGGGCAATAATTCAGCCTCTAGAAGTTTGACGTCACCCTGATTCTTCATCAGCCTTGTCAGCAGGCAGTCTTTAAACCTGAGGAGGTTTATGCTGGAGAGGTGTCCCAAATCATGGGAGATGCTGGTCACAACCACCTGCTCAAAGGTCTTGTTTAGAGTCATTATGTATAGGGTCTGAGATAATTGACTGTCATCAGTTACTTTTCCATTTTGGCTCCACTTGGACAATGAAATACTCTGGTACTTTCCACCAGTTGCACAGACCTGGAACTTGCTAGATCTTGAAGTTCTGGTATTGCCCCCTGTTGGTTATAATCTAGGTAATAGGTGTACCTAAGCTGTCAGAGGCTGATTGATTATCATTTCTGGTCCCAAGCGATAGGGTAAGCAGGATCCAAGTGTGTTGAGAGGGTGTCTTTACATTCTGGTCCATTGCCTTTTGCAATTCATGCCTGACTTAGGTTGGCTATGTGGCCCAGGTAAGGGAAAATTGTGCCAAGCACCAAGCGGCCTGTTGGCAGAGGGAAGTTGCACCACCACACCTGATTAATCAGGACTGGTGGTAAATGATGCAAAGTGGCTTGGTGACCACTTCTGCCAGATCTCTCAGTACCTTTGGTGGATCCTATCTGACCCCACTGGCCAGTGTATGTCTAGGTGGTGTATCAGGTTGCTAACCATTTCCCTTGGATCATGAGGGCATCAAGAGTTAGGAATTTCAGTTGAAGTCTCTACAAGACCATTATTACCCATCAGCTGTACTCAAACACTGCCTTCATGCTGGGAGGCAACTTTATTACACTGTACCCTCTAAAGGCACACTGCTGTGCAGTTTGCAGCTCTACATAATGGAAGCAATTCAGNTTTCTGTCCCTCATTGAAAAAAGGTGACTCCATTATTTCCAGGTGTCATCACCTCCAACTTCACTGTACCTTCCAGTCTTCAGTGACTAAGTAACTTGAAAAACGTATTTCCTAATTAATTCTTGGCTTTGTTTTGTGGTTACACCCTACCCTGCCCCTGTGTAACTGAAATTTGATACAGAACTGGAAATACTTTATCTTGAATGTGAACTCTTATACAATTAAATAATTTAACTCAGCATTTTGGCTGTAAATTTTCCCCCGTTTTCGCCTCTCTTAGATTTAGACCTGTTGACAGATCAGAAGGAAAATAAATACCCCAAACCAGATATAACCAAATAAGGCACTGAACACATCAACACATTAGCAGACACCTAGTTTTGGGCAGCAGTAACTCTGCACCTTCTATCCCATTACTTAAATGCAACCGAGTGGTTTACATTCTGTGTGTATCAGTTTTTACTCGAGCTAGTAGGCGGACTTTATACAAGGCCCTTTGATATGGCCTTGGGTTTTGCTAAATCTGGTCTGTGACAACGTACTACCCAATATGTGTTTGGCTTCTAGGTTATTCCAGGGTAACAGAAAGTTTCCTATGCTTATCTCTGCAGTAGGGGTTTAGTCGCTATAAAATGCCAGGTGTTACTGTAATTCTTTTAACATTTCCTTCAGTAAAAATACTGTGTGGTGCCTCCTTATTATTTAAAGATGATAAAGTGCTCGACATACTTCTAGCATTATAAAGAGGTATTATAAAGAGCATTACAAAGAGGTATCAATAGCATTATAGGAAGATATTCCTATAATTTATAGGAATATAAGAATAGACATATTCTACAGAACATTTGTAATGGATTCCAAAACCAAAACGTCATAAGATGCTCCTGATTGTCCCTGCATGATTGTGTTTTATAGTGAACGTGAGTATTGTAGTTAGCTTGCTTTGTAAGTTGAAAGACTAATTTGTGAAAGAGTGGAGGGAAGAATATATGTCTTGTAGGAACACGATAAGGGACATCCTTCTGTTTAGCTTGGTCTGATTCATTATTCACCTTTGTGTCCTTAAGTCATTCTGCATTTACTGCCAATATATGACTATGTTGTTCACATTAGCAAAGGGTGCAGTACATATAGCAAGCTTATTGTGGTACAGCATTATTATGGTAAACTGTTTATGAATTTCATATGTAAGCACTCTTTCCTCTTTACAGAAAACAACAGACCAGGCTTGTTACGGTCCCCTGAATATTGGAATGAGAAGAAATGTTGCAATAGGGTTTTGGGCATCAGTGTTGCAAAAGGCAGCTCTAAATCCACTTTTTCAAAACCATTGCAGTATTAGAAGGATTGGATTTCTGGATTACTCTATTGCATCTCTTCTCAGGGTTGTTTTTAAACTGTGAATATTCACATTGTTCTCTGTGACATGTGGTAATAGATCACATATTGAGGAGGATGTTGAAAATCAGATTACAAATTTATGAAAATGTGTTAAGTCACTTTTGCTTGGGTGTGCTTAAGATTTTAGCAGCTTTCAGCTGCAAATTAGGGACCAACAAGAATTTTCCCCATGACTTCTTTTTTTCTACCTCCTTGTTCTCTCTCACAGTGAGCTTGTGTTTAGATTTGTATTTAAATTGCCGTGCCTGAACACGGACATTTTTTGTAGTGCATTTAAGCAGCTCAGATCAGGACTTCCTTAATAGTGAACTAGTGTGAACACAAATGCGTCTAGTGCACCTGCAGCCTCTGGCATGGCAGTGGTTGATCACTGGAACCATGCAGCTTCTTTGCAGTTTAAAGTTTCCTAGTCTTGCAGTTGTACTAAGTTTTACTATTTCATATTTAGAATCTGACCATACTTGGTGTGGAACAGGGACACTGAAATGCGATGTTTGCAATCATGTTCCTCAGACTGCTTCTTATTCCTTATGACTTGTTTCAGTTAAGAATACCATTTTTGATCTGTTGCTCATAGTGTAGCAGCTCATGTGTTAATACTGAAAGGTTGTAAGAGTTACATTCACTCTGTTATAAATTCCAGTGTACCAGCAATAAGCCAGCAGTTCACAATTTATCTGAGTGCTAAAGCTTTAAACTTTTGTCATGATTCCCCTCCAAAAAGTAGCCTGACTTCTATTTTTCTGTGAATGCTGATACCAGCATAAATAAGTAACCTTTTGATACTTTCACTGTGTGCTTTGCAGTGGAGAATATTAGCCTGGTGATGCCCTTGATATTCATTAAAGTTCTAATCTTACAGCTCTTCAGCACTACAGAAAAACCAAGACTTTCATTGCTTCCAATTTTTGCAAATACTTCCGTAGAAATTGGTTTTAACTGTTATTTTCCTAGAAATGAATGTCTGTTAGGTATTAAAACTGTAAATAGCTTGGAAACTAACTTCTGGTTTAGCTTTTCTATTTTGGTTTCAGTTTGAGATTTTCTATATAATTATCTTGGACTAAAAGAATTATTAGTGCCTGCATGCAGTTTTGAGAATATTAAGATAGTTGGCTATAGAAAAACTTGATAGAGAATAAGCTCTTCAAAAAGCACTGTTCGATGAGCAGCAGAGCTGATGAAGCCTACTTTCTGCCAGATTTATGCTCTTTATCTTTCTCCTCCTTCCCTCTGCAGTGCCTCCCCTGTCATCTACCTCTTTTGCTGGCCAGGCAGCAGCACATGTCATGGCTGAGGTTGGAGCTGTGTACTGATTGGCTGCCACCTGTTGGAGAGGTTAAGATGTGAGTCTTAATACCTGCCTTTTCTACATAGTAGATACTGGTTTGGGGGTCTTCCATCAGCAGCTCTGGGGTTGGATGGTGTTGGTCTTGAGTGTATTTTCAAATTTGATTTAAGCTAGCCAGCAGATTAGAAAAACAATCAGTTAAGGGAGTAGTAAACAAGAATCTCTGCTAGAAGTAGTTTAGTGAATTCTTGATAAACTGTTCTTGGGTAGAGGAATTGTAAAAGAGCTTCCATTGCACAATACTTTGTCTTTCACTTGTTTTTCTCCACTAGTTTGTGTGCTTTCACTTGTAACTTTCTATCCTCTTCCTTTACTCTGTGGGGCCTCCATTCTGATATGTAAGTATGTAGAGACTCTCCAACGTAGAAACTGGAACAGTGAACTACAACCACGTCCTGAAGGTTGGAGTATACGCTCTTTTGAAGTAATTTTCAACCTCAAATATTCTGTGACCCTGAGATCCTATTCCTAGTTAGAGCAGAATGTTTCCAGTGGGAAAAAGAGTGAGTGGGTGAATTCAAATACCAGCTTACATCCATCTCCACATTGTTTGTTCAGATTGACCAGTGCACCCTTCCTCTTACTGATTTTTGTTGAGGAGGACTTTATTATCTTTTATCTTATTTTAACGGCTTTGCAGAGGAACGTTCAAGCTTGATCTTTTTTTGAAGTAACACAGTATTTTTTTGTTAGAGATGCAAGAGGTTGATTTATGAAGCTATTATTTGTTTTGAGGGTATTTGAATAGTCTCTCAGTCTAACTCTTAAATGTGCCACACAAGTATTATTAGAGGTTTATTACCCAGATACCACACAAAGAGAAAAGCATGGTAGATCATGAGCTAGAATAAGAATTCTTGCTCCATCCTTTTTAGTATTACAGCTCATGAGCCTATAGTTTTCTGAATTTGTGGCTGTGAAGCAGGAAGTGTTGATACATTTTAGAGTAAATGTTGAGGAGTTTGATATATTTGGTTTGAAAAAATTCTGCTATCTTTTCTTTAAGATGTTTTATTTTAACATTGGGAATTTTATCCGTAAAGAAATCTCTTTAAAAAAAAAAAAAAAGGAAAAAACCCCAGGCTGCTAGCAAATCATAAGTCTTTACCATCCCAATATTTTCCACTAACCTGTTTCAACACTTGAAGTCCTATCAGGCATCTATCTACAGTTACTTTGGTTACAGTAAATAGTGATTTATTTCTGTATAAAAATATCCTCAATTATTGGATGAGAGCTCAGCAATATAGATAAAATCAGTGATGGATAGTAGAAGCAGTGATATTCCAGGCTGTATGTAGATATGAAAAATGTACACTCCTGTCAAAAATTAATAAAAGTCAACCTACTTTTCAGTGAATTTAGATCCGAAGATTTTACTTTCTCATTCTGAAAACACAGAATGTGGAGGATTGAGGTATGGTGTGATTGTTGTTCAGTTAGCAATAGACTTTATCTCTAAAATAGCTTTATTCAATTTCTTGCAGTTGGAAGCCTTGCAGTAGGAAAGTTTTGTCTTGCCCCTTAGATAAAAGTTGTGACAGGGAGCTAATTCACATTAACTGTAATTTCAAGGCCATTAAAACTTGGTAATGAGATTTCTTTAGAGAAATCTCCTTACAGATGGCTTTTGCATTTGACTTGTTTTCTTCTTTCGACAACTCTGTGATGTCCTAACAAAAGCCAATCAGCATCCTTTCCATGCTGTTTATAGTGCTTTGGATTTAACACAGTATGAAAAAAAGTTTCTTGATCCTAAGGTACTTTTCCATGTCCATGTTCCCGCATTCCCTCTGTATACTTCTTTCTGATGGTGTTTTTATTTTTTTCCCATTTTCCTTCTACATAAACAGTTATGGACATCACCAGAAGTTTAATTAAAATGTACTGCATGTAGAATATAAGAGTACCTGATGCTTTTAAAATTTGGTGTGATTTTCAAACTCTTTTTTTTAATGTTCAGTGATCTGTGACCTATTAAGGACAAATGTTATGGAGAAACAAGTCTGATTGGCACTGATTTAACTTCACAACCTGCACAGAGTATTTCAAGAGTTGTATGATCTAGATCTTAAATGAAGATGTCAATTGAAAGTGTAATTTTTATACCGCCATTTTGTGTGAGAAATATTTTGTATCTCATTAACTATCATATACAGAAATGCCTCTAGAATTGTTTTGGCTGCCTGTGCTATACCTTGAAACATAAAGAATTCTCCATCATAACAAATCTGTTGAATACAAGTGTAGTTTACTGGAGCAGAGGAAATGTAACTAAGACACTGATATCAGTGAAGTCGAAGTGCTATGCAGTGATATTAGCTGATTCCCAGCATGGTGCAGGTTATATGACTGAGTATGTGCAACAGAAGCATCCTTTTGAAGATGCCAAATGAAAAATTACAGTATGCAAAAAAGCACGGAAGTATTTTCTGGAAACAAACCTCTTGATCATATTTGCTGTAAAAATATCTTTGAGGTCTTATAATCATGCCTTTATCGTATAACATATGGTCTTGACTTTTTCAGATCGAACTCAGTTACCCAGGAATATGATTGAAAACAGTATGTTTGAAGAAGAACCTGATGTGGTTGACTTGGCAAAAGAGCCTTGTTTACATCCCCTGGAGCCTGATGAAGTAGAATACGAACCAAGGAGCTCTCGGCTCTTGGTGCGTGGCCTTGGAGAGCATGAAATAGATGACGATGAAGAGGATTATGAGTCATCAGCAAAATTGCTGGGCATGTCCTTCATGAACAGAAGCTCAAGTTTCCGGAATAACATGTCTGTCTATAGGCAAAATCCAAATGGATCATGCTCAGTGCCCTCTACAAGGACCATGGTGGTTTGCACAGCTGTGATTCTTGTGATTGCAGTTTCTTTAATAATAGCAATTTATCTTCTTCCCAAATGTAGCTTTACCAAAGAAGGCTGCCATAAAAAAAACCATGCAATGGAACTAATATACCCTTTGGCAAGCAATGGAAAAGTATTTCCATGGGCAAAAATTAGACTTCCTACTGATGTTGTGCCACTACATTATGATCTTGTCTTGCATCCAAACCTAACTACTCTGAAATTTTCAGGCTCAGTAAAGATAGTGGTTAACATAGTCCAGGTAACTTGGAAGATCATACTTCACAGCTCAAGACTCAATATCAGCAAGGCAACCATTACTTCAGCAGGAGGGCATCAAGCAAAGCCAGTTGAATTCCTGGAATATCCATTGCATGACCAGATTGCAATCGTGGCTCCTGAGGCTCTCCTTGTAGGACAGAATTATACTATCAACATAGAATATTCATCCAATTTATCAGATACCTATTATGGTTTTTACAGAATTTCTTACAAGGATGAGAATTCTAAGCAAAGGTATGTCCACGAACACAGCTTCTCTATTCTGGTACTTCTAGATTGTGCTTTGATAATAGAAATAACAACGGTTGCTTTTTCTACTCGATGTTTCTTGCAACTGATTCCTATTGAGCAAAATCAATCTTCAATCTCCTGATCTATCTACCTGAAAAATGTTTTTCATGGGGAAATTGATTAAGTTGGGGCAGCCTCTCCATCAGTTGAATGTAATGTAGTACACTGTTGCAGGTAGCTATAGTGTGGCTTTTTATTAGTTTAGTTTTTACTTTCTTTCTTCAGAAATTCTACCCACATCTCTTGCATCCCTGAATCTCAAGGCAGGGACTGGGGGAATAAAGTCCCACCATTGTAGGAGAAGATCAGTTTCAAGACCGTCTGAGGAACTTGAACATACAAAAGTCCATGGGCCCTAGTGAGATCCATGCCATAGTCCTAAAGAAACCAGCAGATGCAGTTGTCAAGCCACTCTCAATCACATTTGAGAAGTCGTGGTGGTCAGGCGAAGTCCTCAGTGCATAAAGAGATGGGAGGTATTGCACTCATTTTTAAAAAGAGTAAATCAGTGCTATCTACCAACAACATTCATGAAAATGCCACCCGTCATCACCTGTTTCAAATGGGCCTTACACTAGTCATGTACTTACGAACGTTCATACTTTGTTGGCATGTAATTGTCCATGCAGGTTTTCTAGAAAAAGCAGTGCAATAAACAAAAGATGGAAATACCAGCATGACAGGAAAGTAGTTTCGAAGGGCCCACAACACTACTGCTAACCAGACTAAAGACAAAATATTTACCAGCTTGTGCTAAGTAGCGCTAAGATCTGAAGCTTAAAAACCAAAAAGTTAAATGGGATATAAAAGAAAAAGCAAGAAAAATTGGTGCTATCAGTATTACAAGTCTTTGCAATACAGACAGTTTGTATGGAATGGTAGTTTTTGTTTCCTTAAAGGGGACAGTAGAACTTACAGTTAGCACCAGCAACCCAACCTTTTACAAGTTGTCAATATAGACTTGAAATTATTCTCTGGGGAGAGGATCACATTGTGGTTGTATTTACTGTCAATTGCTTAAATAAGACCCTTCGTTGAGCTGTTGCAAACTTTTTCAGTGAGACTCCTTGAAGAATAAAATGGAAGTGTGGCAAACTTAGTCATAATGTTTCTCTCTGCAGTGAGATATGATAAATATATGCTGCTGATGTTTGAATTATTTAAGTCCCTCAATGATAGCTGATCTTTAAAAAAAGGTACTGAATGTAAAGATGATTTTGTAGACTGTTAGGAAGCTGTGCAACAAAAGAAAGATGTATTTCTATTCTGTTCTCTAAAAACTCAGAATCTTTTGTTTCAGATTCAGCAAGCCTCTCTTACTAACAACATACGTTTTAACCAAAATTTGTTTGTTTTTCTAAAGTTTACTCACAATTTGCCTTTAAAACTATCTTAATCTAGTGGGTTTATGAGATAGTGCTGAAGTGTACAATAAGTTAGCTGTAGCAATTGTTACAGCTAATATGCTCTAACATATACATTACATAGAACATATATCCAATATCTGCAAAACCTGCTGCATTGCAATGAACTGTGGAACATTAAGGGGGTTTTTTAATTGATTAGTAACTGAGATAAGGCAGGGACTCTCTCCTCATCACTCCCATGCGTTCCTATTGGTCCTCATGTAGGATAGTCTGAGAAGCTTTCTTGAAGAAATCAAGAATTTTGAGAAATAAATTTGGGATAAAGGATTGTTGATCTATTTCAGGGGCCTGCCTCTCTGGTGAGGATGGGTGTGTTTTACTGAAGGGCAAGTGTAGATGGCTGTTCAGATCCCCCAGAAAATATGCTGGTGATAAACCTCTTCTGAAAGGGCTGTTCCTGAGCATACACTAAAACATTATAATTAGAGAGAATCTCTTGCCACTTGAAAAACTACTGATAGGTTTCAGAATTCCATCATTATAACAAAAATGCCACAATTTGTCTCTCCTTTGTGGAATGCATTGGATAATAAATAGTCACAAAGGGTGTAGATTGCGTCAGAGAGAACTAACCACAAGATGAAATTAAATAGAGATAAGTGGCTTATCACAAATGTGATAAGATGCATTACCATGAAGTGGGAGTAAGAAAACAGTAAGTGTTGAAGGCAAAAATCACTTGAATGATTAGCTTCTTTTTGAATTTCCATGGTTTTCCTATTTTGATGTAGCTGAAGCTTTGTTTTCTCCTTGTATTTACTGTAGTACAAAGAGAATGTGTAAGTGTTCATAGAGGAAAAAGATGGTCTGTCAGTTAAGTTCTTGAGATTTTGTCCCCTTTCAGTCCATTGCTACCTGCTTCATTCAGAAACAGGATGTAGCACATACTTGCATGTTTTTCAGTAAATCCTTTCTGGATGATTCCTCACTATATCTTCATTTCCATTGTCTTGCCTGCCTTGTCTATATCCAGGGCCTTTGTTTCTGTATGCTTAATGTCAGTGGTTTTACAAATGCAGGCTACTTTGACAAACCTCTATTGTTACTGCATTTCCTGTATAAAAGGTGTCAAGCTGTTTTGCAAGAAAATGTCATTTCTTCTAGTTCAGTTTTACTTTCTTTTGAAGATGATCTATATTGCCACAAAACCATTGAAACTGTGGCCAAAGGGCAAAATAACTCGCTGTTGCCAGATACAAATATAAAAAATAAAAAAGTTGTGCTTTATTTATATTTTTATGCAGAATGGTTTATTATTATTTGTTTCTCTTTGTAAAATCTTAAATTGAAAGGGAAAAAAGAGAAAGAAACTTACTGCACCAACTTCAAGATCATTAGTGAGGGGGAAGAGAAGAGTTGAAGAGGTGAAAGTAGGTCATGGAGGTTAACATGAATTGTCAGCAGCGTGCCTCCTCATAAAAGTTGTAGGTCCTACAATGTTGGAGTCATGGTGCAGAAGGAAAGTAAGAACCCCAAAACTTGTGGGTAGCTTGGCAGTAAGTTTTAAAAAAACCCAAACAACAAAAAATCAAACCAAACAAAAAATCTAAACCCCCAACCCCCCCCCCCTCCCCCAAAACCCTAAACCCCCCTCCAAGGCTCCCCAAAAACAAAAAACCCACCCTAAACAAAAGATTAAAGCCACGTGTTCAGCTCTGATAAAATATGAGGCTTAAATTCTCAAACTTCTTGTTGAGCTCCCAGGGTTGTCTTGCTGAAGCAAAATGCAAGAGATTCTTTCTAGGAAAAACTGTGATCTCTGCAGCTGGTTAGTATCAAAATACTGGAGAAAGAATGTAGGCTTCTCAGAACTTCTCTGTGATATGACTGGCTGTTGCATTAGAGAAAGGACAGTGCATGGAACTATGCAGAATCCATCTACTAGTCAGCAAAGGGAGTAGGCATACAATTAGATGAACTGTGGGAGCATCTGCAGGAGGAAGCATGACAATTAGATGGAAAAGCTTTCTTGTAGTCCCATCTGTTGCTGAGGTTTCAAAACTTTTGTTTAGTGGATATGATCACTAATTTAATTTTTCAATCTTCTTTTTGTTCTCTCTTACTGGAAACTGGCTGGCTTATATTTTCATGATTGTTCTGCAATTGTGTTATTCCAGTTGTATTCTTCTTTGTTAAGAAAACAAAACCAACCAAGCAGACTAGTCCTTAAATAAATACTTTTTTGTTGTTGTTTTCATAATCCTTTTATTAGTAAAACATTTATTCCGAGGACGAACTCAGACCATTCAGAAATCTTATCCCATAACAACCTGTTATAAGATTTGGAGCGAAAATGGGCGTTCTATCATAAATAAAATGACACAAATCTTTTTCATAATTTTTAATTTGCTCTTCTTTGCTCTTCCCATTAGGTGGTTTGCAGCAACTCAGTTTGAACCTCTGGCAGCAAGGTCTGCTTTTCCATGCTTTGATGAACCAGCATTTAAAGCTACTTTTTTAATCAAGATAAAAAGGGATGAGAATCTTTGCACTCTGTCAAATATGCCAAAGGTACCTGCTTTTGTAGAGGAATTTTAGTAAAGCTGCTACATAGGTAATCTAAGTGCTTTGCATTGTGATTTTGTTGCATAGAGTCCAGGGGATTGACTTGAGTGGATAAGCTGTAAGCTGTGTGAATTTATAATAAAACAAGTGTCTATTCCTCCAAGACCTAAACCAAGTAACTTTGTAGGGAAAACAACAGTTCAATGTACTGCACAGTCTAGGATGTTATTGTAGGGACAGTTGAGTGACTATGGGAGGGATTCCTGTTGAATTTAAAGGAATCTATTTTGCGGTTTTGTTGTTGGCTACATCAGTCTCCACAGCCCTTAAGTTTTTCTTTTGGGTTTTCTATGTTTGCTGATACTGCACATGTGCATAATACTGGAATATCTTTATTAATAGTTTGTGTAACTGGTAACAGTCTCTGTGAAAGATGTGCCTGATACTGAAGGGTGTGCTTTAGAGCCAAAACAAGGGGAAGTAGAGTACGAATACAGAGACAACCCCAGAATATGAATGAGAGATCGAAAGTATCTTCAGGCAACATCTTGTAAGAGCATATCTGAATTTTATTTATGGTTATGCTTTATGCCAGTAAGCCTTTGCAGAAACCTTTATAGAAGCCTAAATCAGACAGACAGACCAGTGAGTAACTTCTTACCTAGTTGGTGTCTGAACTAGGTCCTGTCTCATCAAAGCATTACCACCATTTATAACCCAACAGAAACTCATTAATTTTACATCCAAAATTTATATCCAGGCCTAAGAACACTTTATTTGCTGCTCACTGAAAGAAGTGACACTGCTGGACAACTCTCCTGTTTTATGAAAACAAGAAAAGCTGCTCACTCACCTTCCTCTGCTAGGAGCTGAACAAGCGGTTAAGGCAACTTTCATCGGTTTCCATAGTTCATCATGTACAAAAAGTAAACTGTGGTTTACCATTGCTGCATGTGTGCAGTAAACATTGCTGAGCTTATTGCACAGTTGCTAAAAATCTATCCTATTCTTCAGTGTACCTTACTCAGATCATGGGTACTCTGAAAGATGCTGATGTGTTCTCTGAAAGACCAAGAACATTTTTCAGTTCTTCTATTGCACCACACTGCCACAGAATATTTACTGTTACCCTAATCCTGTATGTTCTGTTCCTCATTTCTGATAACATAATTATAAAGAAGATGATAAAGGATATTCTGTGACAATCTCAATCCCTATAAAATGAGACAGAATTATCTAGCATATCTCTGGCATCTAGTATCTTGGTTGCAAGCTTTAACTGATAATGTTTTGCAGATGGAGGAGAGGCAAAATAGCCATCAACTTCTTCACTGTCACTTGTGGTTGGCTATTGAAGGAAAATGGCTAGGAGCAAGGAGGTTGTTTCCTGGGGTCTCTAGGTGCTACAATAATTGCTAGAGTAGTAATTACCTGCCTACTGACCTTTAGTACATCTGGTAATGCCCATCATGGTTACAGACTTCTCCAGAAAAATAAGCAATAGCCCTCATGGTAGCAAGCAGGCATATCTACCTCCCTTGTTTGTTTCCCACAATATATGGATGTGCAGTGCACCTGAGCTGCCTTTTTCAGTAAACACTTCATTGAGTCATTTAATCTATCCTCTCCATTACCTTCCTTATTTTCTCCTATGATTTCACTCAGGTTTCAAGTCTTTTGTGCAAGGTGTTTATGCAAATTTACATGAACTGGAAGGAGTCATCTCGGAAACTGCTGCATGTATTTGTGGCATTGGGCAAGACTCTGAGATTTCAAATTGTGTCATCCTGCAAACCATGCAAGTGGGTCACTTGATGGAGTGAACAGTGAATGTCAGTAGATAAGATATGAGCAGGATTTTCAGCTTTCCTGAGAGACTTTGCAGGGAAGCTACTCAGAGATCAAGCTCTGTGTTGCCAAGAATTGTGAGGTCACAACTGGTCCAACCAACATGCCTGAAAGGGCAACTCTGTATTTCTTGTTTAGTGAGTTATTATTTGCTGTCCCAGAATCTTCCTCTAATTAGTCTGGAAATAGTTGACTCTCACATCTGAGGACATAATGAATTAAACCAGGAAAGGTTTTTACTTGCTTTAGCCTCCTATAAATTTTACCTTGCATTGACAGTCCTGCAAAGCATGTGGCTTTCTGTATGTGGGGTTCTGTGCTTGGGAAGGAGCTGCTCCCCATCATATCTGTCCCTTCTCAACCCTGAATGCTGTTACAAAGCATCCAGTACCTGTTCTGGTGTTGTAGCTATTAAAATTCTGTACTTGAGATGTGTGCGTGATGAGGAATCATCCACTCAGAGAAAACATGATGTTCTTCCCATGTTGTCAGGCTTTTCCATCATCTGGTTCTCTGCTTTTTAACCCATGTTCTCTCTCTTGCTGTATTTGTTATTGGCATCAGACTCTTCAACGAATTTCCTGTTTATCCACTCTTTTTCTCTTTGTAACATTTACTGAGCTTGAATGTGTTTAAGAGCATATTAAAAATTTCAGCTGCATTTTCCTTTGCTGGTTTCATCTCTGTTTAAAAATTGGTTGTTATGTCATCAGGAAGACAAATAAAGATTTGAGAAAGCATCCAGTTGAGGAACAAGGATAGTATTAAAAAAAAAAAGATATTAAAAGCAATAAATTAATAAGTTTAGTGCTGGGGATCAAATGTGAGTTCCTGTATCGAAGGATCAGGTCAGGTTTAATTAGAATTTATCAGGAAGGTATAAGAACAAACAGAGAAGTGCATTGATAGTTTTACTAATGGCCAATATCTCCAAATTCTCAGACATAGTATCATACGAGTGTATAAACACTCATTTGTGTTTATACTGCAAACAATCTTATTTTCCTTTTTTTTTTGTCCCCCAACTTTATGCCCTGATAATTTGGTACTGTGTAATTCTTCTTTTGTTTTTGTATGACACCCAGACATACCATCTGTTAATGGGTTCAGAAGTGGTTCCTTTGGGTTTTGGAATTTATTAAGATAACTTGTATGTGTGAATTACAATAAAATCCTTATTTTTGTGACTGTACAAATAAAGACATTAGACACAAGAGTTTCTATGAAATGGCATGCTACCTCAGCAGCATTTGTTATCAGTGAGTTCTCTTGTAATGGTACACATTTTTATACTCAAAGCTTCTTTTAATTGGCATGTTTTTATGTTTTGTTTCATGTGTTTTTGTCACTGATCTTACAAGTGCTCTAGCACATGCTGAGATCTTACATTTTAGATTTAGCCTGGATTAGGTATTCTGTTAGGTAGTGTGAGCTGACAATGCAATAAGAACAGGTTATTGAGTTGATTCTTGCATGCATAAAGAAAGAAATGTGGAAATTGATAAGAGGATTATGTTGTATTGAAGTATATTGCATTGGTGAGATCATTACTAGGATAGCCTCACTTCCGATAATAAACACTTAAACAAACACCTGTTAGGAAAAAAAGTGCTACAGTTTCTTCTGTAATAACTCTAAGTCTTGATAACAAGCTGTGCTGAATGGAGGGAATTTTTAATTTATTCATGAGAAGGTTAAATATGAACTTCATAATTTTCTATTAATGTCTACTTGAGCAAGAGACATCAGAAGCATGTACATTGCTAAAATGGCAACATATAGTGGCTGTTACACATTAAGGCTAGAAATAAACTATGTGTTTGGGGCTTTTGGTGTTTTCTTTTGTGGTTTTGTTTGTTTGATTTTTTTTTTAATGGGACAACTGATTTTTGAAGCAGTTTATCTGCAGCCACAGTAGATTTTCTTAAATTGTGTGTCATCTCTTTATGTAAATTAAACTGTAGTAAAACCAGAAATTTATGAATTTGCTGAAGGAATTCAACAATGGCATTCTGTTCATATGCAGTGGTCAAACTAGATGATTATAATGACTATAACTTCAAGCTTAAAATCTGTTTAAGGCTGACAGTTAAATTTTCAGTGGCAGTTAAATGCTAATTTTTTGTTTGATTGGAAATGATCTTGTCTAAAACTAAGGTTTTTATTATTTTAAAATGTGGTTTCTGGAAATGAACTTATTCATGAAGTTTTAGAAGGCACGTGAGCCTTTGTCCCTGTCTTCAGACCTTTACAGTTCTGCACTACAGTGGTTTTAAACATTCTGCTTTATTCTTTATGTAATTTCCATTTGTGAAGAACTATACAGAAGATTACTTTTAGGCATCTAGCATGCCTTTCCATGTCTAATATTAAAGAAGAACTTCTGCACTAAAAGTAATTTAAGATACACCACCTTACTTCACTTCAACAGACTGAGCAGACATTTACTTTTGTCAGTGTGGGTTTAAGATGGGTGTGAACTATCTGAAACATTAGACTTTCTTCGCTTCTTAAAAATGCAGTCTCTTCTGATTTGTGAGGTGGTACATGAGGCGGTATTTGTTGTATTATCAAATAATGAGTATGTCTGGTTACCTAGTTTTGAAAAGGCTTCTGTGAAGACATTGATGTTTAACTCATGCAATGCCACTCTTTTTAATAGGCTGTGCTTAACTGTGTTTCTGATCTGGCCTAAAGTTTTCTTGAATTAATGCTAATCTTTATGTTGACTTCAGATTATACTGGGTTTATAGGCTTAAATGTTCATGTCTCCTTAAAATTTGTTACACCATGTTTTTATGTTTGTAAGTATCACCTGTCCCAAAGATGTTCTGCAAGTTTCCTTATTAATTGTTCCCAGTGTGAAGTAATTTTTTAACATTGATTATGTCTTAGTGTGTCTTAGTGCATGTCTTAGTGTTCTTTTGCCTGCATTAACAACATTTTCCTTTCTCATGCAGAAAGCCACTACTCCTGTGACAGATGGAATTGTTCAAGATGAGTTTTTTGTGAGCTTGAAGATGAGCACCTACCTAGTAGCTTTTGTTGTTGCAGACTTGAAAAACATCAGTAGGGAAACTAATGGGAGTCTGGTATGTTTGTTCCACTTTCAGTTCTCTCTCATCCCTCCCAAGCCAACCAACCAACGAAAATAGGACCAAAAAAAACCAAACCCCAAACCAACAATCAAGCTCTGTCTCTTTTAAATTTATTTATTTTCTTGTTTTTATTATACTCACTATAGGTTGGGGACAAAAGCCATACACTATAAGGTGGATTCACTTCGGGGCTTATACCAATTTGAGACTTTTACAGCAAGAGACTTAACATCAGGTTTTGTTAACAGTGGAAATTTATAAAATCTAAAATTCCTAAGAACTTTCAAAGCTGGATGCTTTAAATGTTTAGTTTAATGCTTTATCTGTGAGGCAGTAATATCATACAAACAAGATTTTTTCACATGATGTGGAAAAACATTACAGTTCTCAGGGGACCCTACATAATATTCCAAGCAGTGCTGCAATTATGTTCTATACCTGCAAAGATAAGTTACCTAAAGAGAACCATGCTGTGCAGTAAAGCAAATTTAGTCTAACTTTAGGTCTGCATTTAGTCACTTCAATACAATGATTTCATCTTCACGTTTTTGTTTTTCCAAAAGTTCCAAATATCAAAGAGTTGGCCCTGTTTGATCTTTTCCTTCTCGAGGATATGGTTTGCAGGGTCAGTGAGCAGTTTCTACAATGCATTCCATAAAATTAAAACACGACAATGGTAGGAGATGCTCCCTAATCTAATTTTAGGAAGTTCAGGAATTTTATGTGAGCAATGATTTTCATGACTCTCCAGCAGGTGATGCCTGTTTGTGGTGAAATGCTGGAAGTGCCAGTAGTACCTAAAAAGAGCTAGAGGGAATAGTGCTAGTAGCACTGCAGGAGAGCAGCTGTCTCTTTAATCCAATAAACACAAGTAAAAATACTGATCAATAGGCACTGATTCGGACTTGAACAATTATTTCTAATTATAGCTGAATATGACAGACTGGTTTAACCTGAAAAGTTAGACTACTACTATTTTTTTTTTTTTTGTTCCCCTCTATGGCTGTTATTCAGGTCAGTATTTGAACTGTATTCTGGTAAAACCATATAGCCAGTTCTTTACTGGGCAGAAAACTGATCAGTATACTAAATGTTTTGTGCAGAGAACCTGAAGCAGCTACCTATGGAGTGTGCTTTGCTTTGTTAATAACAGTGAGACTAACTTGCATGAATTGTCAGTACTTCAGAAGTATGTAGGAGAAGAGAAGACTTAGTGACGTATTCTAAGTAAGGAAAGTGGTTCTTAACTGTGCTTCTTCTTCATTCTGATCACTAAGCAAGATTTGACCAAGCTAGGGAAGTCCAGCAGACCTTTAGAAGGCAACAAACACAAGGGAAGTAGCAATGTGTAAGAGTACTTGCCAGCTTAAAGGGACACAGCATAAGACTAGCTAATGGGTTGTCCTATTGCCAACAGTGTCTAGTAGGCCAAGAGAGACTGTAAGAAGGAAGCATATAATGCTGTTTTACATGAAATACATTATAAAAATGCTTCCAGCTACTTGTGGCTAGGATATTCAAAGAATTTGAAGTAATCAGTTCACACAGAATAGATTTTTTGTCATGAATGTTATAAGATCTTACAGTTGAAGTAAAGTTGTTTTGTTTTCATAATGCAGTGAGATTTTTCTCAAGTCCAGAAGATGCTGGGGAGCTTTTATGTTTTCTCTTTGGACTTAAAATTTGCAGCCAATAATACTTCTGTACTACAGGAACACTAGGTTAGATCCTTTCTGGTATGCACTTGGTTCAAACTCCAAACTCAAAAATTAAAAGGTCACCCTATCCATCTATTTGAAATATCATTTCTTAACTGATTTGTAGCATAGTAAGAGTGATTTGGGTTTTTTTTTTTTTTTAATAAAACAGGAAAATTAACCTCAACATATTTTGTGTTTGTGTCCTAAAGGGTGTCCTAAACCTGGATAAACCTGTTACTATTTCTTGAGAGAATTTCCTGCAGGTGATACTAATGTCATCATACTGATGATGTCATGTCATCTGTCATCATTCTTCTAGATAAATAGAGGTATCCAGAGAATCACAGGATCACAGAATCACAGACACACACAATGATATGAGCTTGGAAGGGACCTCTGGAGATCATCTAGTTCAACCCTCTTACCAAAGCAGGGCCAGCCAGAGCAGGTTGCACAGGAATGTGTCCAGTTGGTCTTTGAATGTCTCCAGAGAAGGAGAATCCACCACCTCTCTGGGCAGCCTGTTCCAGTGCTCTGCCACCTCAAAGTAAAGAATTTCCTCCTCGTGGTTAGCTGGAACTTCTTATATACAAGTTTGTGCCCATTTCCTCTTGTCCTGTCACTGGACACTTCTGAAAAAAGACTGGCCCCATCCTCCTGACACCCATCCTTTAAGTATTTATAGACTTTGATCAGATTCCCCCTAAGTCTTCTCAAGAATAAAAAGACCCGAANGAATTTTATCAAAAATACTTCTTAATAAACTACCCTCTTGAAAAATTAGGTAAGTTTATTGAACTTTCTTTAAACCAAAGAAGCCCTAATCAGTTCTGACAAATGCAGGGGAACTTTCATTCTGAAAAAGTGTGCTTCAAAAGAAAAGATAGCATAAAACATCTGTGAAATAATGTTCCCCCNCAGTACCCTGTCCTTCTTGAACTGCATACTCTTCTTGATTCGCCCCAGGATGCTGTTGGCCTTCTTGGCCACAAGGGCCCATTGCTGGCTCATGGTCATGCGGTTGTCCACTTGTCACTTAATGTCACATCAGGGAGTAAAAAAGGAAATGGGTATGTTTCTGTTCACTTAGACCATTTTTGAAAACATTCCTTAAAGGCCTAAGCCTTGAATTGTTCCTGTATATACGTTGTCAATTGGTCTGTCTGTATTTTGACTAGTGAATAAGGTCTAGCAAAAAAAATCAGCTCTCTATTTAACTACTGTTTGCAACTTAAGTGTGCACTACAAAACAGTGTCCTGTTTGTTTCAGGAACTGCAGCTGGCTCCTCTTTTACTTCTAGAGCATTTGTAGATGTACATAAAAAAAAATAAATTATCTTCTCTGTTTGGACTAGGTATCTGTCTATGCCATACCACAGCATCTAGACCAAGTTGGGTATGCCCTAAACACAGCAGTGAAACTTCTGGAATTTTATCAAAAATACTTCTTAATAAACTACCCTCTTGAAAAATTAGGTAAGTTTATTGAACTTTCTTTAAACCAAAGAAGCCCTAATCAGTTCTGACAAATGCAGGGGAACTTTCATTCTGAAAAAGTGTGCTTCAAAAGAAAAGATAGCATAAAACATCTGTGAAATAATGTTCCCCCAAAATTATAAAAAAAAAATTAAAAAATAATTAAATGTTTGAGTGAGTATGAGTATTAAGTGATTCCCAAGCTGGAAATTTTTTGTGAGTTTTTGACATTGGATTCCATATACCTGTACATAACATCGAAGAAATTATTTGGTCTAAGTTTAATGTGATGTGCCTTGGTAGGGAGATACAGAATTCTCAGTGTGTGAAGCATGTTCACCAGTGCAAAATCTGCAGCCTGACTTCTTTGCGTGTATTAGTTTGAATGGAAAGGTAATGAAATGTGGTCTTCTAAGACACTATTTTCAGTAGGGGCAGCCCCATTTCCTCATTAGTTGTGTACATGCAGGATCAACAGGCAGTGTCTGTATAGTGCTTTGTTTGTGTAGGAGTATTGCTAGAGAAGCATGGTTATAAATCTGTGCGGCTTCTATGCTTTAGGATGTAAGCATATGTCTACACTACAGGATTTAAATAATGAGGGGTTTAGGGATTATGTAATAGAATAGGTAGACTTGAAATACAGAATTGTTTTAACTAGCAGTTTTTAAAAGCTTCTTTCAAATCTTTTCCAGATCTTGTAGCAATCCCTGATTTTCAGTCTGGTGCAATGGAAAACTGGGGTTTGATCACCTTCCGAGAAACAACACTCTTATTTGACAATAATACTTCTTCTGCAAGGGATAAAAAGTTAATAACTGCAGTGATAGCACATGAGCTTGCCCATCAGGTACTAGGTTGGGAAGGTCATTGTTTAAGTGTGGTGTGTTCTTTTTTTTGAAAAAAATTGCAATTCTGTCCTTAAATTCACCCCTTTCCTGTCTGTGCATTGCATCTGCTCAGAATTGAAGAAGATACAGCAGGCAGAGTGCAACTCTGTCTTGACGTACTTAGGGAGTTCTTGGAAAAGCATTATCATGTTTTTGACTGAACTTGACTGCCACAAGATAAAGCTGAAGATGAATGGAGTGTTGCTGTATTAATTTGACTTTATTTCTGAAAAAGAATGACATTTTTGGTCTTTCGTAGTGGTTTGGAAATCTAGTAACTATGAAATGGTGGAACGATCTCTGGCTGAATGAGGGATTTGCCACATTCATGGAGTACTTTGCCATGGAGGAGATTTTTCCAGAATTACATTCAGTAAGTACTTTCTGTAACTTAAAATTGCTTACACTTACAAGATCAGTTTTGTAATGTTGGCCATAAAGAATTTATGAACTTCTAGTTTGAAATTCACTTTGGACACCACTGAGATCTCCTTTTCTTTGATATTTTCGTTGTATCATAAGTGAGTTTGGGTGCGCTTTGCAGAGGGTAATTTGTGTTTTGGGGTTTTTTAATTTTATTTTTTATTTTGGTGGTAGTCTACATGCAGTCTCTGTGTTTTGTGTATGTTAGAGCATTCTGCGTAAATTAGCATGTGTTAAAGGGCGCAGGTGTCTATATATCAAATTATAATTTAAAATCTTTTTACAGGAAGTGAAGGCATGCACTTGTTGACCAAGTTTGTCTGCTTCTACATTTTCTAGTGGACTTAGGAAGCACCAAAGGTTTAGGTTACTAAATATGCCTAGAGTAACTCCTGCCTTTCCATCATTGTGGGACTTGTGTCTGAGTTAGTTTGGAATTCACAAATCATGGGATGCGGTATAAAAGTATTATATGGTCCTACCCCATGAATTTTGATAGCATTGAGTTACACTAATAGTAAAAAGCACTGCTCCCACAGGTACTTCTGTTTATACATATGGCTGAAAGAATCTTTCTGATATAATAACCTAGTAATCATTTAGAAACTCATTCGGGTACTATGTGACCTAGATTTTCAGACTCCAGAAAACTTGGAAGGATTCAAACTTCATATTTCCTCTCCAAGGAAGGGATACCAGCTACTGCTAGAAAGCATCCCTGTCAGTGAATGCAGGTAGAGAAACAAAGATTGGTGGAACTAAATGGAGGGGGCAGTAGAGAGACTAATTTTTCATCCTGGGTAAAGGTATCTCCTAGGAGAGGAGATACATGGGCTCTGGAACCACCTTCCGAGAGTGTTTATGTTATGTTGTGTTTATGTTATCTTGACGTTAGTCAAGAGATTAAAAACCTGATGCATACTGACTGTTCCCTACTTGCTGGACTGTGCTATTTTCAGCATTCTGACTGAGTGTGAATTTTGAGTTCTTCATTCACTCTTGTTATTGCATTAAGAAACAGATTGCTGACGTGGTTCAGTAGAATTCTTTCTTGGAGTAGGATGTTTAAAAATTTTTTCTTTTGGCCTAGCATGGTTATTGAGTTTGATGGCCACTGAAAGTATGTTTGTGTAGCCCTTTGTCCTGCTGGGGTGCATATGTGGTGAGGGAGGACACAAAAATTTAATGTTTTAACAAGGACACATGTCACACTTGTATAGTTCATTCTGAAATGTACCTGACAAGGTGCCTTCAACATCTCATCTCACATTTGGTGGTGCCAAAATGTATTTTGGTAAAAGTAAAAAAAAAAAAAAATTACTCAGAACTTGTGCATTAAAATATTTCAAGGCTATATTTATTTTATTGCACACAGGTCTTACCCTTTTTGTTTGTTTTAACTGTCTACTGTGTATACAGAATTGCTCCAGTCTCAATGAAATGAAATGGACAAATACCAGTATGATCAACTTCAGTGTTTGGAGTTGTTTTGTTCTGGTAACAATGTATTAAATTCAAATATCTTAATTCTAGAAGAAAAGAAGAAAGGGTCCTTGATACTAGGATCACTAGATAAGGTTTACATTCACACGAACATCACTACATCACTAGTGAGTTATTTCCCTAGACTTCATGCTTTAATATTAAAGCATACTAAAGAAGTAATGCATTTGTATTCACTGCTTGCTGTAAACAGGCAAATACAAACAACATTTTGTGAGCCAAATCTGAAATTCAGCACTTAGTTACTTAATAGGTACATTTATTTTTTCTAGTGCTAATGATGCATTTACCTGAGACAGGAGGTTAAGGGTCTGGATAATGATGCAAACTCAAGAGTGAGTGGCTACCCTGATAATTCGTCTGCTGCCTCCATTGTCAGGGAGACAAGCATTGACATGTTGGACCAGTGGAAGAGCAAAGCAGACACAACTTTTACTGTTTAACCATGTGCGTTCTAGCTTCTCGTGTTTTTATTCTAGGATGAAGATTTCCTCAATTTAATTTTCAAGGCTATGATGAAGGATTCTTTGAATTCTTCACATCCGGTCTCTTCTGCTGTTCAGTCTTCAGAGCAAATTGAAGAAATGTTTGATGCACTTTCTTATATCAAGGTAGGTTGAAAATATTTGGAGATGTTTGGCAAGTGATATTTTAGCTATGCTTTAGCACAAAGAAAACTCATGAAGATGTAAGAGGGGACCCAGTAGATAAAAGAAGATATCCAGTTAAATATATATTTTTCTTCTGTTAACAGACTGTAATAAGAGCCTAAGAACTGAGTAACAACAAGGCACTTATTGAAGCAATCCCTCCTTTTTATCCTCTGTCTGATTTTGAAAAACACTATTTCAGAGACTTCTTGACCTGGAGAGCTGAATCTGGAATGCAGAATTATTTCACTGCATTATCCTTGTTGTCTGTAACTTGATTATTTGTGATGTCTAGTGAGGATTGTGTGTGAGGATTGTTTTTATAAAGCTTCACCATTCCTCACTTGAAAATGCATGTTAGAAATACATCTGTATTTGCCAAGTTGTCTCAGGTTTTAGATACTGTGTGTCATGATTTTGGTAGTATTGGAAGAAGGCCTTTTTTTAGATCTTTGACTTAACTGTTATTCCTCACCCCCCCACCCCACCCCACCCCCATTTGTGTGTACTCGTACTTTCATCTAGTAAGAGACCATGGAGACTGCTAGTGCTTACTTGAAAGCAATCAAACACTACATTTCCCTAAGCTCAGTGCAATATAGTTCCTACAGCTGTTTTGGTTTGTATCCTTTGATTTCTTCTTGCAAGTCTCAACTGGTCAACAAGTCTTGTCTAGCATTCTTGAGTAGTCTGAGATGCCAAATGGACTTGCTATAGCGACAGGGTTCTATTTGTTTTGGTCTCTGTCTTCTCAACTACAAGAATAGAGATGTGTGATTTTTAGCTTCCCTTGCTTTTGAAATGGATTTTTTTTTTCCCCACTAAGTTGTATATCAAAAGGCATGGCTGTTTCATGCTTTAGAGTTGCTGTCCCAAGTAATCAGCTTTTTGGTGATTTTTGGTGAGCTTCTGGAAGCCATGCATCATGAGTGATTGTCTCTATAGCCAATTAACTTCAGAGATAGCAATTCTGTCACTCTTTGTCGTATCAAAACTTTATATATTTTTAACAGAAATATTCCATAAATGTTTGGGATGGAGTTTCAGTCAATTAGTTAAGCGTCATATTTGGAAAATTACTTTATTGCTACTAATAAGTATATGAACCTTCTGAATAGAAATGTAGCAATTTACATCTTTGAGTTTAGGAGCTAACCAAAAGAAGTTTTACCCTTGCGGTGTTAGAAATGAATATTTCACAGCTGCTTACTATGTTTCAGAGGATTTCACTGCATGGCTCTTCATTCATATATACAGTCTTTGTGTTCCGCTGTTCTTAGCCCTGTATCTTAGTGCTCTTGGCAATTTGAGTGGGAAGGCACTTGCAACATGGTCCCTCATCAGCTAAAATTGGTCTGTTACTGAATTGTACAACTTTATTTTACTATACTGCCAGCTGACACAGAGTAGTAGGTGGCCTCTACATTTTGCTGTCTGGAGTAGGAATTATTGTACATAATTATTTTTAGCTTGTTTTTTTGCAGACTATCAGTAATCCTAATACTCAAGGGTGGAAAAACAATCTGCCTGCAACAACAAGGTGTTTGGGAGGGTATGACAGTTAGAAAAATAAAGTAGTAGAGATATAGCTTGAGTGTGGATGTATATACGAAAAGAAATTGTGGCCATGTTATTAACAATATAGCAGGGGATATTCCTGCTGTTTTATGAATAATTAGATTATCCAGGCACCCTGAATCTTCTGGCAGGATTCCAAATTAAATTCCAGAACATGAATTTGGAATGTTTAAGAAATCATACAGGCTCTAATTAAAATATTCCATCTAGTTTTACCTTGATTCTTTCTCAAAAATAGTACCAAAAATATAGAGCGCATGTTTAAACGTTTCATAATGACTGCTCATCTGGATTCAATTTACAGTATGCAAGTTTTCAGGCAGTTTATTTATTAATGGCTGTGACATACAAGCATTCTTATGGAGAGAAAATGGATTTAATGGCTTTAATCTATGCTTTAAGCAAATCCCACCACCTTTCTGTCTACAAATTTGTGGCTACTTTGATAACCAGAACTACTCATTTCCTCTTTTTTTTTTTTTTTAAACAAAATATGGTTGTATGTAAATGCTGTAAAAAAGCACTGTCAGTTCTGGCCTACTAAGCACATCTCATATTTTTCCTGTAATTGTAGTTTTTTGGTATAACTACAAATGATTTGACTGCTAAACAATATTTTACAAGTGCAGTTCTGTACCGTACAGAATGAAATATGGCATCCAGGGGAGATTTATCAGTAAGAAGGCAATATTTTTGAGATTATGTCAACTGGAAAAACTGTAAAGCTCTATTAGGCTGCTTTGTAACTGTATTCTGAGCCTTTGAAATATTAAAAAGTTTTTTTTTCCAAAGAAGCTATGAAAAAAATTTAAGCTGTATAGGCCTTTTTGTAACTGTATTTGGAGTTTGTGAAATATTAAAAAAAATATTTTTTGAATGTGACTGGGTGTTAAGGTAATTATCTAAGTTATATAGTTTGAGATAAAATCTGACAGCTTCTGAATTATTCCTGCACTGTGAAAGAGCTGTAATACGCATATGCTTCAGCAACTTCTGTAATTTTAATTCACCAATTCTTTTTCTTTTTTTTTCCTTCCTAAAGGGGGCTTCACTTCTTTTGATGCTGAAGCACTATCTGACTAAGGATGTTTTCCAAGCTGGTGTTGAGGTATACTTGCATAATCACAACTATGAATCTGCCCAGAGTGATGACTTATGGGACAGCATGAATGAGGTATCCCTATCTTTAATATGCTGTTCTTATTTTTCCCCCACTTCTCTAAGTGTTTTGTAAATTTTGATTTATTTCATTGTTTTTGAAAGAAATAGGGTAATAGACTGCAGGTAGATAGTCTAAAGTTCTTGCTCCTCATAGTACAAAGTTCTGTTATGTAGATATGGGGATTCCTGTAGCTTCTAGAATCCATTGAATATCATCCCCAAAAAGCACTGGAAGTGGGTATGCACTGCCATGCACCAACCACATCAGTATATCCTCTCTAGATTTGCATTGTTAGTGTGTTAAGACCAGAATAAAAATGTCTTCTTAAACGTGGCACAGTACTTTACTTTTAAGGAATAGTAACCTCTGTAGAGATCTTGAGATACTCTCTACTAGTGTAACTTGGTTTCAGTGATAGCTTCAGTTTCTAAAATCGGTGCTGGAAGTGTAGGAGAACAGATTGTAGGGGACAATTTAGTTCAGCAGCTCTCAAATAGTAAGGTAGGCATAAGGCTATATCTGATTAAAGTGGGTATGTGTGGGGAACGAGGGCACAGGCGGGAGAGAACAGGTGTGAGTCCTGTGAGAACCCAGGAGGGCACGGGTGAGAGGATGCATCTGAAAGAGTGCAGAGAGACAGCAGGAGGGAGAGGGCAAGGGAGGGAGGGTGAAGGAGGAGAAAGGAGCAAGGAAGAGAAGACTGCAGAAGTCTGCAAGGGAGAGAGCACAGAACAGGGAGACTGCAGGAGGAAGAGTGCAAGGAGAAGAAGGAGTGTGTGAGAGAGAAAGTGTGTATGAGAGAGCGATCCCAACAAGAAAGAGCTATTGATTATCCCCAGGGTGTATCAAGGTAATTTTATAAGGAAAGGCAATGGATTTCCCTATGAGTGTGTGTACTGCATAGTACGTATGAAAGTCTCTAGAATACATGTGAGGTTCCCTCCTAGAAGCTGGGTGCTAGGCAGGATACTAACAATATTTAGTTTTGGTTCTTGGCATCAACCTTATCATATTTGAACTTTAGCAGAACTGGAACCCCTGTCAGCTGTCATAGGTGGCTCTAAGTTTGTGTGTTTTAGTCACACACAATCACTAGTTTCCTGTTTATTACTGATATCAGACTGTGACTCTTATGACAGAGAACTCTTCTGGTTTGTATGGTGATTTTTATAGTGCAAAATAAACTTTCCTTTCAAGCTCTACAAAATTGAGCCTTCAGACTGACTCTCTTCAATTATGCACACATAGAGAACATATCAGAGTGAGATAGCAGTATCCACATGGGGTGGCTAGGGACACCACACATATTTAATGTGAGGGTTTAACTGTTACTAGAGTATGGAAAAAGAGTAATTCTCAAAACTTTAGATCATTTGCTTTTCCTGTGTTTGAAAAACCTTTTTTTTTTTTTTTTTTTTTTTTAAAAATTATAACCCTGCTGTTTGTCCATGGGGCAAGTCCAGCTTTTCTGAAAACTCAGGAGGCCGCTCTCTCGAGTCTTTTGGAACTTCTGTCATCATCTTTTAAGAGTCAAAAGTAATTGTTACCAGCTTTGGGATTGCTTCACCACCTGTGTTAGCATTGTTAAGTGAATGAACTTAGTAACATCTAATGGCAGAACTCATTGTGTATTTCCTATTTTAATAAGAAACAACCCATTGCATTTGGTACTGATTCAGTAGTCACTAAATTCCTACTGACACCAGGTGTTTGACATCACTATCTGCCAAAAGTTGCCCTTCTTAGTGGAGGGGCCCACCAACCAGTTCTTTAGATATTTTCTGATGCTGCTTACAATGTTTGCCATTTAGTCTGTGTCCATTTCATTATTATGTGATGAGATCTTTGCTTGTGCTGTTGGTTGTTTCACATATTTATGATAACAGTAAAAACAAATCTATGATATTCAGTAAGTTTACTGGCTGTGTTTCCTTTTGCTTCCATTAATTATGCCTGGGTGAATGTGAAAATTTCAACTGCAAAAGTAGCCTTTTCTTTGATGAAATGTTTTTGCTGTCCACACAGCAAAATCACAATAATTTCTCAAGTCTTGATCTTCTCTGTGGAAATTGACAATCACAGTGGGAGTGAAGACAAGAAAACTGCATGAGAATATGGATTAAGTCATCCACACCAAAGAGGCTTTAATCGCTTGGCTTGCCTGGTTGCAGATCGTGTTTAGTTTACATTCATGGATAACCTGTGCAACAGTATCCATGGTCACATCCATCTCTCAGTCATGAGCATATCTAGATGTTGTATCTCTTCCTTGATGGCCTGAGGTGTCATGAGCCAAACAAGCTGTGAATAATTCACCCTTCTGTTGCCAGTTATCTGTTATCCACCTGAGCCATTTCAGTCTTAGCAGCCTGATCGACCTGCTGATTGTTTTGATGTTCCTCAGTGGCATGACTCTTGGGTACATGGGCATTTACATGATAGACTTGCACAACCAGATTCTCTGTCCAGGCAGCGGTATCTTGCCACAGGTCAGCAACCCAGGAACGGTCTCCTCTGCCCTCCCAGTTGCTCTGCTTTCACTTCTGTAATCACCCCCACAGAGCATTTGCCACAATCCCCGAGTCATTTTAGAGATATGACCATTTTTCTCGTTCTAGAGCGAGCATTTTTCTCATGTCTAGAGCAAGCTGGATGCCTTTCACATCTGCAAGCTAGGTCAATTCATCTTCAGCAGCTTCTGCAACTCGTGGTGTAGGACTTCACATAGCAGCTTTCCCTTTGTGATGTTTACCCACAGACTGGCATGATCCATCAGTGAATGGGGCATATTTCTTCTCATTCTCTGGCAGTTTTTTGTATGGTGGGGCCTCCTCTGCACGTGTCACCTCCGCCTCTGGTAATATTCTGAAATCCTTGCATTCTGGTTTCCCATTCGAGCTTGCTGTGTGATCAGTGCAATCCACTTACTCCGTGTAGCATCAGTTGCATGATGTAAAGCAGTGATCCTTTCTTTGAACACCCAGCCCAGCACCAGCAATCAAAGTGCTAGGAGGACCTGTGATTCTGTACCAACTTGTTCTGAAGCAGCTTCAACTCCTTCATACACTGCCAGTATCTCTTTTTCTGTTGGAGTATAGAGGCCTTCAGATCCTCTGTATCCCCAACTCCAAAACCCTAGGGGTCAAGTCTCCCCTGGTGCTTTCTGCCAGAGGCTCCAGGTAGAGCCGTTCTCCCTGACTGTGGTGTAGAGCACATTTTTAACATCTTGCCCTGCCTGGACTGGTCCCAGAGCTACTGCATGGACTATTTCCTGTTTAGTTTGTTCAAAGGATGGTTGTTCCTTAGGTACCCATTTAAAATCATCCCTCTTCCAGGTTGTTGATATAGAGGGCTTACAATCAGACTGTAATGTTCAAAAAGACATAGTGCCTAAGAAAGTTTATGGTTCCTTGTCTCTTGGTGGGGGGAGTTGTAGTATAAACAGTTTCTGAAAGATTAGAAGAGGTTTGAGGTTAAGCTATGCAAAGGCTGGTAAATGGGAGGAGGGAAAAAAAAGGAGATAAAGGATATGTTTTTGTTGTACGCACACCATTGCTTTAATTCAATTTCTAGTATTTATTTCAGATTTAAAAGAAGAGGTCTAACCTGAGACTGGCACATATTATCAGGATACCCAAAAGGAAAGAGAAAGGGTACAGGGGATCTTGGGAGCTTACTTTATTTTCTATAACATTCTCTTCTCCAATTTCATGACATACCAGTTCAGCCTGCCTCGTGTTTACAATTTGTCTTTCCACTGGTTGGCTAGGATTCCCTCAACTTCAGAAAGTACAAGCCACTTGCCTGTCTAAATTATTAGTTATGAAATTTACAATGTCAGTGTCAAAGTGTTTGCTTACAGATGCAGAATCCTGCTGCTACTTGCATGGTAAGTTAAGAAGGAAGCTTTACAAATGTTCTCCATTTGCTATATTCTTGTTATATTATGATTGTTTTTGCAGATTACCAATGGAACATTAGATGTAAAAAAGTTGATGAAAACATGGATTCTGCATAAAGGATTTCCTTTAGTCACTGTTGTCCGAAAGGGAAAGACTATTTCTGTACAACAAGAGAAATTTTTGTATCACATGGAAACAGAAAATTGGACATCAGATGCAAGGTTATTACCATCTTAATACTTTTTATCCATTAAATTCTACCTTCTTGTGTCTTGTGCATCTTTCTCACTTGTAGTCAATGGTTCTAGTATTTTCTTTGAAGGCAGCTAGTAGTAGAAAATTTGGCACAGAAAACCACACATCTAATAACTGCCTGAAGATCCATGTCTATTTCCTCTCAAGCAACTGGTAAAAATCTGTGAATTCCTTTGTAAGCTGAGTTTCTTACTTGCATCATTTCCTGAAGATTTAAGTTAAGATGATGAATTGTGGTAAATAGTAGAGTGAATTCTTCAGGTTTTTTAATGCCAAAGGCAGATCTCACAGGTAAAGTTTTCTTTTAATTTCAGAAAATTTTGTGAGAAGCTGAAGATAAGCTGATTGCAGAAGTTTGCAGATTTACAGATGTGTATGTCTTTACAGTGTCTACTCCTTTCTGCCAAAATTCAGTGTATATCTTTGATTTTCTTAGAGGAAAGTAGAGAAGCTAAAATCATAGCTTTCCTGGCTAAGAATTTTAAGGTGGCACTAATGCATGACAGCAGATGGCCAAATAAATAAGAGAGGCAATATCCATTGTACCAAGAACTAAAAGAGAAGTACATATGCAAATGATGAAGTAACAAAGATGTGGCAGTAGCTAATTGTAAAAACGAATTTTCTGCAAGTATGTCTTTTATTATGAACCTTGCTGTATTTTGTAACAAACAGTAATACTTAATTTTGAATCCTTTTGAGATTTTGGTGGTTTTATCAAGTTGTGTGCAGTCTTAATACAAACAGAGTCCTTTACATCGTCTTGCAAAATCAGGCCTGTGAAAGGAATTTATATCTTGAAATGTTGGGAGTTATGGGGTTTTATTTTTGTTATGCATGGTTGAAAGGTAATGGAAAGAAAGGATTGCAAGGCTTAATTATTCCTGTGTTCCTAATGGATGTCAATTTGGGGAATGCATGAAAAGCTTTTGGAGAACAGCACTCTGTGTGAGTCATACACAGAAGCGGTCCCTGTCAGAATTGGAATGCATATGTGCAGTTTTTTTCATCTCACTCAAAGTTGTGTTTTGTCTACATAATCAAGTCCTTATCATCATTATGGGCCACAATAGCACTTACTCTTCCGGTCTGATGAATACAGGCTCAATTTCTCATGCAGCCAGAGATTTCCTTTATATATGGCTTTGGAGAAGCTACTTAGCATGCTACAGCTAAGGAAGAACTACCAGGAAATATGTTGTCCCTCGGGGGTCCATATAAGGACCAGCACTGTTTTCATGTCTTCATCAGTGATGTAGACAGTGTGATGGAGTGCAGCATCAGCAAGTTTGCAGATGAAACTAAGCTGAGTGGTGTGGTTGACATGCGTGAGAGTCGGGATGCCATTCAGAGGGATTTGGACAAGCTGAAGAAATGGGCACATGTGAACCTCAAGAGGTTCAACAATGCCATTTGCAAGGTCCTGCACCTGGGTCAGGGCAAGCCCTGGAATGAATACAGGGTGGGGAATAAAGGGATTAAGAACAACCCTGTTGAGAATGACTGGTGGATGAAAAACTGGACATGAGCCAACAATGTGCACTTGCAGCCCCAAAAGCCAACTGTATCGAAAGAAGTGTGGCCAGCAGGGTGAGGGAGGTGATTTTCCCCTTCCACTCTGCTCTGGTGAGATCCCCACTTGGGGTACTGCATCTGGTTTTGGGAGTCGTCAGCACAAGAAAGACATGGGCCTGTTGGAGCAGGTCCAGAGGGAGCCCACAAAAATGGTCAGAAGGACAGAACTCAGGAGGGGCCTACTGGATGGATGAGGAGGAACTGTATACGAGGGAGTATAGTGACAGGACAAGGGTAACAGTTTTAAACTGAAAGAGGGGAGATTTAGACTACATATAGGATATTGCTTTGGACAGTGTGACAGTGGTTAAAACATGGGGATAGGTTGCCCAGAGAAGTTGTTGATGCCCCTTCCCTGGAGGTGTTTAGGGCCAGACTGGATGTGGCTTTGAGCAAGCTGGTCTAGTGGGAGGTGTCCCTGCCC
>VXBJ01001591.1:13590-26796 GCA_013400055.1 Nycticryphes semicollaris | reverse complement strand
AGAGGCTTTCTTTTAGCAGGCATTATCGTGCCAATTCACATTTGCAAAAGAGATTAAACTCATATTCATATTGCACCCTGGTGTTTTCCCTGGAACAATGTAATCTGCCCAGAGTGAAGAGTTCCCTTACTGTACTGTAAATGTTTGCCAGAAAAAGAAAAAATGTTTCACATGGAATTTTACAAATTATTCTGTAGTATTACAAATTATAACCCTGGAACGGGGGGCTGTGTGGTAGCTAAATGGAAAGGAAAGCCAACTTCTCATCTAGCCTGTGCCTTACAGAGAGAAAAGAGAAATTTCACTGAGATGCTGGGCTAAGACTTGAATTGGATGAGTCAAGAAATGATAGACAAAGCCCTTGGGAAACACATTACACCCATCGCTTTGAAATCCTCCATTAAAAGCAACCCCTTGAATAGTATTATCCAGATACGTGACAATTGACAGGAGAAGAAAAATGCCCATTCTTGGAGTGTACAAGACTATGACAGGCACTGGCTGCACTCTTACCTTAGCCAGCCACGTAATGGTAACGCCCTGTTGCACTGCATTTGCACCAAGTGTGTTGCTGTGGGCTCTCTGTGTGCACATAGGAGCAGCAGTTAAGCCTGATTGGTTCTTTTGTGGGATTCCAGAAGTAATTAAGGATATGCTTTCTGCTACAGACATGAGACTGGCATGAGTCTGATCTGGAAAAGTAATTTATGTATCTAGCTAGACACCAGAAATTTCAGTTCTGCAGAACACCACCTCTATGACTAGAGAAAGTCTTAAACGGCAATACCCTGCTGCACAGCTTCCCCATATTATGTTAGAAGTATGAACAATGCTTACTTTAGTAACTGTTCATAACATCATTCTTTCATGAAATAACATACGTATCATGAAATAACATACATATCATGAAATATCATCCACACTATATGTTTCTAAAGTGACATCTCTTCTTAAGAAGACAACATGGTTTCTGTTATTTATTTATTTATTTATTTAAATTATTTTTAATCACTTTTCAATAGCTGGTGTCCTACGTTTGGTTACTAGCTGAAACGTGTAGTTTCAGTTTTCCCCTGTGGAACATTTTCAGCATCTGGCAAGCAGCACAACCTATGTTGAAGTGAAAGTCTCTTGTGTTGTGATGCCTTAAATTCCTTAATCTCTCTAATGCTAGTCAAAATATATCTGGCTATGTTTTAATGACTTTTGGGCAACAGAAAGGCATTTTCTGATTTTTCTTTTAGGAAAATCCTTAGGATCTACAGTTCTGGATGGGGAATATTTATACTCCTGGGTGTGATGACTTGTTAAAAAATAGAGAGGAAAAGTGTTGCTGAACCATCCTGCTCATGGTACTAGCTGTTTGCATACAGATTACCATATTGAAGCTCAGCATTTTATTTACTTAGTACAGCCAAATTACATTGATGGGATTTTTTTCAATAAATATTTTAATTAAGTTATTCTCCTCCCTTGTTTTATTTGAATTAAAATTTTTTGTCACAGATACATTTTGTTTAACATCACTATTTTACAGTGTTCATGTGCAGAACAAGAAATTGATCCTGAAAAGAGACAAATACTCTAAGCACAGCAGAATGTCTTTTTTCTTTAAAAAAAAATATAATTAGAGAAGAAAACTGCACATATGGTACTTAGTGCCTTATTCTTTGAACTAGTGATTTGGGTGAGAATGTGTGGTATTGTACATATAGTATGTACAGGTAACCAGCTGACTATTGGTTCTAATAAACACGTACCATCCTGTTCATCTTTTTATGGTAGCTGTTATTGGAATATAGAAAAGTGTGATAAACAGGCATTCAAGATCCCACAGAACTCTAAAACCAAAATTTATACATTGCTTAGTGACTGAATGCATTGCTGCAATGATGTAGAACTTGGTAAAAATCTAGTTTAAATGGGTAAATGTTTTCTAATACTTTTTTTTTTTTTTTCAGAGAGCAAAATAAAAAATAGACTGCTGAGCTTCTACCAAAAGAATTCCCTGAGACAGGGTTCTTCATGCTTTTTTCATGTTCTTTGAGTGTGTAGCATCTCTGTCACCTGAAAAGATGGAATGCCAATATTTTTTTTTTTTTTATCTGACACACCAAAAACTGGAGCAAAATTGGTGGAGTACTAGACTGGAGTTAGAATACACCTTGAAGAGATTAAAGTTATATAACTAATCTATCAAAAAGGGTCTTCGTAAATCATGGGACCAAAATTAAGAGCAATCAGACAATTAAATGCATACCCCTCAGAATAGTTCAGGAGCTAAAATGACAAAATAAAAAGTGAAAAGAGAGAGAACCACCTAAATTACTTACTTCCTTTCTGAAAAATTATGAATGCTGCAAACCTGTTTTATTTCTATATTAGGGCAAGGACCTATGAATACTACAGAGATGAGGATCTTGTTCATTCACACAAGAGATTCTCACAGATGTGCAAAAGCTGGAAAGTTGGAGTTATACGAGGTCTAACTCCTTCCACAAAAAAAAATGCCAATTTGAAATAGGTCAGGAGTAGGACCACGGCATGACACCCTCAGTATTCTAGCATGTGCCCTACATAGAGCAGCTTTGTAGTGCTTTAAGTCAGGTCAGGGTGGGTTAATTTTCATCTACAGTGTGACAGTAAGATAAGTACGTTTAATTCCTTCCTTCCTCACCTGGACCTCATTTGAATCTCGTTTGTTCCGTAAGTACGTGGGTCTTGGGCTAGCGATTTTTTACATTTCCCGCTGTGTCTGTAGCGATGCGCGTTCCTTTGCTGACCCCTCGTGGAAGAGCCCGGCGGAACCCGCGGCGCTGGGGGCAGAGCCCGTCTCCTGTATCCGCAGGTGCGGGCGGGCTGAACACTGGCAGGCGGGGTGAGGCCCCTTCGTTCGTTCGTTCGTTCGTTCGTTCGTTCGTTCGTTCGTTCGTTCGTTCGTTCGTTCGTTCGTTCGTTCGTTCGGTCGTTCGTTCGTTCGTTCGTTCCTTCCTTCCTTCCTTCCTTCCTTCCTTCCTTCCTTCGAAAAAAAAAAAAAAAGAGGGACTCCTTCTTTAACCACTTGATGATATTGTGGGTGTTGTAGAAGAAAAAATTTAGGGTTTGGCTGTTAAGATTACTTTGTGTTGCTTTTTTACTACGAAATTTATCTTTTTTTTCATGGTTTGTTTTTTGGGAATTCACTAGTGACAGGGGCTGGAGAAGAGAAGTCATTGCATAACCAGAATCAGTATTAGAGTTTGGAGAACAGAATGTTTAGTATATTTACTTTATATAGTATGGCACTTTAGTATAACACTTTATAAAGTGTTTTTAACACTGAGGGAATAAAACAACTTTAGGTAAAGATATTAAACCAGGACATACAGTGTTTCTGCCATGGTAAGTAAACTCCAAGATGTACATTCATTGACCTGGCCTGGGAGAATGCTTACACATACATTTTGTTTGACTTCATTAGGATTTAAGCTTAAAGCTTAAGGATTTAAGCTTAAAGCTAAGAAAGTAGCCAAATTTGGATCAGAACAGAAACAAATCTTGGCGTGGGTTTAAAGTTTTTATTCCAATGGTGTTACANCTGTCTAGAGAGATTTCCAAGTTTCCTGAGGAATTACTTGCTATAGCCTAAGCCTTATACAAAGGTAACTCTGGCGTGGGAAGAAAGGCTCAGCTCATCAACTGGTCCCAGAAGTCAAGGAGGATGGAGTCCTCCTTGACTTGTTCACAATGGTATCTTCCCTCATATTCCCCCTTTCTTGGCCTATTTTTATACTATTTTTTTTACCTTCAAGGAGGAGTTAAGTGACTTTAATCATAAATACCTATATTATGATTGGTGTAAAAATCTCTCACCTCACATTTAAAGGTATAGTTTACGAAAAATTCAGGGCACAGGCTCAAGGAGGAGTGGTCACACCTTGGAGGCAGGTAGCCTTTGGGATGGAGGTGTGTTTTGGTATTATAATGACATTATAATAAGCAAAGTTTGCACAAAAGGCAGCATTTCATCAAAATTTGACGGTCTGTTGGCTCAGGGTAGCAAGTTGGCAGCTTATCAGTTTCACAGGACCACCTTGTTCCCATATCTGCTGTGTTATCACAGTGTTTGGCCATAGAATCTCTGCCCTACTCCATCCTCCATGTTGCTTTGCAAGCAATATTGTACAGGGAATCACAGAGGTAGTGGATTCCTCACTGCTGCTGTATTCTGCCTTAGAAACTGTTTGATTTTTATACTTTAATGTGTGAACAATGCTGCATTTTCAATATAATTTAATTTTAGTAATTATTCCACAAAATGGACATCAGCTCAAATGGCAGGAAAGTCTCCTGTTTGATAGTAAAAACTGTAACATACAACACCAAGTTGATACATTGATATCTTACCATCACTTACTTGTAAATTGTAGAACAAGGACATAGCTGCATTAGAATGCTAGCTTTGACTGGGGAAACCTGCATTTGCAGTGAGATGTAGTGGAATTTGCTCTTGTAAACTGTACAGCTGCAACTTTGATGCAAATAAGAACACTCATTTGTGAAGATTCTGGCAACTTAAAATTGTGGCAGTTGCTGTATTTCACAGGTGATTTTAGAAAAATTAACTTCCTTCTCAAAACTACGTAAATTATTGAATTTAGGTAGTTCATTTTTTTCAAATCACTAGAGCATCTAGGAAAATTCTGATGATGAAATTCCCAACCTTCCTCTTCTTTTACTACATTGTTCCTTTCCAAAAAGTGTCCATAAACACACTACCGAGTTCTCCTGTTATTTGCTTTTAGCTTGTGAAGTTCCTGAACACAGGCTCCAGCTTGACTCTGGCACTCTAACAGCTGCAATTAGAGGAAATTACAGCTACTGCTCTACTACAGTGAAGTATAGAGCTAACACATTGCAAGGATCTGGCAGGGCTTCCTCCTTTAGCAGGGTATATGTTTCCACATTTTCCAGTTTGATATTTGTTTTTCTTCTGCCAATGCACTCATTGAACAAGGTTTAAAAAAGGAAAAGGACATCTCTGAGTTTGTCATGGGCAAAGTTACCTTAGTCACATCAGGATTTGAAAAAGAAAGATGTAATGTGAGTTTGGGCAAGTCAGAAGTTACTTCTTCATATAAGATGGTTTGGTGTAAGAGTGCTAAATTAATATTCATGTGAACAATAAAGAACTGTAACAGCAGAAATTGTGTGGATGCTAAATGTCTCTGCTATCTATCACTTGGGATGCTCCCTGAATGACAAATTGCCTTACCCAAGGGGAATGTACCATAGTTTAGTTCAGAGATGCTTTGAAGCAGATCAGACTACAGAATCTGCTCTAAGGACCTGGCTCTGCATGGTTACGCTCTTGTAAACTGAATATTTCCCTGAAACATAAATTTTCCTTTCCCTTTCTCTTTCTTTCTTTCTCATTCCCTTTTCACTTTGAGCTAATCTCAAACCATAAGCTAAATCTTGAAAATGGCCAGCTGCCTATATTTGCAGGTGCTCAGCTTCTCTGGACATGTCCAATTGCAAACAGAAAGGGATGATGGTTGCAGCTATCCACACACAATCATCACAAGACTGCCCCTGGATGGGTACTTCCTGAACACAAAACCTATCCAGGCAGATCTGTACTGGAGAACAGATGTAGTATGAACTGAGGTGATGTCTGAGTGCACATGTGGTTTAGGTAAAGTGCTTCTGATCAGTTTCCCCAAATGATGTGACACCGATTTCTCCCTTTTGTGGCTGCTTTTCAGTGGGCTTCTGCCTGGGAGCAGCCAATATGGGCAGTGGCGGTGGTGCATCCTGACAGTCAACCCTCTTCCTGATGGAGGGACTTGTCAGGTTTTCCTAGTCTTGGAGGCTGAGTTTGTGAATCTCTGCAGCAATGATCCTAGTACTGCTCTAATGCTGACCAAGACACACTGAATCCAAGAGTCAGAATATCTAGTTGTGAATGATATATTATTAAGAGTATTTTTAACTCAACAGACCCAATATAAGTTGTGGGAAAAGCACTGGACACTGGATACTCTCTCTTCTGATATAGTATGTTTTCTTAAAGCAACACAGCAATTAAATTCTTGTACACAGTCATATTTTCAATGCATTACTGAAACAAGCCGGCAGACACTTTTTGTGCTATGTTGAGGGTGGGGTATAGTTAATTCATAGCAGTATGACATGCTCTGTTTACAGGAGAACACACAGATCCTGAATTGGTGTGCGCATTTTTTCCACCCACATTATTTAGCTCAACAGGCAACCCAGCATATGAACCAGCCTTCCCAAAGAGAGCTTGTTTCCCTCTGGAGTTTCCCATGGGCAGATTGTACTCTTCTTGGAAATTCTCCAAAAGGCCACTTTCAGCTCAGAAACTAATTTGCTGCAGCTACTGCAATAAATTGAAACTCTTGTAGCTATGAGTTAATCTGTGGGGCTTGTAGTTGTATGTGATAAGGTTAGTCTTGTAGGAGGAAGCAGTGTGGAGCTTAAGGTGGAAGGCAGAGAGTTTTATGACAGCACGTAGTTGCTGTAACACACACAGCACAAACCTGCTGTAACTGGTATCAAGATTATTTGCTTCATATTTGGTGGACTTCTCTTTTTTAATACCTGTGGCTGTATAGTATATGAAGTAAATGTTTAGATTTTACAGCTTCTTCTCTCTAGGCACAACTGAATACTGCAAATGCACGTATAAATGTACAGGCTTAAGCAGTATTTTGTGATCAGTTGCTTGGGTCTCTCTTCTAAACAACTTGGTATTTTCTCAGAAAGGGAAGCGATACATAGTGAAGATGACAAACCCATTTTGATGTGGAAGAAGCTGTAAGTGAATTACGTTTTGTGTGTTGTTAGCGCTGTTAGTGGTAAATTGTTAGGGGAAAGACAGCGTGCCTCATGAAAGTACCTGCTAGGGTAAAATAAGCACAGGGACCTCAGTCTTTAAAATTGCATCAGTTATCTTTCTTTTTAATGAGTGGTGTCATAAATGCTGTCTCATCTCAATGAGAAGTGAGATAAAACAACTATTTGTAAATTGGCATGTGTGCAATCTACATAGTCAGGTGCCAAAAGTGCCGTTTCTTTTTTTAAATTACCTATTATTTTATGGCTTTTTCTTAAGATTAACTGTGTTGAATTGCAGAACCATTTGTATCAGGTATGTGGGGAAAATGTGAAATCAGGAATTAGAAAGCTCTTTTGCTCTGAAATGGTCTGTATTGCTCTAAAGGTCTGAAAGGTTATTGTATCTTCATTACACCCCATAAAAACATATGCAATGCCTGCAATATTGTTACCATATAGAACAGTTTTCAGTACAATATAACGTGAAAGAGCTTTTTAATCAGACCAGGTTAAAATAAAAAATAAATTCAGGGAAAGGAAAGGAGAAGCTTCCTAATTTGTTATGATTGAGCTGAGGATAAAGAGACAGCCATTACATTAAATCAGGCTTTGTCCCTAGTTGAAATGTGACACAGAAAATGAACTATACTTAGAATAAGAATGAATACTGAGCAAGGCATTTAGAACTGAATGAGCTGGTAGAACAGCAGCTCTTGCTTTGTGCATGTGAGTAAAAATATAAAATTTTAGAAGTAAGTAGGGCTGAAGTATAAGACAATGCAAAACTCAAAGCCAGAGAAGAATGGGCTCTTCTAGCAAATGGAGTAAAGATACTATTTGCAGCTGGGATGCCAGTGCATTAAATTGGCAAGTCAAATCCCTAGACAGTAGCAAACAAATAAAGAAAACCTAGGGGTCCTGGCAGTAATGTTGTGTGGAAGTGAATGTTGCAATACATAACAAATTGCCAAGGGACAGAAGAATTTGCTAAGGAGCAGAATGTTTGATGCATGTTTGACCTTGAAGTGAGAAATAAGCTTCCTTGTGATTTTCTTAATAAAAAAAAATATAGGTGTGTGAGAGTAGGATCTATAAAGTCACACCCATTAAATTTCACTTTACTGCCTATGTTTAACTGTACATACCCTTGTCTGATGCATTCCCCAGTTGTTGAGTCCACACCACTGTGAAAGGCAACGAGTCAGTGGCATGGTTTTCTTAAGATAACTCTACCACCAAAACACTTACCTACTGCAGAAGTGGGTTCTCATTAGAATTCTTGATATTTTGCTCTCTTAATGTTTCAGTACAATTCTTTATATTCGTAATTCAAACTTGGAAATTCATCTTTAGGATCAGGAGGGAAAAATTACATATTATACAAAGTAAGGCTGTTTTATTTCCTACTTTTATATAGCAATTGCAAAACAATGTTTTTGCAATATTTAATGCAAAGAGTGAGTCTTTTAAGTATCATTTGTCCTTCAGTCAGATGTTTTAAGTTGCGGACTAGAAAGATATTCCATTAGGTGACTTTGATGCCAAGTCTGAGGAAAAGTGACCTATAAGTAAAATTCCTAATTAATTTGTAAAAAATTTCACTTTGTTATAAACTTGTTAATATCCTCTTCAACAATTCTTAAAAAAGGACTGCATAAAAGAAAACATTGCAGAAATTCACCAAACCAACATGCCTAGGATCCATAGAAAGCCTGTTTAAAACAATTTTGGGCTCACAATTCTCTCTTAATTTTTCCTTTTAAGAGGTCACATGGTTCCGTGACACTAAATGTTATGTGTATGTGTTTATTGGCACTTTTGTTTTGGCTGGTTTATAGTGGAAGATAACTGCTCCCTTCTATAGGCATCCTTTCTAGAGATTTCTTCTAAGTATTTGGTTTGTGCTTATTTTTTTGGGGATTATTTTTTTTGTGTGGTTGGGGTTTTTTTATTATTAAATTTAATGTAAATGTTTACTTCCTCTGTCAGATTTTTCTTTTCAAATGGTTTGAACAACCTTCAGAGTTTCTGGTACCACGCAGATTCCTCACATGCTTACCTTCAGCTTGCAGATTAACCAGCAGGGTATTTGTGCACAGAGGATATGACTATTGACATTAGAAATTAATCTTGTATTTTACCTTATTTTGTTTCCTTTTTTTCCAAGAAAAAAAAACAAAAAACAAAACCACTTCTTGTGGCCAGGTTGATAAAATGGTGGTGTTACCTTTGGTATTACAACAATTAGTAAAGACTATTACAACCAGAACTTTTTCTGCCTTATGAATATATTTTAAAATTTTGAAAGAAAGCGCTACACAGGTTGTTTTCCTGCTATAGTTACTGTAGGGAAGTTACGTTAACCAAGAAAGGTTCTTACTTTCAACCTCAATCTTTCTGTGTACAGTCAGTTCTCAGAGTACACTGACAACCAAATGTTTCTGCCGAGGTCTTTAAAAGAGTGAGCTTCTGTTAAGCTCCTTAAGATTGTACCTATCTCTTTACGGGTGTGTTACAAAAAATATCTACATTACAGGTTCAGTGGCATGAGAGTCGACCATTCCTGACTCATATGAATATTTCCTATGGAGGCGAGCCTCTGTGAGGAGAAATTATATGCAATCTCCCAAACCCATTGAAACCACTTGAGACTATGCCTTCTGTACAAGTTCACAGCTATTGCGGCACCTGAGGAGGAAGAGAGTGAAGATTGCTGTCCACTACATAGGACTGTTTAATGTCTCCCACATGTAGGTGGGAGCTGTGTATGAATGTCTTCTGTTTCAAAGAGAGAGTGATTTAATCTTATTTATTTGTATTCTAGGATAAGAGGGAAAACTACTATAAAATTCAGAAAAAATTAACTTGTTTGAAAGATTGCAAAATAAATTTTACATAAAAATTGCCAATGTATACTTAAGCGCCATAATAATTCTTCATAAATAAATGTCACAAATGTTAAATCTGAGAGGATTTTCACAAGTGTGAATTTCACAGCCTAGCCTATCACTCGTGTTATTTTGATTTGGTGTTAATTAAAAAATAAATTACAGGAGTGTGAAGTTCTACATTTATCTTTCATTAAACTGCAGATCAGGTACATTTGTTTCATAAGTAATAGACAGATTTGGTAATAGCTGATATTGCAAACTCATATTGAATCTAAAATTTGAGTTACTGTTCCATTTTCAGAACTTCATATAATTCTGAAAGATACAAAGGTTTTGGTCTCAGTAATGCCAGTGGGACTGATACAAGGAGCTCCACAAATGGCTTTGTGGTCAGTATTGAAAGAGTAACATATTGTAGTTGAATTCCTGCCCCAGTAGCTGTCATTGTTCTGCAAGGAAATAGTGGTAAGATGTGAAGTGCATGGATGTGGCTGAATGTATACAAGGAGGTGATCTCCCTCAAAAGAAAGGGCTGTATCTATGAAAGAATTGTCTGGGTCCAGTGCCCAGTAAAATCAACAGAAAAGGCTTTAATCAAATTCATTCAAATGGCTATGAGGTTTAATTGATTGGACCTGTAATTTCCAAAATCAAACTGTATCTAGAAATGCAAATGGTGGTAGAGTCAGGTGTTCCAACAATGCAGGCACCATGTGGTAACATCAAGTTCAGTGTATACATATTGGAGTTTTAAAACATAAGAGTAAAAATAAAACAAATAGAACTATTTCTTAGTTAATATATTATTAATGCATGTGACTACACAGATGTATCAATAAATAAATATATGCTTATTAAAGTGTTGAAAGATAGTTGCCAGCTACAACTTCTGCTCTGTAAGTGATGTATATATGCTTCCACAATAATACTGAATGCCCAAGGGGAATTTTCAAGATTCATGTTTTCAAAGTTTGTTGTACAAGACAATTAAATATCTTGTTTTTCACAGATGGCAGTGCTAGCTCTCTCTTGTGGGGCAGGGGCATTACAGTCTATCAGGTAGAGCCACATGCTATAAATTTTTTGTAACCTCACACACTTAAAAGGGATTATCTACTTCATGGTGATATTTTAAAGAACAAAAGTGTAAAAGCAATGAAAAAAGTTTTATTTTGGCTTCAAAGACTGAAATTACTGCAAAATTTTGAGACCTCTCTGACTACTGATGCTAGTATCTTCAGTACTTTCAGTAATGAATATGTCAGTCTTGTGCTTTTTCTTTCTTGCGTCAAGTAGATCCATTTGTCACCATTTTTTTTCAGACTTACTAATTTTGTTTGAAAATGGCATTCATCACCATTACTCTTTCTTAACTTCCTAACAGAACTTGAGCTGATTACAGTGGCTGCTACAACACAAATTGAAGTAATTCCTAAGGCTGCTTTTTGAATTCACAAAACATAACAAGTTGTTATATCAAGTATTTATTTTAACTGCAAAGGGAAAGCAGTCTCACTCCTTTCCCGAACATAGAGGACTTACTACTAACCACTAGGTGCCACCGTTGCTCCTAGAGAAGCAGCCCAGTGTGCGTCTTTGTCCGCAAAACCCCACAAACCTTCAATAGATTTCCCCACGGTGTATAGAAATGGTGGTAGAGCAATGCAGGCACACGCTTGTAATATTTTTGCTCCAAATATCCTTTATCCTTTATATCCTTTTCCTCAATCCTTTATAAACTATATTGATACAACACAACACCTGAAGGTCAATTTTCAGATATGTATTTCAGTGAAATGACAAATGGATGTGAGAAACAATGAGTGGCTTTTGTTGGAGATGAGCATCTTGCAAAACGAAATTACGGATGAGTGTGTATACACACATACACACATATATACAGGGTCACAACAACCCTGTGCAGCACTTCAGGCTTGGGGAAGAGTGGCTGGAAAGCTGCCTGGCAGAAAAGGACCTGGGGTGCTGGTCGACAGCTGGCTGAATATGAGCCAGCAGTGTGCCCAGGTGTCCAAGAAGGCCAACAGCATCCTGGCCTATAAAAGGAACAGTGTGGTGAGTTGGTCTAGGGAAGTGATTGTCCCCAGGTACTCGGTACTTGTGAGGCCCCACCTTGAGTACTGCATCGAGTTTTGGGCCCTTCACTACAATAAAGACATTGAGGTGCTGGAGCATGTCCAGAAGACAATGAAGCTGGTGAGGGGACTGGAGAACTTGTCTTATGAAGAGCAGCTGAAGGAGCTGGGGTTGTTTAGGCTAGAGAAAAAGGATGCTCAGGGGAGTTGTTATTGCTCTTCACAACTACCTGAAAAAGGGTTGTAGAGAGTGGGGGTCGGTCTCTTCTCCCAAGCAACAGCTGACAGGACACAAGGAAATGACCTCGAGTTGTGCCAGGGGAGGTTCAGACTGGATATTCAGAAAATTGTTTTACACTGAAAGGGTTATTAACCATTGGAATGGGCAGCCTAGGGAAGTGGTTGAAGGTTAAATACCTCCTCCTTGGAAGTATTTAAAACACATGTAGATGTAGTGCTTAGAGATAAGATGTATTGATGGCTTTTGTCAGTATTAGTTTGATGGTTGGACTAGATGATCTGAAACGTCCCTTCCAACCTGGGCAATTCTGTGATTCTATATGAGGAATATGAAGGAGATCTTAAACTTCAGAAATAAAGCTCTCTACTGCCACAGTAGCCTGGACGTTATCAGTCTGGGCTGTGGACAGTGAAGTCACCTTGAGGTTGGGAGAATAAGGAGGCAATGCCCCAGCATCTTTGAGCTCATGATACTAGCAGTAATATATTCAGTCTCCATCAGTTCATGCCACAGGAAAAGACAAGCTCAGGGAGGGCTATAATTCTAGGCTGGGAAGTTGTTAACTGTTTGGGGACGGGGAGCAGAAGGTAGAGCAGGGGCAGAGGTGATGGCTTCCCTCCTCCTCAAGCTACACCTCTGACCTGCTTCTCTGTGACCACCTTTTGGATGAGAAAACAGGGCAGGACGGTCCTACCCTGCGTCCCGTGGCTGCCCCTGCGCGATGAGAAGCTGCGGCCGCAGATGAGCCCTGGCCTCTCCTGACGCAGCAGCAGGAGCGGGACGCGCCAGTGCACGGCCGGCGCCAAGCGGAGCTGCCAGGGTCCCCCCCACCCAGCAGGCGACAGGCCCCGGCGGCCGGAGGGGACGCCGGAGGGCGGTGGGGCCGGGCTGGGTGGCGGGGCCACGGCGCGAGGGAGTCGGGAGCGGCATCTAAAAAAAATCGTTTCCTTCCGGAGCGGCGGTGACGGCCGCCGCTTCCCCGGCGCGGCTCGGGCGCCGGCGGAGACCTCCGCCGCGAGGCGCTCGGAGGCTGCAGAGGAAACGGGTTGAGCAGCGAGCGCGCTCAGCCGCCACCGCCGCCGCGTGGAGGCTGAGCGGTGGGAGGGGCGGGGAGGGACCAGCCGCTGCGGTGACAAGG
>VXBJ01001591.1:0-12604 GCA_013400055.1 Nycticryphes semicollaris | reverse complement strand
GGCGGCTGGGGGCGCGGCAGCGCGAGGAGGGCAGCAGGCGCCGCCGGAGGCAGCGGTGGTGCTGGGCGGCACGAGTTTCAGGAGCAGCCCCTGGGAGCTGCCGCCGGCGGCGGCGGAAGACACGATCTCTAGCCCAGCCGCCGGCGGGGAAGGGGAGCAAGAGGAGGAAGAGGAAGGCGGCGAGAAGCGGAGCGGCCGGCCCGGCGGCAGCCGCAACGGGAGCGGGGACTGGGGTAGGGGAGCGGGCTGCGCCAAGCCCCGCAACTTCCTCTACGTGGGGGTGATGACGGCCCAGAAGTACCTAGGCAGCCGGGCAGTGGCGGCGCAACGGACGTGGGCGTCCTCGGTGCCGGGCCGTGTGGAGTTCTTCTCCAGCCAGGGCTCCGCCGCGCCCCCCGGCCTGCCCCCGCTGCCCGCCGTCGCCCTGCCCGGCGCGGATGACTCCTACCCGCCGCAGAAGAAATCCTTCATGATGATCAAGTACATGTACGACCACTACCTGGACAAGTACGAGTGGTTCATGCGGGCCGACGACGACGTCTACATTAAAGGTGATTGGGACTCGCCTCGCCGGTGGAGGGGAGGGGAGCGAAGACTGTAGAGCCCGGCGGGGTCCCGCGGCGGGTGTGACTCTTAGCTCCCGCCCGCAGGGGGAGCGCAAGGGGTAGCGCGACCCATCCTCCGCTCCGGCGGCGTTTGCTTCCAGCCCCCGAGTGCGGGGCGTGGAGTGGCGTCCCGGCGCCGAGGTCCTGGTGGGAACCCCGAGGTCCCCCCACGGAGCCTGGACTGCGCTGTCGCTCGGGAGGCCGCGTAGCCGAGCCTCGTTGAAGTGCTAAGGCGGCGGACTGGACCGCGGCAAGCGGTGAGTGGTCCCCTCCGCGTGTGGGATCCCGGGGCCGCGGCCCCCGCCCTTGCTGCGGCCTCGTCCCGTCCGAGGGCTTCGATTCAGCGCTCCTCGGCAATGATGGTTTCAGCACTAGCAAAAGTTCTCCGCTGGCTGACTGACACTTCGGGTGAACAAATGTAGCCTCTGGAGGCTGGAGTCTCATTTGCGGCGTGTGTCTGTGAAAAGCGCTGGCTCTCTTTCCGGGCGAGTTTTTATGCCACCATTAGTAAATCATGTTCTGCAACCCGTTTCCTTTTGGTCTGTGGTTATTGCTGCTGTTCTTCGACCAGTGTCCTGCACTTGGGAAAGAAAGAGCAGCCGAGGTTGTTAAGCATAGGCATAGTTGTGAGTGTAGTTGCTGAAAGCACTGTTGAAAGTTAATTGGAGGTAACTTACCTCTTTGACACTTGTTTTTGTTTTAGTGGTTTAATGGGGTGCCTGCTTGTTAGCTGTCATTCATCTGTTAATGTTAGGCTGTATATGTGTATATATTTGGTTGCAGATAAAAGAGTTGCCACGGTTTTCTTTGTGCTCACTTTGGACTCGTAATGAACCGGTCTTTAACTGGTTCCAGGGTTTCTAGTTAAACCTACCCAGAAACTTTATTTTAAATAAGCATGAAATCACAATTTCTTAAATAGGTTTGAAGGATAAGTGTGTAGACTTGAAAGGAGATGGGATTTTATATTGTTCTGACAATTACTCTGCAATCAAATATAATTATCCTGGTTAATTTAGGTTTGCTCTGGCTTTCTCAAAAATTAATCATATTAGAATAATACCTGGCATTTCCCCTTCCCTTCTTCCCCAGCCTGGAACTACATAGGCAAATTGTCCTGCTATAGAGAGTTTTAGACTAGCAAAGGAGTGTTTTCCATCCGTATCAGTTGACAAGAATAAGATTTACTGGTAAAATTAAGTTTTGATGGTATTCTGGCTTTTGGCTGAATGAAAATGTCATTGTAATGTTAATTCATTTAAAAAAAAAATGTCTATAAAAGGTAAGCTTGTCCAAGGATATCTTCAATTAGGAAGCAATTGAAAGTACTTTGGAAGTGATTTCTTGTGACAGTTTCAGGTGCCTGTTAAATTTTTAAAGAAGCCTGAGGTACAGAAAAAGAAATGACTGGAAAACTAGGCAGAGAAATAACAGTAATTTTTTCTCCTTTGCAGGTGAAAAATTGGAGGAGTTTCTTCGCTCGCTGAACAGCAGTAAACCTCTGTATTTGGGACAGACTGGTCTGGGAAATATTGAAGAACTTGGAAAACTCGGGCTGGAGCCTGGAGAGAATTTCTGCATGGGAGGACCAGGAATGATCTTCAGCCGGGAGGTTCTCAGGAGGATGGTGCCACATATAGGTGAATGCCTTCGAGAAATGTACACCACTCATGAGGATGTGGAGGTGGGCAGGTGTGTCCGAAGGTTTGGAGGAACTCAGTGTGTTTGGTCATACGAGGTAAGTGACAGTATAAATTGCAATGTGCTATTTGTTTACAGAGCTTTACATTTTGCGAATTAAGTTGCTGTATCCACAATCTCTTTGCACCATAATTATGTTTTAATGTATTAATCAGAATGTAAACTGCAGACTGTAAGGAAGAAAGAGAGGAAAATATTCACAGCAAGTTACTGCAAGCATGTGTATTTCTACTTGTGTCTTTCAATTTGTGTTGTTGACAATTACTGCAGCCATGTTGTATTGCTACACAGTAAGTTGCTAAAGTATTACCCTGCAGGTTTCTACATATAATTCTTGACAGGATGGTGCTGTATTTGATGTATGCACTTCAGCTTGGATATTTGGATCTTTTTAAGAACTTGCTTTTGGATAAGTATGTGGTGTATCTCTTTGTTCTGCATCGCAGGTTCTTAAAATATGTTGTCTTATTTGAAGAAGAATTGTCTGCGTTTTCTGTATTACTCAGATGTATTTTAATGGAGTTCATTAGTGGCAAAAGCAGAAATAGGGGGTTGGGTGGTTTTTTCCTTGTAGAGAAAATGAAAGTTGTTATAGTGCCTGTGTCAATGATATGTTTTTAACAGTGTTTTTCTTAATGTAAAACAATGTATTAAGGGCATGCACAGGGTAACAAACCTTCCTATGCTGAAGTAATTTTAGGAGCAAATGTCTGTTCCACAGTAGCATTTTCTAAAGTAAAAAAGATGTATTGCATTACCCAAAAAGTTCGTTTGCAAAACTGTAACTAAAATTCAGGTTTATTTCTGTGCAAATATTGTGGTTAGTGGTAAGACTATCTTTGTAGATAAAAATAGATACTGTCTTTGTAGATAAAAAGCATACAACTGTCCAAAAGGGTAAAGGGTGGTAGCTAGTATGGTGAGTATGATTTTGACTGGTTCTTTTAATATTTATATATGCTTGCCCTTGTGGCACTCGCACGTTAAGTGGGAAAAATGATTTAAATAGACCACTGAAAGAGGTTATGTACTATTAATAACAAAATGACAGGAAAAATAATTTTGTGGAAAAGTGGTTTTCTGAATGGCCTGGGGAAAGGTGGCCATTTTAAAAATGGCTTTGTTAGGCTACATTGCTTGTAAACAGGGGAGCAAAATTAAATTTTTGGCTAATTGATACTAACTAGGTAGAAATCTTAGAGGTGGAAATGCTGACCTTTACTTCAAAATATAAAGGTCATTTTAGAGACTATTTCAATAAATATTGTAAATGTAAATGTAAAATAACATGCCTGTTGCACTACTAGAGCAGGGAAGGCATTTATCATGCAGGTGGATATTGATGGAGAATTGGTGCTTCTTAAACAGACTTCCAAAGAGCACACTACATTGGCAGCTTAATCTCACAGTCTGATTGTTTAGGCTGTGTCTCTACAAGGTTCCTGTTAAATCCTTACAGGTCTGTGATGCTTGCTGGTTTGTATCATATAGCAAAATTAAGATTCTGCCTTGACAGTTGTGTCTTGGAAGGGGTTTGGAATTTGTTTTTCTGGTTTATCTATTTGGGAAGAAAGATGAGGAAGGGAAGAAAATTGGTAATAGATAACATTATTGCTGTGGCTATAATTTATTTTGATGTTGAATGTCAGGAAATTTTGCCTCCAGGCACCGAGCCTAAGTGTGATAGACTGAAAAAATATGTTTGACTTTCTTCAGTTTTGGAAACTGAGCTATATGTTTGCCCAGGAGCTCAACTTTTCATGGTAAGACTGGAGACTAGAAACGTAAAATTTCGGAAAAAACGTGTCTGTGGGATCTGGCATAGGGTGAGACTGGTCTTGACTGTCAGTGGCTCTTGAAGGCCTAGATCTATATCATAAGAGACAGAAAAAGAAAAATATCTGTTAGGAATTGCAATAGCAGCTGGCATTTCTGATCAGTATTCCTGCTTGTTAGAAGAAACTTTGACTCTGTTGCTGGTACAGGGGATGCTGCAGAAGATGCAGATGATTATGACAAATCTGCTTAGGATGCTGTTCCAGCATTAAAGCTGTGTGAAAGGACGGGAGCAAAATAGTGTCCAGAGAGAGAGAAGTTGCATTTGTGCTTTGGCATAGTTCGACTGTGTAGCTGGTTGTTTCAAGTGGTCTGATACTGCATCTGAAGAGTACCTGATGTGTTGTCGGCTGGTAAATTAGTAGGTGACAAAAATAGCTTTTAGTCCTAGGACACTGGGACTTTTACTGTGTGCTTTTTAATTCCTGCCTTAGATCAGCAACACTCTTTGTCTTTCACTCAAGAGAGTGTCAAATTGCCCTTCTTGGCAGCAGCTGACATTCAGATTGGCTGGGAGCAACAGATTAACTGCAGACTAAGTCTTGTATGTTTCCTCGTAAGTATCAGCTAGAGGTGCTGTATTTTGGATGCATCTTTTTTTTCTACAGAAAATCCACTCTTGTTCTGATATATTTGTCAACTGTATCTTAATTTGTACTCCAGTTTTGATGAGGCTGTAATGATTAAGGTGTGATAAACTTGACAAATTTGTCTAAAATGTCTTTTCATTTTTGTTAGAAGTTAGCAACTTCTGCTTCCCCAGATCAATAGCGTTAGAGATTAAAATGCACCTTTTGCTCTTATGCTTTCAGAATTTGTATTTCAAGCTGGCTTTTCTTTTCCATTAATTTTGAAGCCTTGAAATGTTTTTCTTTAAATGAATGAAGAGATTAACTTGATTTTAGTGACTCATGCTTGCTTTTTTTCTTCAGAAACAAAAATACAGGTAAAAACCAGAGATGCTTTATTTTTCTGTTTTGTTGTTTAGGAGGGACTTGACTATAGAGGGCCATTTGGAAAAAAGGGCTGACTGCTTTATTGTAGCCTCTCCCCTACTTTTTTTTTTTTTTAATGTTGTTTGTGGTTTCAAAATACTGTTTCATAATTTGTAACCTATAACAGTTCAAATAGTATTGTTCCACAAAAGGACAAAATAAAATGCAAAGCATTAATTAAATGGCTATGACAACTCAAGTAGAAATCAACCATTGTCAGGCTATAAATACTCACTATCGGAGAAGGTTTTTCTTCAGGAAATGAAAAATTAAAAACGTAGCATAGAAAGATTTAAGGACTATTCTTCAGTGTATTTGTGACATTTATTCTGATGTTAAGTTTGTAAGACTTTTATTTTTGTAGCCTTTCTTTCTCTTTCTGTGGGAGAAAATATCATAGACTATGTCAAGTTAGAAAAGACTCATAAGAACCATCAAGTCCAGTGCCAGCTATGTTAATTTTAAACTTAAAAACTACATTCATACAAAGCACCCCATATCCTTTTGATCTTTCACTAGAATGTACATTGATATTAAAAGAAAATATTGTACTTTGTACAATACAAGAAGTCCACATTAATGATTGTATCTGTTTTCATATTGTTTTTTCCCTTTAACAAAGTTCTGTGGCAACCACAGAATAAAGTCTCATTACTATAACTTTTTCTTTTGTTTTAAATAATACAACTCTCTAATATCCTATTTGTTGTTGATTCCCAGCAGGTACAGTAAATATCCTGGGAAAATAGCTATTTGAATCAAACTGCACTCTCAAAAAGTTTCTCTTTGCAATGCACTGGTATTGTGACTGTTTCCTGAGATGCTGGAACCTTTGTAAGCCATCTCCTGGCTTCCCGTAAAAATACTTTATCTTTTCCTTTTTGATGCTAGTTTTTCTTTCTGTTGTATTTTAAATTTTCATTTGAGGTTTTGTTTGTCTCTTGGTGAAGATGTTGGTGGATCACAACTCAGCTTTAAGTTGAGCGCTACACCAAACAGAAGCATTAGAGGTGTATTTGCCTTTGATGATGAAAAGATCATATTTTGCTCATTCAGGTACTAGAATGATCAGTCTTGAAGAAGTGGTACCTCCATTTAAGCTATTGGTTCTGGGTAGCTTCACTAGGTAGTTAAGTAGCTGTAGCCATCGTATCAGAAAAAAACCCAAACAACCCCACCATAGAATGAGCTATCAGTGACCCTAGAATAGAAATGCATGTAACAAGGAGCTCTGAGGGTATATGGAATGGAATGAGATGATCACAGAGGCCTCAGAACTGTTTGAATAAATGGCTGATTACTGATACAGAACTGTATATGCATTCTCTTAATTATTTGTTATTAATAGCTATCTGATTACAGCAATGTAAAAGGTAGTTATCAAGCTTTTTTTACTTTATTGGGATTCTCACCTGGCTATACGAGCAGGTTATATTTACATACTATTGTAGTAGAGTGTTACTGTGGGTACATGATACTGAATAAAATGCAAATCATTAAATGTGGTGCTCAAGTTGGGTCATTATTCTTGCTCTGTGTGGCTCTCTCTGGTCCTTATTTGGGCCACCTGCCTCTGTTGGGCTGTGCATATTCCCTGCTCTTGCTCTGGCTTTGTAAGTAACCTCCTGTCATTCTTCACTTTTTTACTTGCGGAATTTGGGGAGACTGCCTGCTCTCTGTTTCCTTGGCTTCATGTACCATACCATGGGAACTCCCTGTCTTCTTGCCCCTTTTTGATCCTGCAAGATCAGCTTGGCTGGGATTATCATGGTGAAAAAGGGAGGTTCATGGTGGGGAAAAAAAAGAGTTGTCCATGGTACTTGCATGTTATTGAGTGTCTTCAGAGTTTACCCATGTGTCTCTGCAGGAGTGCAAGAGTTGAAGGTACCTTTTTGGGGGGTCTTTATTGTGAAGGATTCAGATGGTATTCCCACAGATGCTGTGGAGGTGTGCACCAGCACACACAAGCCCACTGCTATGGTCCATTGTGTGATGGCTTCTTAGCTGTGAAGCCAAGAGCTAAAGAGGTTGTCTCAGATTGGGTGAGTGCTATATTTTTTTTTCCAAATTTCTGGTTTGTTTGTACATTGGGTGTCCTATCTTTCCTGCTGTGCCTCAAGAGGAAATACTGCTGTGTATTATTGTGAGCAATATCAAGATGTAGTGAAGATATGCAGGGTCAAAATTAGAAGGGCAAAAGCCCAAGCAGAACTTAACTTGTCCACCACGGTTAAAGATAATAAGAGGAGGTATTTTTCAGTATATCAATAAAAAAAGGAAGGCTAGGGAAAAGGTAGGCCCACTGATGAATGAGGTGGCTGCCTCAGTGGTGGAAGACACAGAGAGGGTGGAGTTACTAAATGCCTTCTTTGCTTTGGTCTTCACTACCAAAGCTGCCTCCCATAAATCCCAGACCCTGGAGACAAGGGACAAGGTCTGGGGAGAGGAAGGTTTTCCATCTGTAGAGGAGGACTGGATTACAGACCACTAGAGGCCAAACTAGACATCCATAAGACCGTGGGCCCTGATGGGATGCACCCAAGAGTATTGAGGGAACTGGCAGATGTTATTGCTAAGCCACTCTCCATCATCTTTGAGAGGTCTTGGAGAACAGAAGTTCCTGAGGACTGGAGTAAGACAGATATCACCCCAGTCTATGAAAAGGACAAGAAGGAGCATCCAGTGAACTACAGGCTATTTAGTCTCACCTCCGTCCCTGGGAAAATAATGAAGCGACACCTTCTGGATGTCATCTCCAAACATGTTGAAGAACAGNTCATGAGGTTCAACAAGAGCAAATGTAGGGTCCTGCACCTGGGGAGGAAGAATTCTGGGCACCAATAAAGGTTAGGGGTGGACCTGCTGGAAAACACTTCTGAGGAGAAGGATCTGGGGGTCCTGGTAGATAGTAAACTACCCATGAGCCAGCAATGTGCCCTTGATGCCAAGAGGGCCAATGGATTCCTGGGCTGCATAAGGAAGAGTGTGGCGAGTAGGTTGAGGGAGGTCATTCTCCCCTCTACTCTGCACTGGTGAGGCCACAACTGTAATACTGCCTCCAGTTCTGGGCTCCCCAGTTCAAGAGCCAGGAACTACTGGAGAGAGTCCAGCATAGGGCAACAAAGATGATTAAGGGATTGGAGCACCTCTATGAGGAAGAGGGAGAAGGGGAGAAGAGAAGGCTGAGGGGAGACCTTATTAATGCTTGTAAGTATCTGAAGGGTGAGTTGAAGGAGGATGGAGCTGGACTCTTTTCAGTGGTTTCCGATGATGGGACGAGGGGCACTGGGCCCAAGATGGAACATAGGAAGTTACATTCAAATATGAGGAAAAACCTATTTCTGGTGAGGATGACAAAGCACTGGAACAGGCTGCTCAGGGAGGTTGTGGGGTCCCCTTCTATGGAAACCCTCAAGACCTGCCTGGATGCAGTCCTGAGTAACGTGCTCTGGGCAATCCTCCTTTAGCAGGGGAGTTGGACTCTCTTCCAACTCTGAAAATTTTATGATTCCGTAATTCTGACTCCTGGTGCCAAGGTTGCTGGAGGACTCTGGGGATGTGTTTTCCTGTCCAAGTTGAGCAAAAAGCATGGATACATTTTCCTTTTACTGTGTTCTCTTTGAAGAGGGCAGTAGCTACTTATGTGCAGGACTGTGATTGAGCTAACAGTTTCCTATTCTTGTTTTGAATGTTTGCACTATCTTTAAGCAAATATTTCGGAATTTTTCCTCTTTAAGCTCTTGTTTGAATTATCAAAGCATCCCACAAACAAGCAAAAAAAAAGCATTAGGAGAAATTTTTACATGAATGAAAATGGGTCTTTAGTTCTGCATATAAGTATCTTGAACCATCTCTCAACCTGTATAAAAATTTAAATTTATTAATTAAGTGTACTTATATTTACCTTGTTTTTTATATTGGGTATCAAAAATAGAGTATGTTTCCTTTTTTAGAAGAATAAGCTTTTAAGGTACTCTTTCAGTTCTGTATGTTTCTTGTGAGCTTTCTGCAAGTAGGCAAATAGGTATCAAGTGTAGCTGGATCATTGTAAGTCTTCAGACTTCATTTATTTTGTAGTTCTCATTACCAAACTGGTTTCCACCTATTTTCAGTTTTTATGTGAGAAGGACTGTGTTAAGTGATTTTCTGCGTATGCTGCATTTAAAACAGCCATTAAAAATATCACCTAACAAAACTATGCTTTCATTTAATTGTTTGATTTCATTATATAGCATTAAATATTCAAAGAATGCACATATTGATTTAAAGTGGAACAAGAACTGCTACATTTTGAGGAGTTTATTCCCTCTGACCAGTGCTGGCTAATGAGTTAAGCTCAATATAAGTGCACAGGTAGGTTACTCTTTTGAACATATTTGGAAATGGGGAGCAAGTAAATGTGTAGTTCCGTCCTGGCTGCAATATTTTTGACTTCCTGGGTATCACACTAAGAAAAGATTTTTTGCTTGCTCTTAAGAATTCTTTTAAAACTTACATATACTTTAGGAAACAACATCTAAATTAGAGCTATAATTTTAGGAAATTCTGGATGAGGATAAGCATACCTGATGACAAAGCTTTTAGGAAAGTACTTAACTCAGCAAATGAAATAGTTTTGTTAGGTAATATTTTTAATTGTTGTTTTAAATAATTTGTTAGATATAAATCTATCCTGTGAGAATGAATGAGAGCAGATGGGTTTCTTTATTTTGGGTTCTTCTTTTCCTCTAAATTTTTGTGGATGAAGGCATATTTCATCTTGTGTAGGGGGAAATAATTGCACCTAACTGGGGGTAACTGACTGTAATAAAAAAAAAATTGTCAAACAGTAAAAAGCATTTTTTCTTAACATTTGTCTGTAATAATTTTTGGAAATGTAGCATTAGCGTATCCAAGAGGGTCATCTAAATGTATATATTTCTTTTGTGGCATTTGATGCCTCTTAGAGTTGTAGAGCATGTCAGTTACACTTTTGCAAAAATTGGTTAGTGTTTGTACCTTCAAGAAGAAATTCTGTATTGGAGCCATGCATTGAGCATTTCTCCATGCAGGCTATGGAGTTGTGGTGCTCACTTCCCTCTTCCAAATCTGTTAGCCTTACTTTTTACTGTATTAAATCCAAGAGTAACCCTACCTTCAGACTCTCTTCTTAAATTACTATGCACACTGTGCTGTTGGCCTGTGTACTCAAAGGTGATGACTCTGTCATGGGAGGGAGATGTAAGAGCCCTATGGTCTTTATGGGGCAGATAGACTTGAATGAGCAAGGGCTGTTCTTTATTGCATTGCTTATCAACTATCTCAGCCTAGCCTGATCATCCTAACTCTTCTCTGGAAAAATATTTTGAACAACAGTGGCTTTATGATTTTAACTGGATGTAATACCAAAAGCAGGAGAGTGAAATGCTGGAAGAATGGAATGCTGGTAAGCTGGAATAACTGACATGCCTTTTTTGAGTTTGGCATGTTAGGAAAACAGCCTGTATGGATCAGCTGCTCATGACTGGGAATTGCATCCTCACAAATAAGACCTCTTTCATGAGTTTTTGCCTTAAAATAGGATGTGGTGCTGGTCTTCCCTGTGTGTAGATGTGTATAAATGTGTGGTATGTTTAAATTTTTAATAATAATGCAGTGCATTGCCATTTACATTGCTATCCACTTTGAGCACAGGATAATCATAGATGATTAAATTTATGTCATTTAACTTGTTACCAGCTATTTCTGGGGACTGATGTTTATGTTCGCAGTTGCCTAGAACTATGTGTAGTTGTAGGAGCCTCAGCCACATGTAAGAATCCAGTGTCACAATATTGTTTTGCTTTTATTAAACATGTGAGTTATTTTCTGTGGTATTGACCTACTTGACTGTGTTTTGCTAGTGCATTGAGGGATGCAAAAACACATACGTTCCCACATCGATCTGAGTAGGATTTCCATGAGCTGTGCATGCTGTTCATAAAATGTTAATAAAAATTCATTAGTTCAGGAGGGAAGAAAAAGTCTGAGGCCCTCAGAACAACTGTGTTAAAATATGTTCCTGAGTCTAGGCTAGTTATTTACCTGGTTAAATAGGAGCTCTCAAATTTTTCGTATTTCTGAACACTGGTGATACTTACTTTGGTATCTGAAAACGTGCTTTAGTAGTAGCAGTCCTGAAGGTAAGTCCAGAACAGCAGGATCTTCCCACTCAACTCAGTTTAAAAGAATTTTGTTGTTGCTGATTGGAATGTTTAGTTTAGTACTAAACTCATAATTTCAGTAAATAACTTCTTTGTTGATTTTCCACTACTAAATGTCATTTGGAGATCTACTATTTTCCTTGGAAATGGACTTTGAAAATATTTACTTGAAGGTTCTTCTGTAAATCTGTGGAGTGGCCGATGAAAACAAACTACCTGATTGTTATATATGTTATATTCAGTGTAGATATGCTTTGTGTTCTTTCAGATTTGAAAGAAAATGAAGTCATAGAATCATAAGATGCTTTATGTTGAAAGGGATCTTAAAGATCCTCCAATTTGAACCCCCACCTTCCATGGCCAAGGACACCTTCCACTAGACCGGGCTGCTCTAAGTCCCATCTAGTGTGGTCTTGAACACCTCCAGGGATGGGGCATCCACAGAATCTCTGGGCAACCTGTTCCAGTAGCTCACCACCCTCATAGTGAAAAATTTCTTCCTGATACCTAATGCAAATCTACCGTATTCCAGTTAGAAGCCATTGTCTCTCATCCTATCACTACATACCCTTGCAAAAAATCCTTCTCCAGCTTCTTCACAGGTGCCCTTAGCATACTGGAAAGCTTTTATAAAGTCTCTCCGAAGCCTTCCGCCAGGCTAAACAACCCCTTCTCTGCACTGGCTGGAGGGCCAGGCTCAAAAAGTGGTGGTGAATGGAATTAAATCCAGTTGACAGCTGGTCAGAACTGGTGTTCCCCAGGGCTTGGTACTGGGGACAGTTCTTGTTAATACCATTATCAATGATCTGGGTGAGGGGATTGAGTACACACACAGTAAGTTTGCAGATGACACCAAGTTAGGTGGGAGTGTTGACCTGCCTGACAGCAGGCAAAGCTGAGGGATCTGGACAGGCTGGGTTGATGGGCTGAAGCCATTGGTATGAGATTCAACAAGAACATCAAGTGCTGGGTCCTGCACTTGGCTCACAACAAGCCCATGCAGTGCTACAGGATCGAGGGGGAGTGGCTGGAAAGCTGCCCAACAGAAAAGGACCTGGGGGTGTTGGTTGACTGCTGGCTGAATATGAGCCAGAAGTTTGCCAGATGGCCAAGAAGGCCAACAGCAACCTGGTCTGTATCAGCAACAGTGGGGTGAGTGGTATTACGGAAGTGATCATCCCCGTGTACTCGGCATTGTTGAGGCCCCACCTCAAGTACTGTGTGGAGTTTTGGGTCCCTGACTACAATAAAGACATTGAGGTGTGGGAGCGTGTCCAGAGAAGGG
>VXBJ01001590.1:56683-85142 GCA_013400055.1 Nycticryphes semicollaris | reverse complement strand
GGAAGGGAAGGGAAGGGAAGGGAAGGGAAGGGAAGGGAAAGGAAGGGAGAAAATGGGAGGAGAAGTGTGTACAGTGACAAAGAGTGGTATTCAAGGCAGCATTTTCCCAAGAAGCTCAAGGTATATCTTGAGGATCACCATCATTGGTGATGTTTCTGTCTCTGGAGACATTCAAAACCTGCCTAGACGCCATCCCGTTCAACCCGCTCTAAATGAACCTGCACNGAGAGAAAGGGCGGAAAGCATGGGAATTGATTTTTTTTTTTTTTAAAAAAAAAGAAGGGTTGTGGTAGGTGTGGAAGAGCAGTACAGAAAAACATGTGTTGGGAGCAGTCCTGATCTATTGAGTCTGCTGTGGGACCAAAAGACCAAATGATATCTGCTGGTCTTCCCTGGGCTTGTTTTTAGATTTATACGAGCCAATGAAGGTGGTGTGTTTTTCAGTACCTGTCTATCTGATCAGCATGGCTAAGATCTAAGCTACCTTAAACAAGCACCTCAAAACTCCTGCCAAAGCAGAAGTATGTCACCTTCCACTGAAGGCAATTTGAGACTCTGTGGACAGCTTTGGATGCACTGGAAAAGAAGCTGACCTTAGGTCCCAAAGGAATGATTACATATCAGCAATCCATAAAAAGATTATCCCTTTTGTGCACACATGGTCTGAAGCATGCCTGTAAAAACCATAGAGAGGAACAATTTCTTAGGACCACAGAAGCAGCCTTAAATATTAGAGATGGCTGAACACCATAGAGCTACAATGAGTCATTTCCATGACCAAATGGCATGAGGAAACAGGGAAGGCACAGCCAAGCACCAGTCTCAGTCATGACTTTGGCTCTTGCAGGCATGTGGAGTGAGAAGCCTGCACCAGACCTCATTCCAAGGCTTGAATAGAGGAGCTTTGTGGCCAGGAAGGGAAAATGGCTGAGATCATACAAAAGCTTCAAAAGGATTAGGTAAACATTTTGTTCAAGGAGGCATACACCTTGCCTGAGTCAGGAGGGCTGGACTTGGCAGGAAGTAACAGCTTTCTACTGTTGATCTCTCTCCAGGATACTCTAACATGGTGGGACAGTGGAGAAGCACCATTTCTCTGCATCAGGCAAAGCAGGAGATGGACAACAGCCAGCCTCCAGCAGCATCCTGAGCTCCGCCACAAGTCTTCTCCAAGCCAGGTCTCAAAAGATGTAAGAGGGTAGAAGTTTCTCATGCTGTCCCAGCATATTTCNCAGGGGGGTTAGACTAGATAATCTCCAGAGGTCCTTTCCAACCCCTATCATTCTGTGGTTCTATAATTGCCAGGGACTATTCATTGTGTGTCAGATTAATATCTCCATAGTACGTCTCAGTGTCTGTCTTTGTGCAGAACACCAAGCCTCTCCTGCTGCAAACTCTGCTGTTAAGACACCAAGATGAATTATGAAAACACTCATCCTGAAAACACATTCATTACCTGTGCTCAGCTTCATTACTTATCTTTGTTGGTAGGGAAAGAGGAAACTTGAAAATTCATTTGTAGAATGCTCACAGATTGTTGGCTGATGTGTTTGACTGATCCATTCAAAGTGATGATTTGAACAATCAGTCTGATGATTAGGACAGGAATATGTGAGCAGGTACTCAAAGGGTTAAACTTCCTGAGATTCATGTGCTTGGCAGACAGCTTGGGTGAAAGTGAGTTCCTTCTCCAAACAGAGTTTTCCCAAGCTTTTACAGTCCACAGAACAAAAAAAGGAGTGAGCAGGGTGGGGGGAGTGGTGCAGGCTGAGAAGGGTGGAAGAAAGAATAAAAGAATCATAGAATTCCAGGTTGAAAGGGACCTCAGGGATTATCTGTCTCTTTCCTGGCAAAATCACGGTCTAGACAAGAGGGCCCAGCACACTGTCCAGCTGAATCTTAAAAATATCCAATGCTGGGGAAGAAGTGGAAGTTGGGAAGCTGCTGCTGAACCAACCCCAACACCTTCCAGATGTCAAGGCACTTCAGTGGTGAGGAATGGGAAATGTGGTATAACTGAATGGCCAGTGTTGGAGAGCCAGGAGGTGCCACCCAGGCAGCATGGGCTCATCTGAGGGATTTGAGCCTGGAGCTGAGCAATTGCTCTATTCCTGAAAAGGAAGCTGCCACAGAGACCCCAAGAGCCCTGAGGACTCTGGTGGGACATCAGATGGAAACAGCAATGAAGCAAAAGCAGTAGGGACTAAAACTGAGCAAGCCAGAGATTCCCAACGTGTGAACCACAAGTTTAACATCCAGGTCTGTGTTATTTTTTTTGTAAATTGCAGGAAAGCAAGCCCAGATAGCGTTTCTCTTCCCAGTCCCATTTGTATACTGGGAGAGGGAATCTCAGAGAGCAGGGCCTGTTTCCTCCTCTAGTCCCTGAGACAGTGTTCCTATGGCCTCTGGACTGTGAGGAGGCCAGGTGGTGGACCCAAGTTTGTTGTGGAGTGCTGGGTAGAGCCAAATCAGGGTGAGTCCAGGCAAGACAAAGGCACAGGTGTGGGACCAGCACAGTGTGAGAAGTCATGCTGGATGGTGGATCTGAAGAATCACAAATGGAAGAGCCAGCCCTGCATATTTGACACTTCTCGATTCCAGAGAGAGGCAGGAAAAAATGCTTCAAGGAAGTCACTTTCCCGTGTGAAATTTCCTCCTACCGCTTCTCCTGGACCAGTACATGATCCTGTCCTGCGCTAAGTTGATTGTGTCCTGCACTAAGCTACAAATATTGAAGAGGGAAGGACAGGCAGGATAGCTTTTAAACCAACCTGAGAAGAAAAACGGTGGAGTTCAGTAAGTGCCTTCCAATTTCAGTCCTTTAGAAAAATGGATCCAGAGGGTGTAAAGAGGAGGTTTTCAAATGCCATGAGTTTCAACCTAACTTTCATCTCACTGAAGTCAGCAGGAGTTTTACACCTGATTAACAATGGGAACAGAATGAAGTCGGGGCTCAGCCTTTCTGCTAAACCCCACCTTTACAGGGTAGTATTGTTCCTTCCCTCCAGAGCTGAGCAGAGGCATGTTTCAGATAATCAGCAAGAAAGTATGCATTTAATGTCAGCCAAAGAGGGGAAAGTGTTAGAAACCTCACGGAAACCCTGAGATGTGGCACTGAAACAGAAGGCTGCGCTCAGTGAGGGATGAAAAGATAAACTGGGCAAAGGCAGAATTCACATGGACTCTGACAAAGGAAGATGGAAGGAGGGAAAGAGGGAGCAGGAAAGCTTGGGGAACAAAAGGACAGACTGTGCCTACCCAAGCTGAATCAAATCCTGCTGAAGTCCATGATAACTTGAGTGTATCTCCCCAGGAGCAAATCTGAGGAGGATGGGAACATTTGCATTTCCTTTCATTTATCAGAGGGGAATGTATTAATATGCCTATTAGGTGTTGTAGCTGTGCTACATAGATTTGGGTACAGCAAATAACTGCTGTGTCCCAAAAGGGGGAAAAAAAAAAACCAACACAGAAGTTCCCATCACCAAACCAAAAGGATGACATTAGTAAGACCAAATTGTATACAACTTAAAAAATAGTGATGGCTTGTGACTTAACGTCTATTAGTATAAGACATCCACAGCCATGTTACTTTAGAACATTACTCCAATACTAACACTGAAAAGCAATTAAAAGAAAGAAAATCCAGAGAAGAAAATGTATTGCATGCCCCTTTCTTTTATATTTGTAGTGGTGAATAGACCTCTAGTGGCAACAGTAAAAATATCCTATCAAGTGTAAATAAGTTCTTGGATAAGAAAATATGCTATAAATAATAAAACATCTGAACAAAGGTGAAAGTGAGGAACGGGTGCCTTGAGTAATCAAATGTAAGATTTTTGCTTGTGAATAGCAATTCTATAATTATCTTTGTGTGCTATTAATTGCCCGGTATTCTTTGCTGGGTTTGCTGGAGAAAATAATAGTGTTATTTGTGAATAACAGTGGAAAGTTTCCTCCTAATAGCTGTAATTAATTTTGTGCTTTTATTTTTATATATATATATACAATTGTAGCAAGAAGAATTTTTTGTTCTTGAAGCTGAAATTTATACTTTTGAAATACAAAAGAATCTGAAGCGGTACAGAAGATCAGTAAAGATTCAATCCATATTCACAGCAGTGGGACAGCATTACAGACATTGCAGAGTTGGCCAGCTGAATGTCTTTGTGTACTTTACAAACCCAGATGAATGATGTGGGAAAAGGTTAAGATAGAAATCTAGGTAAAAAAAACCCAACTTTTATTTCAAACTATTTTTTCTTGCCTATCATTGCAATTACACATGAATTTCTCATTAGGAACAGGATTGACCCATAAATACATCTGATGTAGGGCAACTGAAAACAGGCAGTTTCTGCCTATCCAAAAGAGAATCAGAAATTCAAAATCCTAACACCTATTCATTTTCAATAAGGCATTAGGTTCCCAGGATGTTGAGTTAATTTTGAAAATGACAGTGAAGAACCTGAGATTTTCTGTTTAAACTTCCATCAAAAGTCCCTGTTTTGCAACTAAAGAAGAATCACACGTTTTGGAAGAGCACTGTTACAGCAAGGGCATGTGTGGACTAGGATAAAGAATGAAAAGCAAATACAAAGGGAAGATGGAGAAAGATAACCTACCAGAAATGTAAATACAACTATACGTATGTATACATTTTCTATAAATAAAGTGTCCATTTGTGCCAATTTGGCTATATGCCAAGTGATATTGTCTACCACTAATATGAATCACAGACCTCTGTTTTGCTTGAGAACAACATTTTAGGGTCAGATTACAAACTGTCTCACACACAGTCCCAAATAAAACCTCGTGCACAGGGGTCTCTGACCCATAGTAGGCTGTTGATTTCAGAACTAACTTTATCTGGTCTCCCCCCTGCTACTTATTAATGATACTGGAGCAGGGTGGAATAAGGGTGACCCAAGTCCTCAGGGCTTTGTAGACAACAGTGCAGAGGATTTTGGAAGAGCCTCCACCACTGTTCTTCTAACTTCTCCTCCTGAAGGTCTCTGGCTGGGTTTCTGGCATCTTCTTCTGCTTGGCTACGAAATCTTCAAATGTCAAAGGTCTTATTTCTAGTCTTGAACTCAAAAAACAGGTCCCTGCACAGAATAAAACTTATTTGTGCTAGCAAACTAGCAAAAAAGCAGTCACAGGCTAACAGAAGGACAGGCCCAGATTGTCTCCTTTATATGGGGGCAGTGGCTGAGGCCAGTGGAATGAGGTTCAATAAAGCCAAGTGCCTGGTCCTGCACTTGGGTCACAACAACCCCATGCAGTGATACAGGCTTGAGGAAGAGCGGCTGGAGACCTGCCTGCTAAAAAGGGACATGGATGTGTTGGTCAGCAGCCGGTTGAACATGAGCCAGCAGTGTGCCTAGGTGGTCAAGAAGGCCAATGGCATCCTAGACTGATTCAGGAACAGTGTGGTGAGTAGGACATGGGAGGTGTTCATCCCCCTGTACTCAGCACTGGTGAGGCCCCACCTCAGGTGCTGTGTCCAGTTTTGGGCCCCTCACTACAAAAGTTTTTACACTGAAAGGGTTATTAAGCATTGGAATGGGCAGTCCAGGGAAGTGATTGAGTCAGCACCCCTGGTAGTATTTAAAAGATGGGTAGACATAGTGCTTAGAGATGTGGTTTAATGACGGGTTTTGTTGGTGTTAGTTGAACTAGATGATCTGAAATCTCCCTTTCAGTCTAGGCTATAATTCTATGGTTCTATGAATCTGCTGTCATAGTTTCCATCTTCCGAACTCGACAAGTACATCAAAGAGAAAGGGCTGAGTGGACAACCATCCTCAGCCCCAGAGAAGTTCTTTTCTCAGAGGGGTTGAGAACCACACCTGGGCAGATCTAAGGAAGCTTACACTGCTGCTGCTCTTTCTTTGCAGCAGGAAGCAAAAGGGATTTTGACTAGTTTGAACAATATGGTGCAGAATGAGTGCTGGTTTCTAGCCATTGCAAAGTTATTATTAGCCCATGTGCTCTAGCTGGGTGGAGCTCGTCTCTCCCACCCCATCACTGAAAATGTAAACCCTAGTCAACCAAAGCTTTTGGGTCAGAGTACAAAGCACCTTAAGTTGTAACTCCCTAGGAAGGAAATCTTTTAGGAGGAGTTAAGGGAGATCATGCAAAATGAAACCTACTTTTGGTCCACCACTGCCTAAGTATCACATTTTGATTTCTCATTTCAAAATGCCATCTGTTACCAAAGCTCTTTCTGCCTACTTATTTGCTTTCAAAACTCAAGTGTCAGCTGAAAAGAAAGGTAAAGCCTAGGGATTTGATTGTCTCCAAAAGGGTTTTTCTCACTAGCTTTTATTTTCATAAGGGAAGAGTCAAATAAAAGATAGAGTTTTAAAAATTGTCCTGTGGCCAGTAAAATTAAAATAAGCATCCAGATCTATTTTTCACAAAGTTCCAGGCTTATTAAAGTCCAGTATAAATAAGAAACTGCTAGTTTTAGCATCTCTTCTCCTCCTCCTATTGTTAACTACGTAGCTTATTGGCATATGCTAAAATACACACAACACACAAAAGAGCTGCATGTTCAGTAGCGCCACAATGGTAAGCCACATTGAGTATCAATGGGAGCTCAGAACATCAAAGCCTTCTCAAGTGTTTTTCAACCTGGATTTAAATCTGCACCTACCTGACTGTATATTATTTGTAAACCTTATATGGCCCTCTACACTTCAGAAATTTAGTTGTAACAAAATGAGAAAATAAACCCTCCTTTTCACTACATGCTGCCTGTCTTGTAGTATATCTATTAGGTATGTATATAGTGTATGTCAGTCATCATTGTGAGGCTGGTGGTATCAGATGCATCACCATATATATCTGCAATAACCCAGTCAGGTTTCTGAGACCTATTCATGTTTCTAGCTTCTTCAGAGGTGTTATAAAACAATAAGAGGTTACAGACTTCCTCATAGGAAACAACTTTTTCAGTATTTGTTTGCTGATAAAAGCTTACTAAATACCCTAGTGTTAATAAGCTATTGAAGTCCATGTTTGTACTGTAATAATGATTAAAATATCACCAATGGGAGTCTGGCCCTGTGTGAGCAAATCCTTGTATGACAATTAATGTAGTAGTGGGGTTTGCTCCTAGAAACAATTAAGATATAATTGGATGAGTTGATCCAGAAAGCATATGATTTATTTATAAGGAGGTGCAGGGGGAAGAAGCAGCTACTTTCAGCATGGCACAAATTAGAGCACGAAAATAGACTACATTATTGCACTCTAATTAATTGAACAGTTTAACGTCTATTTTTAATTTAGTTTTTATCACAGGAAGAAAATCGCCTAATCATATGATTTCACAGCCTCAACCCACCTCCACAACTCCTTGTGCAGCCAGATGATGCCACCCTCAAATACATAACAAAGCAACCCTGGTTTGTTGGATGGGGCACTGTCACCAGTACCTGCTTTCTCATTGTGGCTTCATTTGCATGGTGTCAGCTTCACATACCACTGACATGAGTTACTGCAAGGTAGAGCTCACCACATGGTGAGAGGAGTATGGTTTGGCAGCACACAAAAGATCTAGAGCTGTTGTAGATAATTTAATTTTAATTGCCCTGGGGACAGCCAGCTACTGGATTACCCACTAAGCCTTCCTCCTCTACCCGGGCAAAAGTTGTCTCCAAAAAGCTGACAGGAAGAATAGCCTGAGGGTTAACCTGTTCTTCTGGAAGAGACCTCAGTTCATCTCCTTTTCTATGCCACAAGGCATCCTTCCTGACTGAGGACTAGATTCACTGACTCCCTCCTGCACTGTCTGTTGATGGTAAAGTCATATGATCATATTAGACTATTAGAAATCCACAGTTAGACTAAGATCTTCTTCATAAAGGTCCATTATGTGATTTTCTTATTTATGAAATAGAAGATTAAAAAATTGAAAGAAAGCTCATAATGTGCACAAACTCTACTATAATAGGAGCTTTAAAGACACAGCAAAAAGAAAGTACGTAAGGTCTCCAAGATGCCTTAGATAACTTTCTTGAGGGTTGCATATACCCTGAAAGGATGGCAAGGGTCAATGAAAACACCTGTAGTTCCAGTGCTGGGAGGTGATTGACCCAGTGCAGTGACAGTATGAAAACGTGGCTGGACTAAAAGTGCTGGTCTAACTGACCTTCCAGACTTCCTCCTGCGTGTTCTTAGACCTCTTGAACTTAAGAACAGTCTTTTTTTTTGGGCTTGGTGGTTACTTAAAATAGGGCAACACCATTAATACTGTAAGAGTGCACCTACACTTGCAGGAAAATGAGCAATTAAAAAACACCCCAAATTCCACAGTAAATAGTGATCTGAAAAGTAAAGGTAGCACTCACTAAGAAGAACAAGATCAGCTCACAGCACCCGGAAGAATCATTACATCCACGATAGGCAGAAAATAACTGGATTCAAAGAAATACCCTCCTCTTTGACATCCTCTCCCCAGCAAGAAAATGAATCGGTACCATGAGAAGTAAGTTTCATTGCTGTGGATCAGGTGAGCTGGCCTGCACCCCAGTCTGTATGGTCTGGTTTGTGTCAACAGTGCACAGAACTGGAAACTACTGGAGAAGGCAAGTTACATTCATGCTGTGACAATTTTGGCTGAACGGTGTCTCCTTGTACCTGTTACCTGACTTGGTATCAGGAGAGGAACCAGACACGTGAACAGTGCCCTATTTTGCCATTGGGTACTTCAGCTTCTGCTTACTGAGTCTGAGGCTTTCCCATTGAAAGTAGCACGTACTGTCTCAGTCCTTAGTCAAGCCTGAAGAAAACTTTGGATTACTGCAAACAGAAGCTTAGATAGAGCCTATTTGTCCTTTGCATATTTATAACTACTTCTTCCTGCTGCACTGGGCGCTTGGTAAGGAGGTTACGAAAAGCTGGCTATGCTGACACTGAACACTTTTCCCAAGCAACATCATTTACAGCTTCATTGCAGTTTTCCAACCTGGGTTGTTTTAAAGGACAGAAATCTTGCCTAGATGCTTTCCAAAGGTGGCTATTTAAAAGCCCAGAGGAAACAAATTTCAGCATACATCAAGACCGGAACTCTTGAAACACATCTGGATGCCTGCAAGATACACTTAATTGTGACAGTATCTCATTGGAAATCAGGGTTTAATTACTATTGCATTAAGGAAAAAACTACCTTTCTCTATAATGAAATATATTTTTCAGAGCTCAACCAACATCACAGCCTTAAACTGTAAAGCAGGGTAAACTGGATCATCTACAACTTAGTGTGTTCTATTAAAAAAGTGAGACAAAACATAGGCACCACTGCTTAAAGAACTTGAACAAATTGGTTCAAGTCCTGAATAAGTTGCAGGTGTCTTATTTAACAAAACATCAGCTAAAAGAGCCAGTAATAAATAGGTGCCTTAGGCTATATCTTTGTTGGGTAGGATATGCAGATTTGTCCATTACCACCTTTTCGCTTTTTATACGAGCCCTTCACCTCTCACTGCTGCAATAAGAATAGATTCAAGAATCAAAGGAACTCATAGGAGCAGTGGGGAACATAAAGGCCTCTATTATGCATACGAATTTACTTGTGGTCGTGGATAGTCTTGGGTAGTCTGTAATTATTGGTTAATAGTATAGGAAGTTTTGGATCACTGTCAAGTAGTAGAAGAAGGTGAAGGGATGACACTTTTAAAGTTTTGTCCCTTTGCAATGACGAGTGAGTCACTGTAGTCTGACAGTATGTGAAAATCACGTTTCTGGTTATATTGCTTAGTGAGGAAGAGATTCCTAATGTCTTTAGCAAGTTTGGTGAGACCCAAAGTCAGTGTGAAACCTCAGCTATAAACCAAGTCTGCATCTAAACTCTAGAGGTTTTCAAGACCCGCCTGGATGCAGTCCTGAGTAATGTGCTCTGGGCGATCCTGCTTTAGCAGGGGAGTTGGACTAGATGAACTCTAGAGGTCCTGTCCAACTCTGCAATTCCATGATTCCATGATTTCATTCCTTACACAAATCTCTTCCTATGATGCATGTCTGAAATTGGTATCTTCCTGCATGAGGCAAAACTGAGACATCCTTGAGTGCTTTCTTTTAGGGCGATGTTATTCAGTAATACAGAGATTACCTTGGCATAATAAAAAGTCAATTTACAACAATATTCAGATAAAGACTGTGTTCAACATTTTACTATTCAATATTTTTATTGATTTGAGGGATTTGAAAGTGTGTTCAGCAGTTTTTAGATGGTAACTGAGAGGACTGTGGATTTTGAAAAAGAGTCCAAGAATTCAGACTGATCTTGAAAAAATAGACAATTACTCTGGAAAATGGATTTTAAAAGTAACGTAATTGTCTTTAAAAATAAGAAAGAAAATTAGGCAAGAGTATCCAACAGTACAAATACAAGATAAAAATACCTAGGGGTTATAGCTGGTCACAAATGAAATGTAAGCCAAGAGTAATACAGGCTGTATATGCCTGGATACAGGAATAGAGCTGTTATATCTAAGACATCTGAAGTTATCCCTCCACTTCTTCATGCTTGTAAGGCTTTACGTGTATTCACTCATTTGGGCAATTTGGGGCATCAAATTTGAAGAAAAATATGCATCTATTGTAGTAAATGCAGAAAATAGCCACAATGTGATTTAAAGGTTGGAAATCATGACATGCAAAGACAAGCTGAAACTATTGCTGTTCAGCTTGAAGGAGAGCAGAGGGTGGTATGAGAGCAGCCCTCAGCTATGTCCTAGGCTGCTCTGAGGAAAAATGGAATAACATACTTTCTATTTCTATTACAGATGGGACATAAAATTATGCTGTGAATTGCAGAAAAAGGTCTTTAGCTACATCTTCAGGAAACAAACAGTTAAACAGCAGGAACAGCTGAGTCCTAGATCATATGTGTCACACCTCCACCTCTGGAGAGATTGAAGAAGAGATTAGAGAGATTTCCATCTTGGATAACTTGGCCGAGGCTGAACCAGCCTTGAGGCATAGAGATGGAGTAGATACCTCTTCCAGGCCAATATTATGTGGTTTCCTATTTATAAATTTATTTTTTTAATAAACTACCTTCATCAAAAGGTGATTTTACTCTTCGCTGTATGAATGTATTCATGATGCTCGGATTCACTTCCTCTGTTTTTCTCAGGCTCGTTAGGGGATTTCACATTGCAGACAACCAGAGAGCAGGCTTTTCTAGCCATCTAATCACTGTGAGCATGCTCCTTGTTTGGAGACTGACACAACTGAAGATGGTGGCTTCAGAGCATAAGAGATGCTCACAATATGTAAGGTGGAGGAGTCACCAAGATCAATCACATGATGATATTTCTTGGTGATTTGCCTAGTGTCAGCCTAATCCACACAAAAATGAAAGTCAGGGAAAACATCAGCTGTAAATCCGAGCTCATCAGCCTGACCTTTCTGCTGCAACAAGCCAGGCATGCTCAGCTCTGAGCTACCGCAGTTCAGCTGGTACAAGGCATCTTCTCAAGCTATGACTGGTTGTGTTCTTGAGCCCTGACTATTCTGATGTTAGCTCCCCAACTATTAACTCAGGAACACCTTGAAAATTCTGGAGCAGCCATGTTTGGAAAGACCATACTCCTCAAGACCCCTTCTATGCTGGAGGTCTACATGGAGGCAGAGCTCTAAATTTCACTTATTTTTGGCAGAGATTAATTTCTAATTAATCAGCCTTTATGCCCCTCCCAAATATCCTCACATAATTCAACTCCAACTCCCAGTTCTTGTGAGTCTACTAACTGGGAGTGCCCAACTCGGAAATTGTGGGCTTGCTTGCCAACTGCATGGAATCAATGTGAAATCAACAGTTTGAAGCCCTGTGGGCTGTGTACCTGCAATGGATCATTTCCTCTGCGCTGGGCATTCAAATGCAAGATCACACATACTAATTTAGATAAGAAGGAAATTTGCAGCAGGGCAATGTGATAAGAGGATCCAGAAATTAGCTGCTGAGAGGATAAGAATGGAGTCAGAAGAAGGAAAGGGTAGGAGGAATTTCCTGTTGAACACACACACAGAGAAAAAACAAAATAGCAGCCAGAAACCCACAAAACATATGGCTTACCCCAAAGCTGCTATTCACTTTTATTATTCCTGAGGGGACAGGAGGGAGGGATCTCTACTTTGTATGGAAGGATGGCAAACCATCACCCTATGTGAAGCCAGTGGTGTTAACAGAAAGCCACCTGTCCACATCAGTAGGCGTGGTGTTTTTAAGGACTTGATCTAATTTGTGGCAAACGTTGGATAGGAAAACTTCTGTTCCATCCATCAATCTGGGTGGATAAGGGCCCACATCCTTAGCTGCTGTCCAAAAGCTGTGCAGCTCATGATTGTCTGTACAGATATGCTTCTCTAACACAAAGCTTAGCTGCCTGCCAGCAAAGTTCCCTCATTCTAATTTTGGACTAGAGATAGGAGAAAAATTCCAGTGTTGCTGTGGCACTTCGATCAAGTGAGTATTATGAAGGAAAGGGGGAAGAGGAAGCAAACAGCTTTTTTCCTAGCATCTCTTCTTTCTCCTTATCTTTTTTGTCTCACAGCCTGAAAAGCTGTAGCAAGAATACATTTTGGCATGCTTTTTTTTTGAAGAAGAAGAAAAACATAAGCAGGGGAAAAAAAAACCCAAAACACTAACTCCAAAAGCAAAGCAAACTTTCTGATTTGGAATTTCTTCAGAAAAACTTTTGTAAGAAACCGCTGTTTCTGTTCAGAAAAACATTCAACAACCCTCTCTTTCCCTCCAAATGCAGCATTTCTCATGGTCAGTTGTTGTCATGTTTAAAACAACTTGATAAAGATCACAATTATCAAGAACTAACTCGAAAGTGTTGTTTCATCTTAAGAATTTCAAAGCTTTGAAGTTCTTACACTGCACTTGATACTATCACTATTATTTCATTCCTCAGGCAATAGCACCTAGCAACCTCAATCATTTTGGCAGATGTTATGCAAACATATAGGCCCATTTACACTTTTCTACATGTCAGCCAGTGAGCTCTTCTTTTATTGTTGGGAGCTATTTGCATAGCTGGTTAGTGTTACTATGCTACCTGCCTTTCAGACACTCTTGTTTCAGCCAGATCTCTCAGAGAGCTTCTCTAAGTATAAGCAAGCCAAGACTCAGTTGAATCTCTCTTCAAACTGTCATAGTTCCCCAGACAGTTTTTTTCTTGTCTTTGGGCTGCCCCTTTTTGAAATTGGATGCATCAATACAGATAGATCAGAAGAGCTCAATGCTTTCTAGGCGCTTGCTGGGCAGTATGTCATTTATATTCCCCTCACTTTTAGAAACCCTTCTCAGGGCTTTGTTTGCTTTTCAGCTGCTGCCAAACATTGTCCAGATGGTCTTAATGTCACATCACTGTAGGTCTTTTATTTTCTAGTCTGTTCTCTGTTTTGTCCTTCCTTCTAAACGAATGTCTCTAGGACTATTTTTGGCCCCTTACTTCATTTCCTCTCCCTTCTGTACATCAAGCTGGGTGAGTCACTCATCCGTTCAGGAAACCTCATCTATTGCCCCAATTGTTTTGGACTGAAAGAAGGAGAAGAGCAGTCATCTCCAAATGACATTGTTTGTGCTAGCCCAAAGTGTCTCACGGAGGGTTCAGGTACTTAACAGCAACTAGTTGCTCTGCACACACACAAGGCTGCCACAGGGTGTGTAACAGCACGGACTGCACCTCCAGGAAAGTGCTTTGGAGAGACAACATCTTGCCAGGACCCTGTGGTTATCACATGCTGCTGTATTTTTGAACAGTACCAGGAGATCCAGCTCTCACCTATACATGCCTGCAAAAGGTACCCATGTATGTCAATGGAAGATGGTATACAAATGTCTAAATGCGAACATTCAGCTGAGATTGGTCCACAGGTAGAAAAGGTAAAGAAAGATGCAGGAAATCTTTGGATCTTGAATTCAGGCAAGCTGACGCTTTCCTGTAGCATTTTCCTTACTAATGTGATCATTAGAAACTTTCATTTCCCTCTCTTCTTAGTTTATCTCCTGGATTACAAGGAACTATTAAGTATAACCCCATCATATTTATCTCTTTTCCATTCCTTTGGTCCTACTCCCATTTTCAGGGAAGAAAACTTTTACATCTTCTACTACTTCCAAATTCTGAGATACCATTTTTCCAAGCCTATTGCTTTCATCATTGTCCTTGGTTTTGATGCTGTCCTGTCTGTTCATTTTAAAAACAACACCTATCTAAATGCCACATTCCTCCAGAACAGGCAGCTCATTCTCTGGGATGCTACCATCAATATTGACAAACATGAAGGCAAAGAAGTTCTTTAAGCCTCAATGAACAGCAACTCCCACTCTTCAGAGGTGGACTAGAGAAGACTTGCAGGTTTTGGAAACAAGGGTGTTCATAATGGCAACCTGAAGTTGGAACCCTTAGCATAATAACATTGATTCATGAAGAGAGTGGAAAAGATTTCAGATTAAAAAAAAAATAAAAAAGAAAAAAAGTCTATGTTCTGCCTCTCTGTTGAAGAAGGACAAGGTCAGGCAGGTCTCTCACCTGCTTACTATCAGGTTCTGAGTAACTGGTGCCACACTTTACCCTCATCCTCCATTAATGACTACCTGACTCAAATGTCAGGTACAGCAACCAGTACTCATCATCTGAACTTGTTCCTATTCCATAAATCCAAGCATTGAGACAAAATGGCGGAACAATGATGTATCTCTTCATTCAATACAGTGTGAAACAATACTCAGCACCTCAAGCTGTGGATCCCTTGTCATATTTTGATGACCAGCTGGAGTGAACCAGTGTATCTTGGTGGAAGTCCAATGCTCTGAAACTTTAAACCCTGGGAAGATGGGGCCCATTCTTGTAACTGGGCCCAAACTTGCAATTTCTTCTGCTGTTATCTGGCCTGTTGCACTGTAACTAGTTGTGCGAGAGCTCTCGGGTGTGCTGAATCATTCAGTTGGGTGCAGTTCAGAGATGTTCAAGCCACTGCCAACCAACCCCACTCTGGCACCAGTATAACCTCATCAGTGTCATACCCGAGCTAACACAATTAAGAGAGCTGAAAGTACTTTGTAAATAGAAGAGTTGATTGACAGCACCTTAGGAGTCCCCATGTTGTGTTCAATTGCCATCAGACTTTGTAAGACACAGCACCAAATTCTCACACTGCTTACCTACTGGTGTAGATAAAATCCTCTCTAATTCTGGAGAAATTACATTGGAGCCACATACTGCTGTGCTAGACAGCTCCCAAGAGCAGAACTTGGTATTTGCTCCCTTGCTTAGTTCCAGAATTACAAATCCATCTTGGAAGTGCTGGAAAACATTTCAGGGAGCAAACAGCCTTTGTGTGCTTACCAACTTAAAACATTCAGCATAAACTTTTGTAGCCAACAAGGTAGCAAGATGATGAGGTTTGCAAGCCCTGCATACAGATTAATTTTGATAAGGAAGGAAGGTTTTTCCATTCAATCAAAAAAAAAAAAATCTACTTTACAGAAACCCCAGGCTGACCCGATTTTTCTGAAAGCACCCAATTCCCATAAATCAAAGGCACCTGCAACCATTCAAGACTTCTGTGAAATCAGGACAAATCTTGGGCTTTTCTGATTTCCAAGAGTAATGTAATACAGCAAATGCAAACCAAAAGATCCCTCTCTGCCTGCCTAGTAATCTCCTGAGAGACATGCCATATGTCCTAGCACAAAGCTGTCAGTTGGCTGATGGGATCAAATGACATCCAGGTTAAAACCAAGGCAAACTGGAGAACAACGGTTTCAATCTCAGTGGGCTGGGAAGTGGAAGGTATAATATGATATTCTTTTTTTTTTCTTTTTTTTTTTTCCCCATACATATGCAAAGTGACCTTAGGCATATTTTTCATGTTCAGAAAATGAGAGTAAAGCTGTCAAAGGTCACATAGCACCCTACCGCCTGCCCACCAAGATGAAAATCTGGGACATAATATCTTGAACCACAGAGTTGGACACAGGAACTTATTGAAGCCATATTTAAAGCAGAGACATAATTTACAAAACTTAAATTAAAGAAAATGGAAAAATACACACTTTTTTTTAAAAATCTTTTCAATCACACAATAATATGGGCTTGGAAGAGACATCTGGAGATCATCTAGTACAACCCCCCCTGCCAAAGCAGGTCCACCTAGAGCAGGTTGCATGGGAATGTGTCCAGGCAGGTTTTGAATGTCTCCAGAGACTCCAACACCTCTCTGGGCAGCCTGTTCCAGTGGTCTGCTACCCTCAAAGTAGTTTCTCTTCATGTTTAGACAGAATTTTTATCTTCAAGGTTGTGCTCATTACCTCTTGTCTTGTCACTGGGCATGAATGCAAAAAGACTGGCCTCATCCTCTTGACACTCACCCTTTAAGAATTTATAGCTGTTGATCAGATCCCCATTTCAGCCTTATCTTCTCCAGACTAAAAAGACCCAAGTCCCTCAGCCAATCCCAACCCCATTTCTAACCAGGCTGTGAGCAGTGAGGGAGTGCAGTGATATAGGCTTGGGACTGCAGATAACAAAATCCTGAGGCACAAAAACTGGCTGTGGACTTATCACTCCCTCTGTCTGCAACACAACTTTCATTTCTAGAAAGCAGAGACAACATTCCTGACTACTTTGGTAAAATCCTCAAACAATAGAAATTGTACTGTGCTGTACTGTTTGCAGCCTGGAGCCTGGTTCAGGATCCTGCATCCAGCCATCCTGGTCAGTCCCAAGATTGCAGATAGTTACGGATGCAGAAAGCATCAGTATCAGTGCTAAAGAGACCCAAATCCCTCAGCTTTTCCTCGTATGGGAGATACTCCACTCCCTTAATCATCTTTGTAGCCCTGCCCTGGGCTCTCTCCAGCAGTTCCCTGTCCATGAACTGAGGGGCCCAGAACTGGACACAGTATTCCAGATGCGGTCTCACCAGGGCAGAGTAGAGGGGGAGGAGAACCTCTCTTGACCTACGAACCACATCCCTTCTAATACACCCCAGGAGGCCATTGGCCTTCTTGGCCACAAGGGCACAGTGCTGGCTCATGGTCATCCTGCTATCTACCAGGACCCCCAGGTCCCTTTCCCCTACACTGCTCTCCAACAGGTCAGTTCCCAACCTATACTGGTACCTGGGGTTGTTCTTGTTCAGATGCAAGACTCTACACTTGCCCTTGTTATATTTCATTAAACTTCTCCCCACCCAACTCTCCAGCCTGTCCAGGTCTCTCTGGATGGCAGCACGGCCTTCTGACATGTCAGCCACTCCTCCCAGTTTGTGTCATCAGCAAACTTGCTGATAGTGCACTCTATTCCCTCATCCAAGTCATTGATGAATATATTGAATAGTACTGGTCCCACTACCGATCCCTGAGGCACTCCACTGAATACAGGCCTCCAAATAGTCCCATTGACCACAACTCTCTGGCTTCTATTCTTCAGCCAGTTCACAATCCACCTTGCTACCCAATAATCCAGTCCACACTTCCTCAGTTTGGCTGCAAGGATGCTGTGGGAGACAGTGTCAAATGTTTTACTGAAGTCAAGACAGACCACATCCACTGCTTTACCTTCATCTATCCACCTGGTTATGCCTTCAATGTGTACACAAATCCTGAAGGAACCGGCAGATGAAGTTGCCAAGCCACTACCATCTATATTTGATAAGTTGTGGTAGTCCAGTGAAGTTCCCACTGACTGGAAAAGGGGAAACTTAAACCCCATTTTTAAAAAAGGAAAAAGGAAGACCTGGAGAACTCCAGGCTGATCAGTCTCACCTCTGTGCCCAGCAAGCTAATGGAGCAGATGCTCCTGGAAACTGTACTAAGCCACATGGAGGTGATTAGTGACAGCCAACATGGCTTCAATTGTGCCTGAAAAACTTGATGGCATTCTACAACAGCTTTAAGGTGTTGGTGGATAAGGGAAGAACAGACATCATGTGCCTGGACCTGTGCAAAGCATTTGCCACTGTCCTACATGACATCCTTGTCTCTAAATTGGAGAGACATGGATTTGACAGATGGATCACTCAGTGGGGAAGGAATTGGCTGGATGGTTGTACTCAAAGAATTGCGGCCTACATCTCAATATCCAAGTGGAGAACATTGATGAGCAGCATTCCTCAGGGGTTGCTATTGGGACTGGTGCTGTTCAACACCTTTGTCAGTGACATGGACAGTGGGATTGAATGCATTCTCAGAGAGTTTACTGACAACACCAAGCTGTGTAGAGTGGTTGATGCACTGGAGGGAAGGGATGCCATCCAGAGGGACCTGTAAAGACTTGAGAGGTAGGTCCATGCAAATCTCATGAGGTCAAGCAGGCCAGGTGCGAGGTCCTGCACATGGATTGGGGCAATACCAAGCACAAACACAGGTTAGGCAGGGAATGGATTGAGAAAAGCCCTAAGAAGAAGGACTTCAGGGTGTTGGTTGATAAGAAGATCAACGTANCATGGACAGTGGGATTGAATGCATTCTCAGAGAGTTTACTGACAACACCAAGCTGTGTAGAGTGGTTGATGCACTGGAGGGAAGGGATGCCATCCAGAGGGACCTGTAAAGACTTGAGAGGTAGGTCCATGCAAATCTCATGAGGTCAAGCAGGCCAGGTGCGAGGTCCTGCACATGGATTGGGGCAATACCAAGCACAAACACAGGTTAGGCAGGGAATGGATTGAGAAAAGCCCTAAGAAGAAGGACTTCAGGGTGTTGGTTGATAAGAAGATCAACGTAACCCAGCAATGTGCACTTGCAGCCCAGAAAGTCAATAGCACCCTGGGCTGCATCAAAAGAAGTATGGCCAGCAGGTTAAGGGAGGTGATTCTCCCCTTCTACTCTGCTCTTGAGAGACCCCTCCTGGGGTATTGTATCCAGCTCTGGAGCCTCTAACGGAAGGAGCAATTCCACAGGTGGGCCACTAAGTCAAAGGGCTGGAGTACTTCTAGGATGACAGGCTGAGAGAATTGGGTTGATCAGCCTGGAGAAAAGAAGGCTCCAGGGAGATCTTATAAAGGCCTTCCAGTACCTAAAGGAGTACCTACAGGAGAGATAGGGAGGGACTTTTTATCACGAGTGTAGTGATAGGATGGAGGTGTAATGGTTTTGAACTGAAAGAGGGGAAATTTAGATTAAATATTAGGAAGAAATTTTTCACTGGAACAGGCTGCCCAGAAAAGCTGTGGATGCCTCATCCCTGGAAGTGTTCAAGGCAAGGCTGGATGGGGCTTTGAGCAACCTGGCCTGCTGAGAGGTGTTCCTGCCCATGGCAGGGGAGTTTGAACTAGACCATCTTTAAGGTCCCTTCCATCCCAAACCATTCTATGACCCTTTCAATGATTCTATGAAGGATTTGGAGGCAAAGAGAGGGTAGTTTTGCAGGCAGTGCAGGAAGTGGGAATGGTATAAAAGAAGCTATCAGGTGCTTGCTTAAAAGCAGAAGTGTTGGCTGAATGTTCAGCAGACCCTGAGAGCCAGGGGCAGCATCAGTTTTGTGTGATGATGGGGAGAAAAAGCAGCTAATAAAAAGGTGCAAAGGCAGTTAAATAACTACATAGTCACTGCAGCAATGGTCTGGACAGAAATGATTAAGGCAAAGTAGGGTTTGTTAAGGTCAGAGGAATGTTTTGGTAGTAATTGACATGCAAGAGTTTTGTTTGCATGTGTGAGTAGGAAAGGCTGATTTTTGAGGTGTTACACAGATTGAATAGCCAAAGTCAGAGCATGCCTGAATACTTAAGTCTGGTGAAAATCACAAAGCAAAAATACTTACGAATGGTCTTTCCCCACCTCTATTAATATTATTACTATTATTACTATTATTATCATCATCATTATTTCATCAGTTCTAATAGTTATATTTATTCTCCATCTGTCAGGCAGCTGCTGGTTCCTCTCTGTATATACATCTACTTTGGTGACCCAAGTAATTAATGAAGTACTTCATAGTTTTCTTTCTTCCCTAGGCACCATGGAGACAGCAGGATATGGGTTTCATCTGCCACTATGGATCATCACTAAATGATTTCCTGAGCTCCTGTCGCCACCCTATAAAGATTAATGCGAGTGGAATGGAAAGCAGAGTCTTCCTCTCAAACCCTTCACTTCTGTGGCTTATAACAGAAGATGAACACATGCCACGTGGCTTCACCACTTGAGGTAGAACATGCAGACCTGGCAGGTGAGAAATAAGGGACATGTCATTGTACGTTGAGATGCTATGATGGGAAGGTCACTAGCAAACTGAGCAAATTGCACTTCTCCAGGCACTTTTGAGAACAGAGCCGTGCTTCAATGGGGCAAGGCTGAGCCTTGGTCAGGGACATCTCTTTGTCAAGAATAAGTGTGCTTTCTTGTTTTCACACCAGCTAGAAGCAGAACACAATGTAAGTGCTACCATTGTCCTACAGTGTGTTGAATCCTTTGTGTCAAGTAGCACTCAACCTCAGAAGGCAATGCTTAGACACAGTTGAGGCCATACTACTCATTCCACTTCATATACAGATGCTCAGCACTATTACGTGAGGCCCCTTAGCTTAGCAGAAACTCCAGCAGTACTCTATGCTTTTGAAATGATGTATGCAGGAAGTTCCTGAAAGATCTTCAGATTTTTTGCACTCCAGATACTAGGAGCAATGACTGGCAGACCTTACCAGATTTATGAGTCACAATTCATTTTACTCCCATCACCATTAGAGACATTAAAGAGCTAGATCTAGCTAGCTCTTCATTGAGCAACATCTGAGCACCTTCCAAATCACTGGAAAAGCTCAAGGGTGACTCATTTTGTCACTGGAACCAAAGGATGGAATTTCACAGTACCTGACCATGTAAACACGCACCCCTGCGTACCCAACAGGGCAGCAAAGGGTAGCATGCCCCTCTCACCAGATTCTTGGGAGCACAAAGGGAGGTAAATCCATCAGAGTCAATGGAGAGGAATTTCACAAATGTGCTAGTCATGCATTCCAGTTCATGAGAAAATTTCTCTTGCAGAGACACCGCAAGATGCATGTATGTGTGAAGTTAGAAAAGTCTTTTTTAATTTTTTTTTCTGCTACTGTGTGTGAATAGTTTTATCCAGGCTGCTTATGGTCTGTATGCTAGCTCTTCAAACACTAGGTATTCCCCCACTTTCTAGTTCCATGCTCTGGAGTTCCCATCTTTCCATGTTCATGACCCCTACTAAGCCTGTACTTGCTGGGGTCTCACCTTTCTCATTTTTCCCTGCCCGATGCATCTCCGTAATGTTACATCCTGCACCACCTACATGCTAATCTCTGTCATGCAGTACTTGTCCTGGCAATGCCTCAGGCACCACAGAGCATGATCTGGAACAAAAACTTAGTGCCACAGCTGCCCACATCACAGATCAGCAGCTCCACTGTCACTGCTGTAGGTTAGGAAATATCATTCAGGAGGTGTTCTTCCATTGCATTATTATAATAGCACACAGAGGTTTAGTGTGTTTATTCAAGCTTCCTGGAGATAATTTCACAGAACTCATCATCTTTTTCTGCACCAGCATGAAGTGCTAGAGGAGGCAAGAGCAGACCAGTGTGGGTGAGGAAGGAGATGTTGACAAAATTTCTGGGGTTTTTTGCAGTCTCCTTTTCTGAGAGGAACAGGCCACAGATGTGTAATTGGGCAAGATGAGTGTCATTGTAAGGAAGCATTACAGTTCTGGGCATCATATGGTCCTCAACTTCTCCTGAATTAAGGAAAACTCTGCATAACAAGAAAGAATACTGAAGAAGAACAAGTTCACTGACAGTTGAAAACTCTGTTTATTGCCCTTGGTTATGTATTTGACAAGGCACAGAGAGGGTAAAATACTTCAGGAAGGAGCTGGTGGTAGGAGATCATAGGGAAAGAAGACTACTACTGTGGGATGGTTACATGTCTTAAGACATGCTCTGGCTCCCAGATACATTGGTATTTTTCAGCAGGATAGTGTGAAATGCATGGAATTCTTCAGGACCCAGTATTCGTGTGACTCCCTGATATCCCTCCTGGGCTTCAGAAGGTGAGAAGCTGAGCCTGGTGAGGTCATGGAAAAACACCAGGGAGATGTTGCCAGATATGTGCTGCCTTTCCTCAGCCTGTGCTGTTTCTGTAATCCTTACCTCACCCTTTTCTCTGGTGTCCAGTCTGGTTCCAGAGATGGTAACAGAAGCTTGTTATCTCAGTTGCTTGCCACTTCACCAAGCCTCATAGAAGCTGTCAGTATGAAGAAACTGACTCCCTGTGTCCTCTGCTGCTGTGGCTGAGATGCCATCAACCTTTAAAAAACCCTTCTCCCTGTGCCTCTTCTCCAGGTCTGCAGAGATGAGATAATACAGTTTTAATCCCTCCTGTTCACTGTGCTCCCATTAGACACTGCCACCCTCCACATTACCTTTAACAGAAATTGGAGAATGTGGATTCCTGCTGCAGAGTATTTGTTTCACTTTAATTAAGTCTCCAGTTGTAAAAGGGTATCAAGTATCCCCTGAACTGAGACAGGCAGATTGGTGGGACTCAGTGAAAAAACAGACAGGGTTCTTTGGTTGGGGGATAGGCAAGAATATCACCACCAAGAAGGGGACCTGCTTATATTAGATGGCGTGCTCCCCCAGCAGGGATGCTTCACACTGCAGGCTGTGGCACCTGTCCGGGGCTTTGGTGAAGGGCAATCACAGCCTTTTGGGCCACGTTTATTGCAGGCATAAGGCCAAACATGCTCGGTGCCCCTCCCCAGTGTTCCCCATGGAGGAGACAGGAAGTCTCTGTAGCCATACTGACAACAGGCAGTGGGAAGGAGAGATTGGAATCCCCAGTAAAACCAAGAGCAGGTGCCAAATCCCAGGGAAAGAGCAGAATCAGCCCTGTGGCAGGTCTGAGCAGCTAGCTCTCCCCAGCCAAGGACTGTGCCAGCCCACATGGCTGGTGTACAGATAGGAGTGATGTGGCACACATCCACAGAGCAAACCCTAGGGATCGCTTTTAATCTTCCACCACCTTGAGGTGGAGCTTTGGCTCCTCACATAGGTTAACAAACAGCTGGAGTCAGAGAAAAGGTGGCAGGGTTCCTCCCAGAGAGGAGAAAGGAGACAAAGGGTTTCAATCAAAATTAAAATCTTCCATTTCAAATTGAACTTTTAACAGTGTACTGTCTCTAAACAAAGGCCACCCCCTTCAGGATTTCAAACAATTGAAACCAATTGTTTTGATTTGAAAGCAGATTCCAGCCAGAGCAATCCTCTTGCATGGCAGGTTTTGTGCTTGTTGAATCAGCACCTCCTAGCAGAAACCTTGCCTTGGGAAAGTTTCCAACCATCTATACTTTGGAAACAGTGCTTAGGGCAAATCACACTGCCACATCAACACTGAATCATAGTTCAGATGAAGATAGAAACCTAGAGGATTTCCAGAGCAAGTTGGTTGACCACACCCTTCATGCAAAATCTTTTTTCCACTTCCAGTTCTAGCAAAAGGTAATAAGCATTGTTGCAAGTGTTTACATTGTTAACTCTGCAAAATTAACCTGATCACTCTCACAACCATAGGAGCTTCTTGGTAATGCTAATTACTTTCAGGAAAGAATTTTAGAGGCGCTAAAAGCAAACGGGATAAATGGTTATATTTTACTACTATGGCAGAGAAAAACTCTTCTCCAACAAGCAAAATTAAATTGTGAACTTTGCAAAAATACCAGAATGTCTGAAAATTCCAAATTTTGTAAAAACGAGTTTCTTTGAGCAGGTATTTTGTTGCTCTTTGCTCTTGTATACATCATTCCATGGTCACTGCTGTGACAAAAGGTAGGTACTGGGAAGTAGGCAAAGAACCACCCAGCTCACCAATCCATGTTGCAAATCAGGTTTCACGATCGCTTGATTTTCAAAAGTCACACACACTTTGCCTGCCTTGAACGTCCTCAGGAATTTACTTTCGCTGTATTCCTGCAATGTCCCTGCTGACCTAAACATGAATCATCGTGTGGTGTAGAAAACTGAACACAGTTCATCTGAACTTCACCCCCAAGCCTGACCTTTAAGACTCTTTTCCCATTCAGTTTCTTGCAGCAAATCTCAAGGTATCATCATCAATGGGAAATATGTAACTGCACCAGAGGAGGAAAATAACTGGGAAACGTGTAGGTAACTGAGACAATGCAGAACTGCCAGAACCACAGCAGCTGCAGAGGGTGAATTTATGGTTTGACATTATGCACATCCGGGTAAATTATCATTTTTATATGCATTTTCCTGTGGGCACAAGAACTAGCACAAACATACAAGGAATTTTTTTATTATTATTACTTTGTGGAGAAAGTATTGAAAGTTCCATTTCACCAGTGACTGTTTCTGGAAGGGGAAGAAAACTGGTGGATTCCCTCCCAGACTTTCTAAAGTGGGTTAAATGACGACATTCCTTCAAAAATTTTAAATCTACTATCATAATACAAGGAACTACAGGATGTTTTAGCCTGCTAGAACCTCTTTCAAATTAGCTTTTCCAAACTTTTCTAAAAGCTTCTATTAGCTTTCAGCAACAGCAACAGTAGTGTAAACACTGTAAACAAGGTATTTTTTCCATGCTGTACAGTTTAAGAAAAATAAATAAATGAAAGAAACACAGAATGGGGAAAACAGTGGAGTACCAAGGCTCTCCTGGTTTCCATGGGGGCAGCTCCTTGCACTTGGTCTGAGTGCCTTGTGACTTCAGCAAAGCTTCAGCTGAAGCCTTGAACTTCATCAGACAGGTTATTGGCTGGTCTCAGCCCATGCTGCTTTGTTCAGTCTTCAGCACCCTGCAGGAGAAAGCACTTTTCCTGCTGCTTTATGCTGAGTGACTTCCTTCAACTTCGTTCAAGCTGGAGCAGCACAGCCCCAAGCTTCTGCTGAAATACACAATGCTGCCTAAGGGACTGAGTTTCCTAAGTCTTGTTAAAATCAATGTCTCAATATCCTTCAGGCTGCCTGGAAAGCTTTGGCCAAGTTTCATCAGTAAGATAGGATGAAATACCATCTTGTAGTGGAAATATTAATTAGTTACTGTTTCTCAAGTGTATTGAATGTCAAAATCTTTCATGCTATTGTATCTCTGTCTTTTCTTATCTGTGTTATGGGCTTTCTGGCCCCCCTATCTACCCAAACCAATATTTTATATAAACCTGGAGTGCAAAGCCTGCACTGACATCTTAGAGGATGAGCCAAGTGACTATCATTCAAATATTTATTTCATGAGAAGTTAGAACATTTTGCACTTTCCTCCACAACTCTTTCAAAAGCAGCTCATCTTTTCTTGCTGGAAGAGTGCCCATTGTTCATTTGACATTAAAGATAGGGCTTTGCTGTTTTCTTTTAAGTCAGCGATTGGAGGGTAGAGAGCAGAGGGAGTTAAGCTTTATTATACTGCCTTGTCAAAAGAATACAACATTATGCAAAAGGAATGATGTGGAACAAAAAATTGCTTCCTTTTCCATGCACTCTCTCTTACCGGCATACAGATTTCAAATTATATTCTTCCTTCATTTTGCTTAGTAGATTGGATTTCAGATGACTGTCAATTAAATGGCAGGCACTTTGTGCACCTTGCTGCCTCAGTCATTTAGGAAGCAGCAATCAGTTCTCTGTTGCCCTCAAAATTTCCAAATCAATGAGGCACAAGGGTGTTTGCTGTTTGTCTGGTTCTTAAATATGCATTTGATCTCTTTAGTGGTGGAGCCTGGAGCCTGGAATGAGCAATATTCCCTCAGAGTAAAGACAAGTCAGTGTGTTACATCCACAGAAGGGTAAGTGGGGCACAGAGGCACTGAGGTCACACCAAGATTGCATGGAGATGCAAGGACTCAGGCTTGCAGCTAAACAGGAGGCAAACGCAGAGGGACTGTGTGATCTACCCAGAGAACAGAGGACAGCCCGTTGCTTTTCTCTGTGGCTTTGAAGGATAAACCAGAAAACACAAGTGATGCCCCTCCTGATTTGTTTTCTAACAATGTGTCACTACCTCCCAGTTGCTCGCCTCACTGCAGCATGTTGTGCAGCAGGATCATTTTATAGCCAATAAAGTGTTTCTTCGTGGGTGTTTATCATCCCTGAAAGTGGAATCCCTCGTGGCTGAATGTAGCTCACACGGTGTGCAGTGGGGAATGTATGGCAGACTCCAAGCGAATTCCAGCGTTGAACGTGATTAGCTTCCCTGTACCTCTGAGGAATAGTACCAGGAAATTGCTAACACTGTAAATTGTCTCAAATATGCACTTACTAAAGCCTTTAAAGAGCAATTACTGTATGTTAACTGAACACCAATCAACTGTAAAAACAGCAGTTATGTGGGTTTAATAGGTATATAAAGGAGAAAATCTCACCACCCTGCAATTAATTCTAAATCACATAAAAAGTGTAACTTGTACACTTATTGCTTATTAATACATAAAACATGTACAGCATGTTAAAACATTTAATTAGCACTTACATAACAGGCTAAAAGTTAAGTATCAAATTATCACTAAAACACTGTCAAGCTCTTCATTAACCACGTGAAACAACCCCCCAACATGCAGTGCTCAGGTCGTTCTAGCAATTAGGTGCTTTCAGCTACTGTTTATTGGTTTTATATCAGCTGTGTCCCAAGCGCTGTCAGAGCAATGATGTATTGTTCAGTTTTACTGTCTCCAGAATCACCTTTCTTACAGTGCAGGACATCCCTCAGAAAGCCAGATGACAAAGAAGGGACATCACGAAAAAGGTACTCCTGAGCAAGGTCTTCAGCTATGATCTCCATCAAGCTGTGTTTAAAAACCTACCCAGTAAAATATATGTTAATAGCAATGCACAATATGGAGAACTTTGTCAATATCTAAAAGCACATCAGGAGAGAGAGGAAAGTAAATCTGCAGCGAATATCTACATGTGAAGGGGAGAAGGTTAGTGATAAATAACACCAGCAGGTGAGCTTGTGGCAGAGGCCAGAGAAGATGGGAGCTGAAACCAGAGAGCTGGAGGCCTCTAGCATCACCAGGAGAGTGAGTGAATAAATATCGCAACAGGAGTTTGAAAAAAAGTAGAAATAGCAGGGGGCACCTCAGACTTGACTTGCAGTCAAGACGGATGCTTACTAGGGATCCCAGAGGGGAAGAAAATAATAGCTAATATATGCCATTGGGAACTTCATCCAGTCATGCAGACTGTTGAGAGAAGGAAACCACAACATAGAACTACTCTTTGTTTAGTTTAAATCAGCTGCCAGTATGCACATATACCACATGAAAGGTGAAACCTGAACGTGTTCCCAGAACATCTTCCTGAAAAAGCCATCTGCTACCCAAGCTAATGTTACCACCCTCCCCATCACAATGAGTTTTGAAAGGATAAATTCCATTTTCCAGGCAAGATAACATCCTCACCTCAGCAACGCAGCTTAAGGTTGCCAAGTGCAGTCAAGAGACTGGTTTGTTCACAGAGGCTCTCACCTCTCTCTCTGCATGCAGACTCACAGAAGAGGCACAGGTGTAGAAGGTGTTTGCACACAGGCAGCATGACCCATTGCTTTTGCAAGTTTGTGAAGGGCTGTGGACTTGTACCATGGCTTCAGAGAAAAGGAGGAATTGCTAATGGTCAGCACAGAGGACGACAGAACTGCCACCAAGATGGACAGGTTATTGGAGGGAGACCTGTGCTGTTGTGCTTCGCAACTTGCAAAAGGAGGTGGTAGAGGAAGGATGTCCAACCAGCCCCCTGACTTCTGTGAGGAATGTGTGAAAGTGCCTAGTCAAGGTGAAGATCCAATACGAGAGGGTCCCAGACACACAGATGCATGGCTACTTCTCACCAGAGTGGGTAGAAAAGCCTCCCTTTCCTCAGAAGTATCATTTAACTGACCCCAAGGGGGTTGGCAGATCTGTTCTTCAGGTTTCCACTCACTAATTTTGCCTAAATCCTTTGGCTCTATTTGATTGCATTTTTACTCATCTTGATCATAAATCTGAATTTATGGTACCCCACCAGCTTTAAAGACATGTCATACAAAAAATATNCTCCTTCCTTCTCATGCTCTTCACCTGCTCCAGTGTGGGGTCCTGGCCATGGGAGACATCACAAACTTCTTTAGTGTGGGTCCTTCTCATGGGCTGCAGTCCTTCAGAAACAAACTGCTCCAGTGTGGGTCATAGGTTGTGCCAGAAAACCTTCTCTCCATGGGCCTCCATTCCTGACAGGAGCTCCATCATGGGGTCTCTATGAGCTGCAGCTTCCTTTAGGGCTAATCCATGTGCTCCAGCATGGGGTCTTCCAAGGGCTACAGGGGCACAAACTGCATCACCATGGTCTTTACCACAAGCTGCAGGTGAATCTCTGTTCCAGTGCCTGGAGCACCTCCTTTCCCTCCTTCTTCACTGACCTTTGTGTCTGCATGGATGTTTCTCTCACATTTTCTCATTCCTCTCTCACAGCT